>CAMTDV010001634.1:0-2500 GCA_947069175.1 Scalesia atractyloides | reverse complement strand
AACTTAAACTTAAACAAATTTTAAATTTTAAAACTTTAAAACTTTAAACTTTAAACTTTTAAATTTTAAACTAAACTTAAACTAAAAAAACTTTAAAACTTTAAACTTAAACAAAACTTAAATTTTAAAAAACAAAAATTTAAATTTTAAAAACTTTAATTTTAAACTGTAAACTGAAACGAAAACTTAAATTTAAACTTAAACTTTAAACTTTAAACTTTAAATTTAAATTTTAAACTTTAAACAAACAAAATTTTTAAACTTAAAATTTTTAAACTTTAAAGGGAATTTTAAATTTTAAAATTTTTGAAACTTAAACTTTAAACAAAAACTTTAAACTTAATTTAAAAACTTAAACAAAACTTAAACCCCTTAAACTTAAATTTAAAACTAAATTTAAAACTTAAACTTTAAACTTAAACTTAAACTTTAACTTAAAACTTTAAATTTAACTGAAATTTAACTTTAACTTTAACTTAAATTTAAAATTTTAAAGGGAAAAAAATTTAAAATTAATTTTTTAAAATTTAATTTTTTAAATTTAAATTTAAATTTTGGGAAATTTTAAAATTTTAAATGGGAAATTTTAAATTTAAAATTTTAAAAATTTTAAATTTTAAATTTTAAGTTAAAAGTTAAATTTAAAAAAGGGAAAATTTTAAATTTAAATTTTAAATTTAAAATTTAAAGGGGAAATGGGGGGTAAAGGGAAATTTTAAATTTAAAAAAAAATTTTAAATTTTAAATTTAAATTTTTAAAAGGTTAAAAATTTAATTTTTAAATTTTAAAAAATTTTAAATTTTAAAATTAAAGTGAAACTTTTAACAAATTTTAAACGAAAATTTAAACTTAAACAAAACAAAAAGGGAAACTTTAAACTGAAATTTTAAAATTAAATTAAACGGGGAAAAATTTTAAACGGAAATTTAAAGGGGAAAACTTTAAAATTTTTAAACAAAAGGGGTAAATTTTAAATTTTTAAACAAACTTAAACAAAAACTAAAACTTAAAAACAAACTGAAAGTTAAAAACTTTAAACGGAAATTTAAAAAACTTAAATTTAAATAACTTAAAGAAATTAACAAATTTAAATTTAAAAAATTTAAACTTTAAAAAAACTTAAATTTTAAACTTGAAACGAAAAACTAAATTTAAAGGGGGAAACCCTTTTAAATTAAATTTTTAAAAATTTAAAGGGAAATTTTAATTTTAAAATAAATTTTAAATTTTGAATTTTAAAATTAAATTTTTAAATTTAAATTTTAAATTTTAATTTTTTAAATTAAAATTTTAAATTTTAAATTTAAATTTTAAATTAAATTTAAAAAAATTTAATTTTTAAATTTGAAATTTTAAAATTTTGGGAAAAATTTTTAAATTTTAAATTTAAAAAAGGTAAATTGGGAAATTTTAAAATTTTTTTTTTTAAAATTTTGGAATTTTTAAAGGTAAATTTAAAGTAAAATTTTTTTAAACTAAAAACAAACTTTAAACTTTAAACAAACGTTAAAGAAACTTAAACGGGAACTAAATTTTTAAACTTAAACAAATTTTTAAATTTTAAACAAATTTTAAACTTAAACTAAACAAATTTTTAACTTTTAATTTTTTAATTTAACTTTAATTTTTAACTTTTAACTTTTAATTTAACTTAAATTTAACTTTTAATTTTTTCTTTTAATTTAATTTTAAACTTTTAATTTTTTTTAACTTTAACTTAATTTTTTAATTTAATTTTAACTTTTAACTTTAACTTTAATTTTAAACTTTAATTTTTTGTTTAAAATTAATTTTAAAAAGTTATTTGGAACCGTTAACCGGTCCGCCAAACCTGAACCGGGAACCCTTTTCCGGGGAAGGGGGAAACCCGGGATTCGGGGTCAGGGATCAGGGTTCCTTGGGTTTCCGGGGGCCCGGACGGGACCAGGGGAACGGTTTTCGGTTGGGTTTGGGGGGTTTATCGGGTTCAATTTCAGGTTCAGGTTTCCCGGGTTTCGGGGTTCCCGGGTTCAGGGTTGGGGACATTGGGGGGGGGTTCGGGTTTTTCAGGGTTCGGGTTCGGGTTTTTCAGGGTTCAGGGTCGGGTTTCCGGGTTTCAGGGTTCAGGTTCGGGGGTTCAGGGTTCAGGGTTCGGGGTTCAGGTTCGGGGTTCGGGGTTCGGGGTTCGGGGCCCAGGGTTCGGGGGTTCGGGGTTTCGGGGTTCAGGGCAGGTTCAGGTTTTTTCGGGGTTCGGTTTCAGGGTTCGGGGTTAAAGGTTCGGGGTTCAGGTTCAAGGTTCGGGGGTTCGGGGTTTAGGTTTAAAGGGTTTTTGGGGTTAAGGGTTTAAGGGTTTTAGGGTTAGGGTTGGGGTTTTGGGGTTTTAGGTTTAGGGTTTGGGTTTTTTTGGGTTTTTAGGTTTGGGGTTTGGGGTTTTAGGGGGTTTTGGGTTTGGGGTTTAGGGTTTAGGGTTTAGGTTTAAGGGTTTAGGGTTTGGGGTTTTTTGGGGGTTTGGGTTTTTGG
>CAMTDV010001633.1:80399771-80819771 GCA_947069175.1 Scalesia atractyloides | reverse complement strand
CAAACCCCAAACCCCAAACACCCAACCTCCAACCCCTAACCCCTAACCCCAACCACCAACCCCCAACCCTAAACCCCCAACCCTAAACCCTAACCCCTAACCCCTAACCCCTACCCCTAAACCCTACCCCCTAAACCCTAAACCCTAAACACTAAACCCTAAACCCTAAACCCTAACTCTAACCCCTAAACCCTAACCCTAAACCCTAACCCTAAACCCCTAACCCCTAAACCATAAACCCTAAACCCTAAACCCCAAACCCTAAACCCCAAACCCCAAACCCAAACCCCAAACCCTAACCCCAAACCCCAAACCCCAAACCCCAGCCCCAAACCCTAACCATAAACCCCAAACCATAAACCCCAAACCCCAAACCCCAAACCATAACCCCAAACCATAACCCCAAACCCCAAACCCTAAACCCTAAAACCTAAACCCCAAACCATAACCCCAAACCCTAACCCCAAACCCCAAACCATAAACCCTAAACCCTGAACCCTAAACCCTAAACCCTAATCCCTAAACCGTAAACCATAAACCCTAAACCCTAAACAATAAAAAAATTAAGATGATTCAAAGGGTAGTTATAGGGAATTCTCATATATACGTTTCTTGTGTAGGGTCTTGGAAGGGTCCTCGGAAGCCTCCTAGACCCAAAACATGAGCCGATTCACAAACCGGAGTTATAGGTCTGTTATAAGGGACGTGTCGTGTACCCGGGTATTGGGCAAAACTTTTAAAAATATAATATGAGACAAAGGTAGTTTTAGGGAATTCTGATAGATCCGGTTATTGGTGGGGTCTTGGAAGGGTCCACGAAGGCTTCCTAGACCCAAAACATGAGCCGATTCACAAACCCGAGTTATAAGTCGGTTGTAAGTGACGTGTGGTGTACCCAAGTATTGGGCAAACCTCTAAAAAATATAAGATGAGTCAAAGGGAAGTTTTAGGGAATTCTTATAGATACGGTTTTTGCGTAGGGTCTTAGAAGGGTCCACGGAGGACTCCTAAACCCAAAACATGAGCCGATTCACAAACTCGAGTTATAGGTCGGTTGTAAGTGACGTGTCGTGTACCTGGGTATTGGGAAAAACTCTAAAAAATATAATATGAGTCAAAGGGTAGTTTTAGGGAATTCTCATGGATCTGGTTGTTGGGTGGGGTCTTGGAAGGGTCCACGGAGGCTTCTTAGACCCAAGTCATAAGCCGATTCACAAACCCGATTTATAAGTCTGTTGTAAGGGACGTGTCGTATACTCGGGTATCGGGCAAATCTCTAAAAAATTTGAAACAACTCAAAGGGTAGTTCTATGGGATTCTCCTAGATCTGGTTCTTGCGTTGGGTCTTGGAAGGGTCCCCAGAGGCTTCCAAGACCCAAAACATGAGCCGATTCACAAACTCGAGTTATAGGTCGGCTGTAAGGGACGTGTCGTGTACCCGGGTATTGGGCAAAACTCTAAAAAATGTAAGATGAGTTAAAGGGTATTTATAGGGGAATTCTCATAGATTCGGTTCTTGGGCAGGGTCTTGGAAGGGTCCACAGAGGCTTCCTAGACCTAATACATAAGCCGATTCACAAACCGAGTTATAAGTCTGTTGTAAGGGACGCGTCGTGTACCCGGGTATTGGAAAAAAACTCTAAAAAATATAAGATGAGGCAAAGAGTAGTTTTTGGGAATTCTAATAGATGCGGTTCTTGGGTAGGGTCTTGGAAGACATAAGTCGATTCAGAAACCCGAGTTATAAGTCGATTGTAAGAGACGGACCATGTTCTCCTGTATTGGGCAAAACTCTAAAAAATATAAGATGAGTCAAAGGGTTGTTTTAGGGAATTCTCATAGATCCGGTTCTTGGGTAGGGTCTTGGAAGGGTCCACAGAGGCTTCCTAGACCCAAGACATAAGCCGATTCACAAACCCGAGTTATAAGTCTGTTGTGACAGACATGTCGCGTACCCGGGTATTGGGCAAATCTCTAAAAAATATGAAACGACTTAAAGGGTAGTTCTCTGGAATTCTCCTAGATCTTGTTCTGGTGTTGGGTCTTGTAAGGGTCCACGGAGGCCTCCTAGACCGAAGACATGAGCCAATTCACAAACCCGAGTTATAGGTCGGTTGTAAGTGACGTGTCATGTACCCAGGTATTTGGCAAAACTCTAAAAATATGAAACGACTCAAAGGGTAGTTCTATGGGATTCGCTTAGATCCGGTTCTTGCGTAGAGTCTTGGAAGGGTCCACGGAGGCCTCCTAGACCCAAAACATGAGTGATTCACAAACCCGAGTTATAGGTCGGTTGTAAGGATATGTCGTGTACCCGGGTATTGGACAAAACACTAAAATATATGAAACGACTCAAAGGGATAGTTCTATGGGATTCTCCTAGATCCATCTCTTGCGTAGGGTCTTGGAAGGGTCCAAGGAGGCCTCCTAGACCCAAAACATGAGCCGATTCACAAACCCAAGTTATAGGTCGGTTGTAAGGGACGTGTCGTGTACCCGGGTATTGGGCAAAACTCTAAAAAATATAATATGAGTCAAAGGGTAGTTTTAGGGAATTCTCATAGATCCGGTTCTTGGGTGGGGTCTTGGAAGGGTCCACGGTGGCCTCCTACACCCAAGTCATAAGCCGATTCATAAACCTGATTTATAAGTTTGTTGTAAGGGACGTGTCGTGTACCCTGGTATTTGGCAAATCACTAAAAAATATGAAACGACTCAAAGGGTAGTTCTATGGGATTCTCCTAGATCTGGTTCTTGCATAGGGTTTTGGAAGGGTCCCGGAGGCCATCTAGACCCAAGACATGAGCCAATTCAAAAACCAGAGTTATAGGTCGGTTGTAAAGGACATGTTGTGTACCCGGGTATTGGGCAAAGCTCTAAAAAATAGGAAACGACTCAAAGGGTAGTTTTAGGGGATTCTCCTTAACCCAGTTCTTGCGTAGGGTCTTGTAAGGGTCCACGGAGGCCTCCTAGACCCAAGATATGAGCCGATTCACAAACTCGAGTAATAGGTTAGTTGTAAGGGATGTGTCGTGTACCCGGGTATTGGGTAAATCTCTAAAAAATATGAAACGACTCACAGGGTAGTTCTATGGGATTCTCCTAGATCTAGCTCTTGCGTAGGGTCTTGGAAAGGTCCACGGAGGCCTCCTAACCCCAAACCCCGGCCCCCAAACCCCAAAACCAAACCCCAAACCCCAACCCCCAACCCTAACCCCAACCCCAAACCCCAAACCCCAAACCCCAACCCCAAACCCCATAACCACTAAACCCCAAACCCCAAACCTTAACCCTAAACCATAACCCTAAACCATAACCCCAAACCCTAAACCCAAACCCCAAACCCTAAACCCTAAACCCTAAACCCTAACCCATAACCCCTAAACCCTAATCCCTAAACCTTAAACCATAAACCCTAAACCATAAACCCTAAACCCTAAACAATAAAAAATTTAAGATGATTCAAAGGGTAGTTATAGGGAATTCTCATATATACGGTTCTTGTGTAGGGTCTTGGAAGGGTCCTCGGAAGCCTCCTAGACCCAAAACATGAGCCGATTCACAAACCGGAGTTATAGGTCTGTTATAAGGGACGTGTCGTGTACCCGGGTATTGGGCAAAACTTTAAAAATATGATATGAGACAAAGGTAGTTTTAGGGAATTCTTATAGATCCGGTTCTTGGTGGGGTCTTGGAAGGGTCCACGAAGGCTTCCCAGACCCAAAACATGAGCCGATTCACAAACCCGAGTTATAAGTCGGTTCTAAGTGACGTGTGGTGTACCCAAGTATTGGGCAAACCTCTAAAGAAATATAAGATGAGTCAAAGGGAAGTTCTAGGGAATTCTTATAGATACGGTTTTTGCGTAGGGTCTTAGAAGGGTCCACGGAGGCCTCCTAAACCCAAAACATGAGCCGATTCGCAAACTCGAGTTATAGGTTGGTTGTAAGGGACGTTTCGTGTACCCGGATATTGGGAAAAACTTTTAAAAATATAATATGAGTCAAAGGGCAGTTTTAAGGAATTCTCATGGATCTGGTTGTTGGGTGGGGTCTTGGAAGGGTCCATGGAGGCTTCTTAGACCCAAGTCATAAGCCGATTCACAAACCCGATTTATAAGTCTGTTGTAAGGGACGTGTCGTGTACTCGGGTATCGGGCAAATCTCTAAAAAATATGAAACTACTCAAAGGGTAGTTCTATGGGATTCTCCTAGATCTGGTTCTTGCGTTGGGTCTTGGAAGGGTCCACAGAGGCTTCCAAGACCCAAAACATGAGCCGATTCACAAACCCGAGTTATAGGTCGGTTGTAAAGGACGTGTCGTGTACCCGGGTATTGGGCAAAACTCTAAAAAATATAAGATGAGTCAAAGGGTAGTTTTAGGGGAATTCTCATAGATTCGGTTCTTGGGTAGGGTCTTGGAAGGGTCCACGGAGGCTTCCTAGACCTAATACATAGCCGATTCACAAACCGAGTTATAAGTCTGTTGTAAGGGACGCTTCGTGTACCCGGGTATTGGAAAAAAAAACTCTAAAAAATATAAGATGAGGCAAAGAGTAGTTTTTGGGAATTCTCATAGATCCGGTTCTTGGGTAGGGTCTTGGAAGGGTCCAATGAGGATTCCTAGACCCAAAACATAAGCCGATTCACAAACCCAAGTTATATGTCTGTGTAATGGACGTGTCGTGTACCCAGGTATTGGGAAAATCTCAAAAAAATATGAAATGACTCAAAGGGTAGTTCTATGGGATTCTCCTAGATCCGATTGTTGCGTAGGGTCTTGGATGGGTCCACGGAGGCCTCCTAGACCCAAGACATGAGCTGATTAACAAACCTGACTTATAGTTCGGTTGTAAGGGACGTGTCGTGTACACGGGTGTTGGGCAAAACTATAAAAAGTTTGAAAACGACTCAAAGGGTAGTTCTAGGGGATTCTTCAAGATCCGGTTTTTGCGTAGGGTCTTGGAAGGGTCCACAAAAGCCTCCTAGATGTAAGACATAAGTCGATTCAGAAACCCGAGTTATAAGTCGGTTGTAAGAGACGGACCATGTTCTCCTGTATTGGGCAAAACTCTAAAAAATATAAGATGAGTCAAAGGGTTGTTTTAGGGAATTCTCATAGATCCGGTTCTTGGGTAGGGTCTTGGAAGGGTCCACAGAGGCTTCCTAGACCCAAGACATAAGCCGATTCACAAACTCGAGTTATAAGTCTGTTGTAACAGACATGTCGCGTACCCGGGTATTGGGCAAATCTCTAAAAAATATGAAACGACTTAAAGGGTAGTTCTCTGGAATTCTCCTAGATCTTGTTCTGGTGTTGGGTCTTGTAAGGGTCCACGGAGGCCTCCTAGACCGAAGACATGAATTCACAAACCCGAGTTATAGGTCGGTTGTAAGTGACGTGTCATGTACCAGGGTATTTGGCAAAACTCTAAAAAATATGAAACGACTCAAAGGGTAGTTCTATGGGATTCTCTTAGATCCGGTTCTTGCGTAGAGTCTTGGAAGGGTCCACGGAGGCCTCCTAGACCCAAAACATGAGTCGATTCACAAACCCGAGTTATAGGTCGTTTGTAAGGATATGTCGTGTACCCGGGTATTGGAAAAAACACTAAAATATATGAAACGACTCAAAGGGATAGTTCTATGGGATTCTCCTAGATCCAGCTCTTGCGTAGGGTCTTGGAAGGGTCCAAGGAGGCCTCCTAGACCCAAAACATGAGCCGATTCACAAACCCGAGTTATAGGTCGGTTGTAAGGGACTTGTCGTGTACCCGGGTATTGGGCAAAACTCTAAAAAATATAATATGAGTCAAAGGGTAGTTTTAGGGAATTCTCATAGATCCGGTTCTTGGGTGGGGTCTTGGAAGGGTCCACGGTGGCCTCCTACACCCAAGTCATAAGCCGATTCACAAACCTGATTTATAAGTTTGTTGTAAGGGACGTGTCGTGTACCCGGGTATTGGGCAAAGCTCTAAAAAATACGAAACGACTCAAATGGTAGCTTTAGGGGATTCTCCTTAACCCAGTTCTTGCGTAGGGTCTTGTAAGGGTCCACGGAGGCCTCCTAGACCCAAGATATGAGCCGATTCACAAACTCGAGTAATAGGTTGGTTGTAAGGGATGTGTCGTGTACCCGGGTATTGGGCATAGCTCTAAAAAATATGAAACGACTTAAAGGTTAGTTCTATGGGATTCTCCTAGATCTGGTTCTTGCGTAAGGTTTTGGAAGGGTCCAGGAGGCCACCTAGACCCAAGACATGAGCCAATTCACAAACCCGAGTTATAGGTCGGTTGTAAGGGACGTGTCGTGTACCCGGTTATTGGGCAAAACTCTAAAAAATATAATATGAGTCAAAGGGTAGTTTTAGGGAATTCTCATAGATCCGGTTCTTTGGTGGGGTCTTGGAAGGGTCCACCGTGGCCTCCTACACCCAAGTCATAAGCCGATTCACAAACCTGATTTATAAGTTTGTTGTAAGGGACGTGTTGTGTACCCGGGTATTTGGAAAATCTCTAAAAAAAATATGAAATGACTTAACGGGTAGTTCTATGGGATTCTCCTAGATCTGGTTCTTGCGTATGGGATGATTCATGTACCCGGCCGGGTATTGGGCAAAGCTCTAAAAAATATGAAACGACTCAAAGGGGTAGTTCTAAGTAATTCTCCTCGACGCAGTCCTCGCGTAGGGTCTTATAAGGGTCCACAGAGGCCTCTTAGACCCAAGACATGAGTCGATACACAAACCCGAGTTATAGGTCGGTTGTAAGGGACGTGTCGTGTACCCGGGTATTGGGCAAAGCTTTAAATAATATGAAATGACTCAAAGGGTAGTACTATGGGATTTTCCTTGACCCAGTTCTTCTATTGGGTCTTGTAAGGGTCTACGGAGGCCTCCTAGACTCAAGACATGAGTCGATTCACAAACTCGAGTTATAGGTCGGTTGTAAGTGACGTGTTGTGTACCCGGGTATTGGGCAAACCTCTAAAAAATATGAAACAACTCAAAAGGTAGTTCTATGGGATTCTCCTAGATCCGGTTCTTACGTAGGGTCTTGGAAGGGTCCATGGAGGCCTCCTAGACCTAAAACATCAGCCGGTTCACAAACCCGAATAGGTCAGTTGTAAGGGACGTGTCGTGTACCCGGGGATCGGGGAAATCTCTAAAAAATATAAGATGAGTCAAAGGGTATTTTTAGGGAATTCTCATAGTTTCGGTTCTTGGGCAGGGTCTTGGAAGGGTCCACAGAGGCCTCTTAGACCCTTACAACCCGGCTTATGACTCAGGTTTGTGAATCGAGTCATACACGAAGGCCTCCGTGGACCCTTACAAGACCCTACGCAAGAACCAGATTTAGGAGAATTCCATAGAACTACCATTTGAGTCGTGCCATATTTTTTAGAGATTTGCCCAATACCCGGGTACACGGCACGTCCCTTATAATAGAAGTATAAATCGGGTTTGTGAACCAGCTAATGTCTTGGGTCTAGGAGGTCTCCGTAGATCCTTCCAAGACCCTACCCAAGAATCGGACCTATGAGAATTCCTTAAAACTACCCTTTCACTCATCTTATAATTTTTAGAGTTTTACCCAATACCCGAGTACACGACCCGTCACTTACAACCGACTTATAACTTGGGTTTCTGAATCGGCTTATGTCTTAGGTCTATGAAGCTTCTGTTGACCCTTCCAAGACCCTACGCACGAACCGGATCTTGGAGAATCCCCTAGAACTACCCTTTGAGTTATTTCAAACTTTTTATACTTTTGCCCAATACCCGGGTACACGACACGTCCCTTACAACCGACCTATAAGTTAGGTTTGTGAAACGGCTCATGTCTTCGGTCTAGGAGGCCTCCGCGGACCCTTACAAGACCCTACACAAGAACCAGATTTAGGAGAATTCCATAGAACTACCCTTTGAGTCGGTTCATATTTTTTAGAGATTTGCCCAATACCGGGTACACGACACGTCCCTTACAACATACGTATAAATCGGGTTTGTGAACCGGCCAATGTCTTAGGTCTAGGAAGCCTCCGTGGACCCTTCCAAGACCCTACCCAACAACCGGATCTATGAAAATTCCCTAAAACTACCATTTGACTCATCTTATATTATTTTGAGTTTTGCCTAATACCCGAGTACACGACCCGTCTCTTACAACCGACGTATAACTCGGGTTTGTGAATCGGCTCATGTCTTGGGTCTAGGAGGTCTCCGTGGACACTTACAAGACCCTACACAAGAACCATGTCTAGGAGAATCCCTTAGAACTCCCCCTTTGAGTCATTTCATATTTTTTGGAGCTTTCCCCAATACACGGGTACACGACACGTTCCTTACAACCGACCTATAATTCGGGTTTGTGAATCGGCTCATGTCTTGGGTCTAGGAGGCCTCCGTGTACCCTTACAAGACCCTACGCAAGAACCAGATTTAGGCGAATTCCATAGAACTACTGTTTGAATCGTTTAATATTTTTTAGAGATTTGACCAATACCCAGGTACAGGACACGTCCCCTACAACAGACGTATAAATCAGGTTTTTGAACCGGCCAATGACTTGGGTCTAGGAAGCCTCCGTGGACCCTTTTAAGACCCTACGCAAGAACCAGATCTAGGAGAATCCCTTAAAACTACCATTTGAGTCGTCTCAGAATTTTTAGAGATTTGCCCAATACTCGGGTACACGACACTTCCCTAACAATAGACTTATAGCTCAGGTTTGTGAATCAGCTTATGTTTTGGATCTAGGAAGCCTCCGTGGACCCTTCCAAGACCCTACCCAACAACCGGATCTATGATAATTCCCTAAAACTACCATTTGACTCATCATATATTATTTTGAGTTTTGCCCAATACCCGAGTACACGACCCGTCTCTTACAACCGACGTATAACTCGGGTTTGTGAATCGGAACATGTCTTGGGCCTAGGAGGTCTCCGTGGACTCTTACAAGACCCTACGCAAGAACCTGGTCTAGGAGAATCCCTTAGAACTCCCCCTTTGAGTCGTTTCATATTTTTTAGAGCTTTGCCCAATACCCGGGTACACGACACGTCCCTTACAACCGACCTATAATTCAGGTTTGTGAATCGGCTCATGTTTTAGATCTAGGAGGCCTCCATGGACCCTTCCAAGACCCTACGCAAGAACCGGATCTAGGGGAATCCCACAGAACTACCCTTTGAGTCGTTTCATATTTTTAGAGATTTTCCCAATACCCGGGTACACGACACGTCCCTTACAACAGGCGTATAAATCGGGTTTGGGAACCGGCTAATGACTTGGGTCTAGGAAGCCTCCGTGGACCCTTACAAGACCCTACGCAAGAACCAGATCTAGGAGAATCCCATAGAACTACCTTTTGAGTCATTTCATATTTTTTTATAGATTTGCCCAACACTCGGGTACACGACATGTCCCTTACAACAGACTTATAGCTTGGGTTTGCGAATCGGCTTATGTTTTGGGTCTAGGAAGCCTCCGTGGACCCTTCCTAAGAACCAGATCTATGAGAATTCCCTAGAGCGACCCTTTGACTCATCTTCTATTTTTTAGAGTCTTGCGCAATACCGGATTACACGAATCGTCTCTTACAACTAACGTATAACTCGGGTTTCTAAATCGGCTTATATCTTAGTTCTAGGAAGCTTCTGTTTACCCTTCCAAGACCTTACGCAAGAACCGGATCTTGGAGAATCCCCTAGAAATACCCTATGAGTCATTTCAAACTTTTTATAGTTTTGCCCAATACCCGGGTACACGACACGTCCCTTACAACCGACCTATAAGTCAGGTTTGTGAATCGGCTCATGTCTTTGGTCTAGGAGGCCTCCGTAGAACCTTACAAGACCCTACATAAGAACCGGGTCAAGGAAAATCCCTTAGAACTACCCCTTTTAGTCGTTTCATATTTTTAGAGCTTTGCCAATACCCGGGTACACGACACGTCCCTTACAACGGACCTATAATTCAGGTTTGTGAATCGGCTCATGTTTTGACTCTAGGAGGCCTCCATGGACCCTTCCAGACCCTACAAAAGAACCGGATCTAGGGGAATGCCATAGAACTTTACTTTGAGTCGTTTCGTATTTTTTGGAGTTTTGCCCAATACTCGGGTACACGACATGTCCTTTACGACCGACCAATAATTCGTGTTTGTGAATCGGCTAATGTCTTGGGTCTAGAAGGCCTCCGTGGACCCTTACAAGACCCTACGCAAGAACCAGATTTAGGAGAATTCCATAGAACTAGCCTTTGAGTCGGTTCATATTTTCTAGAGATTTGCCCAATATCCGGGTACACGACACGTCCCTTACAACAAACGTATAAATCGGATTTGTGAATCGGCTAATGACTTGTGTCAAAGAAGCCTCCGTGGACCCTTTCAAAACCCTACGCAAGAACCAGATTTAGGAGAATCCATAGAACTACCCTTTGAGTCATTTCATATTTTTTAGAGATTTGCCTAATACTCGGGTACACGACCCGTCCCTTAAAACAGACTTATAGCTCGGGTTTGTGAATCGGCTTATGGTTTGGGTCTAGGAAGCCTCCGTGGACCCTTCCAAAACCCTACCCAAGAACCGATCTATGAGAATTCCCTAAAACTACCCTTTTACTCATCTTATATTTTTTGAGTTTTGCACAGTACCCGAGTACATGACCCGTATCTTACAACCGACGTATAACTCAGGTTTGTGAATCGACTCATTTTTTGGGTCTAGGAGGGCTCTGTGGACCCTTCCAAGACCCTACGCAAGAAATGGATTTAGGAGAATCCCATTGAACAACCTGTTGAGATGTTTCATATTTTTTAAAGTTTTGCCTAATACCCGGGTACACATCACGTTACTTACAACCGACCTATAACTCGGGTTTGTGAATCGGCTTATGTTTTGGGTCTAGGAAGCCTCCGTGGACCCTTCCTAAGAACCAGATCTATGAGAATTCCCTAAAACTACCCTTGGACTCACTTATATTTTATAGAGTTTTGCGCAATACCCGAGTACACGAATCATCTCTTACAACTAACGTATAACTCGGGTTTCTGAATCGGCTTATATCTTAGATCTAGGAAGCTTCTATTGACCCTTCCAAGACCTTACGCAAGAACTGGATCTTGGAGAATCCCTAGAACTACCCTTTGAGTCATTTAAAACTTTTTTATAGTTTTGCCAATACCCGGGTACACGACACGTCCCTTACAACCGACCTATAAGTCAGGTTTGTGAATCGGCTCATGTCTTTGGTCTAGGAGGCCTCCGTGGAACCTTACAAGACCCTACATAAGAACCGGGTCAAGGGAAATCCCTTAGAAACTACCCTTTTAGTCGTTTCATATTTTTAGAGCTTTGCCAATACCCGGGTACACGACACGTCCCTTACAACGGACCTATAATTCGGGTTTGTGAATCGGCTCATGTTTTGGCTCTAGGAGGCTCCATGGACCCTTCCAAGACCTACGAAGAACCAGATCTAGGGGAATGCCATAGAACTTCCCTTTGAGTCGTTTCACTTTTTTTAGAGTTTTGCCCAATACCTGTGTACACGACATGTCACTTACAACCAACCTATAATTTGGGTTTGTAAATCGGCTCATGGCTTTTAGGTCTAGGAGGCCTCCGTGGACCTTACAAGACCCTACGCAAGAACCAGATTTAGGAGAATTCCATAGAACTTCCCTTTGAGTCGTTTCATATTTTTTAGAGTTTTGCCCAATACCCGAGTACACCGCCCGTCTCTTACAACCGACTTATAACTCGGGTTTCTGAATCTGCTTATGTCTTAGGTCGAGGAAGCTTCTGTTGACCCTTGCAAGACCCTACGCAAGAACTGGATCTTGGAGAATCCCTAGAACTACCCTTTGAGTCATTTCAAACTTTCTATAGTTTTGCCCAATAAACCGGGTACACGACACGTCCCTTACAACCGACCTATAAGTCAGGTTTGCGTATCGCTTCATGTCTTTGGTCTAGGAGCCTCCGTGGCCCTTACAAGACCCTACACAAGAACCGGGTCTAGGAGAATCCCTTAGAAACTACCCCTTTGAGTGTTTCATATTTTTAGAATACCCGTGTACACGGAACGTCCCTTACAACGGACCTATAATTCGGGTTTTGTGAACCGGCTCAAGTTTTTTGGCTACTAGGAGGCCTCCATGGACCCTTCCAAGACCCTACGCAAGAATCGAATCTAGGGGAATGCCATAGAACTTCCCTTTGAGTCCTTTCATATTTTTTAGAGTTTTGCCCAATACCCGTGTACCCGACATGTCTCCTACAACCGACCTATAATTCGGGTTTGTGAATCGGCTCATGTCTTGGGTCTAGGAGGCCTCCGCGGACACCTACAAGACCCTACGCAAGAACTAGATTTAGAGAATTCCATAGAACTACCCTTTGAGTCAGTTCATATTCTTTTAGAGATTTGCCCAATACCCGGGTACACGACACGTCCCTTACAACATACGTATAAATCAGGTTTGTGAACCAGCTAATGACTTGGGTCTAGGACTCCGTGGACCCTTCCAAGACCCTACCCAACAACCGGATCTATGAGAATTCCCGAAAACTACCATTTGACTCATCTTATATTATTTTGAGTTTTGCCCAATACCCGAGTACACGACCTTTCTCTTACAACCGACGTATAACTCGGGTTTGTGAATCGGCTCATGTCTTGGGTCTAGGAGGTTTCCGTGGACTCTTACAAGACCCTACGCAAGAACCATGTCTAGGAGAATCCCTTAGAACTCCCCCTTTGAGTCGTTTCATATTTTTTGGAGCTTTGCCTAATACACGGGTACACGACACGTCCCTTACAACCGACCTATAATTCGGGTTTGTGAATCGGCTCATGTCTTGGGTCTAGGAGGCCTCCGTGTACCCTTACAAGACCCTACGCAAGAACCAGATTTAGGCGAATTCCATAGAACTAACCTTTGAATCGTTTCATATTTTTAGAGATTTGCCCAATACCCGGGTACAGGACACGTCCCTTACAACAGACGTATATATCGGGTTTTTGAACCGGCCAATGACTTGGGTCTAGGAAGCCTCCATGGACCCTTTTAAGACCCTACGCAAGAACCAGATCTAGTAGAATCCCTTAAAACTACCATTTGAGTCGTTTCATATTTTTTTAGAGATTTGCCCAATACTCGGGTACACGACACATCCCTTACAACAGACTTATAGCTCGGGTTTGTGAATCAGCTTATGTTTTGGGTCTAGGAAGCCTCCGTGGACCCTTCCAAGACCCTACCCAACAACCGGATCTATGAGAATTCCCGAAAACTACCATTTGACTCATCTTATATTATTTTGAGTTTTGCCCAATACCCGAGTACACGACCTTTCTCTTACAACCGACGTATAACTCGGGTTTGTGAATCGGCTCATGTCTTGGGTCTAGGAGGTTTCCGTGGACTCTTACAAGACCCTACGCAAGAACCATGTCTAGGAGAATCCTTAGAACTCCCCCTTTGAGTCGTTTCATATTTTTTTGGAGCTTTGCCTAATACACGGGTACACGACACGTCCCTTACAACCGACCTATAATTCGGGTTTGTGAATCGGCTCATGTCTTGGGTCTAGGAGGCCTCCGTGTACCCTTACAAGACCCTACGCAAGAACCATATTTAGGCGAATTCCATAGAACTAACCTTTGAATCGTTTCATATTTTTTAGAGATTTGCCCAATACCCGGGTACAGGACACGTCCCTTACAACAGACGTATATATCGGGTTTTTGAACCGGCCAATGACTTGGGTCTAGGAAGCCTCCATGGACCCTTTTAAGACCCTACGCAAGAACCAGATCTAGTAGAATCCCTTAAAACTACCATTTGAGTCGTTTCATATTTTTTTAGAGATTTGCCCAATACTCGGGTACACGACACATCCCTTACAACAGACTTATAGCTCGGGTTTGTGAATCAGCTTATGTTTTGGGTCTAGGAAGCCTCCGTGGACCCTTCCAAGACCCTACCCAACAACCGGATCTTTGAGAATTTCCTAAAACTACCATTTGACTCATCATATATTATTTTGAGTTTTGCCCAATACCCGAGTACACGACCCGTCTCTTACAACCGACGTATAACTCGGGTTTGTGAATCGACACATGTCTTGGGTCTAGGAGGTCTCCGTGGACTCTTACAAGACCTTACGCAAGAACCTGGTCTAGGAGAATCCCTTAGAACTCCCGCTTTGGGTCGTTTCATATTTTTAGAGCTTTGCCCATTACCCGGGTACATGACACGTCCCTTACAACCGACCTATAATTCGGGTTGTTGAATCTGCTCATATTTTGGATCTAGGAGGCCTCCATGGACCCTTCCAAGACCCAACGCAAGAACCAGATCTAGGGGAATCCCACAGAACTACCCTTTGAGTCGTTTCATATTTTGTAGAGTTTTGCCCAATACCCGGGTACACGACATGTCCCTTACGGCCGACCTATAATTCGTGTTTGTGAATCGGCTCATGTCTTGGGTCTAGGAGGCCTCCGTGGACCCTTACAAGACCCTACGCAAGAACCAGATTTAGGAGAATTCCATATAACTACCCTTTGAGTCGTTTCATATTTTTTAGAGATTTGCCCAATACCCGGATACACGACACATCCCTTACAACAGACGTATAAATCGGGTTTGGGAACCGGCTAATGAATTGGGTCTAGGAAGCCTCCGTGGACCCTTTTAAGACCCTACGCTAGAACCAGATCTAGGAGAATCCTATAGAACTACCCTTTGAGTCGTTTTATATTTTTTTATAGATTTGCCCAATACTCGGGTACACGACATGTCCCTTACAACAGACTTATAGCTTGGGTTTGCGAATCGGCTTATGTTTTGGGTCTAGGAAGCCTCTGTGGACCCTTCCTAAGAACCAGATCTATAAGAATTCCCTAAAACTACCCTTTGACTCACTTATATTTTATAGAGTTTTGCGCAATACCCGAGTACACGAATCGTCTCTTACAACTGACGTATAACTCGGGTTTCTGAATCGGCTTATATCTTAGATCTAGGAAGCTTCTGTTGACCCTTCCAAGACCTTACGTAAGAACTGGATCTTGGAGAATCCCCTAGAACTACCCTTTGAGTCATTTCAAACTTTTTATAGTTTTGCCCAATACCCGGGTACACGACACGTCCCTTACAACCGACCTATAAGTCAGGTTTGTGAATCGGCTCATGTCTTCGGTCTAGGAGGCCTCCGTGGACCCTTACAAGACCCTACATAAGAACCGGGTCAAGGAGAATCCCTTAGAACTACCCTTTGAGTCGTTTCATATTTTTAGAGTTTTGCCCAATACCCGGGTACACGACACGTCCCTTATAACGGACCTATAATTCTGGTTTGTGAATCGGCTCATGTTTTGGCTCTAGGAGGCCTCCATGGACCCTTCCAAGACCCTACGAAAGAACCGGATCTAGGGGAATGCCATAGAACTTCCCATTGAGTCGTTTTGTATTTTTTGGAGTTTTGCCCAATACCCGGGTACACGACATGTCCTTTACGACCGACCTATAATTTGTGTTTGTGAATCGGCTAATGTCTTGGGTCTAGAAGGCCTCGGTGGACCCTTACAAGACCCTACGCAAGAACCAGATTTAGGAGAATTCCATTGAACTAGCTTTTGAGTCGGTTCATATTACAATAGACGTATAAATCGGATTTGTGAATCGGATAATGACTTGTGTCAAAGAAGCCTCCGTGGACCCTTTCAAAACCCTACGCAAGAATCAGATTTAGGAGAGTCCCATAGAACTACCCTTTGAGTCATTCATATTTTTTAGAGATTTGCCCAATACTCGGGTACACGACACGTCCCTTACAACAGACGTATATCTCGGGTTTGTGAATCGGCTTATGGTTTGTGTCTAGGAAGCCTCCGTGGACCCTTCCAAAACCCTACCCAAGAACAGGATCTATGAGAATTCCCTAAAACTACACTTTGACTTATCTTATATTTTCTTGAGTTTTGCCCAATACCCAAGTACACGACCCGTATCTTACAACCAACGTATAACTCGGGTTTGTGAATCGACTCATGTTTTGGGTTAGGAGGGCTCCGTGGACCCTTCCAAGACCCTACGCAAGAAATGGATTTAGGAGAATCCCATAGAACAACCTGTTGAGACGTTTCATATTTTTAAAGTTTTGCCTAACACCCGGGTACACGTCACGTTACTTACAACCGACCTATAACTCGGGTTTGTGAATCGGCTTATGTTTTGGGTCTAGGAAGCCTCTGTGGACCCTTCCTAAGAACCAAATCTATGAGAATTCCCTAAAACTACCCTTGGACTCACTTATATTTTATAGAGTTTTGCGCAATACCCGAGTACACGAATCGTCTCTTACAACTAACGTATAACTCGGGTTTCTGAATCGGCTTATATCTTAGATCTAGGAAGCTTCTATTGACCCTTCCAAGACCTTACGCAAGAATTGGATCTTGGAGAATCCCCTAGAACTACCTTTTGAGTCATTTCAAACTTTTTATAGTTTTGCCCAATACCCGGGTACACGACACGTCCCTTACAAACCGACCTATAAGTCAGGTTTGTGAATCGGCTCATGTCTTTGGTCTAGGAGATTTCCAGAGAACTACCCTTTAAGTTGTTTTATATTTTTTAGAGATTTGCGCAATACCCGGGTACACGACACGTCCATTACAACAGTCTTATCACTCGGTTTGTGAATCAGCTTATGTCTTGGGTCTAGGAAGACTCCGTGGACCCTTCCAAGACCCTACCGAAGACCCGGATCTATGAAAATTCCCTAAAACTACCCTTTGACTCATCTTATAATTTTTAGAGTCTTGCCCAACACCTGCGTAACACGACACATCCCTTACAACGGACCTATAATTCGGGTTTATGAATCGGCTCATATTTTGGCTCTAGGAGGCCTCCATGGACCCTTCCAAGACCCTACGCAAGAACCGGATCTAGGGGAATGCCATAGAACTTCCCTTTTAGTCGTTTCATATTTTTTAGAGTTTTACCCAATACCCGTGTACACGACATGTCCCTTACAACCGACCTATAATTCGGGTTTGTGAATCGGCTCATGTCTTGGGTCTAGTAGGCCTCCACGGACCCTTACAAGACCCTACGCAAGAACCAGATTTAGGAGAATTCCATAGAACTACCCTTTGAGTCAGTTCATATTTTTTAGAGATTTTCTCAATACCCGGGTACACGACACGTCCCTTACAACAGATGTATAAATCGGGTTTGTGAACCGGCCAATGACTTGGGTCCCGGAAGCCTCCATGGACCCTCCCAAGACCCTACCCAACAACCGGATCTACGAGAATTCCCGAAAACTACCATTTGACTCATCTTATATTATTTTGAGTTTTCTCAATACCCGAGTACACGACCCTTCTTTTACAACCGACGTATAACTCGGGTTTGTGATTCGGCTCATGTCTTGTGTCTAGGATGTCTCCGTGGACTCTTACAAGACCCTACGTAAGAACCATGTCTAGGAGAATCCCTTAGAACTCCCCCTTTGAGTCGTTTCATATTTTTTAGAGCTTTGCCCAATATACGGGTACACGACACGTCCCTTACAACCGACCTATAATTCGGGTTTGTGAATCGGCTCATGTCTTGGGTCTAGGAGGCCTTTGTGGACCCTTACAAGACCCTACGCAAGAACCAGATTTAGTAGAATTCCATAGAACTACCCTTTGAATCGTTACATATTTTTTTAGAGATTTGCCCAATATCCGGGTACATGACACGTCCCTTGCAACAGATGTATAAATCGTGTTTGTGAACCGGCCAATGACTTGGGTCTTGGAAGCCTCCGTGGACCCTTTTAAGACCCTACGCAAGAACTAGATCTAGGAGAATCCCTTAAAACTACCATTTGAGTCGTTTCATATTTTTTAGAGATTTTCCCAATACTCGGGTACACGACACGTCCCTTACAACAGACTTATAGCTCGGGTTTGTGAATCAGCTTATGTTTTGGGTCTAGGAAGACTCCGTGGTCCCTTCCAAGACCCTACCCAACAACTGGATCTATGAAAATTCCCTAAAACTACCATTTAACTCATCTATATTATTTTGAGTTTTTCCCAATACCCGAGTACACGACCCGTCTCTTACAACCGACGTATAACTCGGGTTTGTGAATCGGCACATGTCTTGGGTCTAGGAGGTCCCCGTTGACTCTTACAAGACCCTACGCAAGAACCTGGTCTAGGAGAATCCCTTAGAACTCCCCCTTTGAGTCGTTTCATATTTTTTAGAGCTTTGCCCAATACACGGGTACACGACACGTCCCTTACAACCGACCGATAATTCCGGTTTGTGAATCGGCTCATGTTTTGGATCTAGGAGGCCTCCATGGACCCTTGCAAGACCCTACGCAAGAACCAGATCTAGGGGAATCCCACAGAACTACCCTTTGAGTCGTTTCATATTTTGTAGAGTTTTGCCCAATACCCGGGTACACGACATGTCCCTTATGTAACATTCGTCGAAAAAACGGGTTTTCAAAACCCGCTTCGTTAACAATCAAATATCCAGTTATAAATTTTGTTGCGTATTTATGATTGATATTAATTTTAAACAATACATAATTAATATTATATTAGAATTTAAAAACCATAATTTATAATTACTAATAAATAATGAATAAAAAAATAAATGGAGACGCCGGGTTTCAAACCCGGGTCACCCACAAACCCAAACACACAACACACCGCTCCGCCACACACTTTTTTTTGTGATAAACGCTAACCCAAATAACATATATAATAAAACTGAAAGTCAAATCCGGTAATCAACGCGCCAGAACTCGCAATCACCGGAAAATCCAGCAATCCGCGATTTTGGTCATATTCCTTTTGACTGAACCGCACAAATTGATGTCGACGTTGATTATAACCGTTGCCGGCAATCAATTTCAGTCATAACCGACGGAAAAGCTTCAATCGTGAACCTTGACTCAGTTCAAACCCAATTCAGCCTGTTTCCACTATAAATACCCGCTTGAACCCTCTGAAAATCCTTTCGCTCAAAACCACGTTCGTTTCCGAAGTTTCATTTCTTCAAAAGCTCGTCGTCGGAGTTTTCTGCATTCGCCGGACTTTCACCGGAAAACCGAGACTTTACTCCTAAGCGATATAAATCATCTAAACTTTCTTGCTATCTTTTGATTTATACTTTGATTGTTCAAATCAATGATCAAAACTGTTAAAACAGTTCACTTAGCCGGAATCCGCAAAACAGAACCGATGAATTTTGCCGAAAAATCTGAAGAAGACACTCTGTGATTGGTACATCTTATTCCTTAATTTCCTTCTTCTACTTCAATTCAATCAATCATAAGCGTTGTTGGTCAATTAAACAAACAGTCGGTTTCACTGTTCGGTAATTCGATAAGTGAAGAAGATGAAGTTAAAATATGTGTATTAGTATAATTAAAAACGGATATTAAACCGGGTTAGACACACAGTCCAGCGGTGGACTGTGTGCAAATACAATATGCACGTCCCGAGTTCGAATCGCACACGTAACGACTTTCAGAATTAAAATCAACATTTTTAGAACTGAATCAGAACAAGTCACAGGATGTTTATAAGAGTAATATAATCCATTTGTTAAACAGATTATACACACAGCCCAACTGGTTGGGCTGTGCGCACTCGAACCGAAGGACCCGAGTTCGACTCCGGGTCCCTGCAACCGGTTCGGCCATATAAATCATTTTTAATAAAACCAAATAAGTTTAAAATTAATTAGTATATAAATATAATTAAAACAGAGAATATTTCGGGTTAGACACGTAGCTCAATTGGTAGAGCTGCGTGCACGTATACGAGAGGTCCCGAGTTCGAACCTCACTCAGCGCATAGAAAACACAGTCTGACCGGTCAGACCCGGTCAGACCCGGTCAACGGTCAACGGTCAAAAGTCAATTTTTTTATTTTATTTATTTCTTTTTAGTTATTTATTTAATTAGAAAATTATTTAAAAATACTTAAAAATAAGATTATTAAGGTTAGAAAACTTCCTTAAACTCACAAAAATAATTCTAAAAATCTCATTGAAGAACACAATTAAAAATATTAATCTCAACCAAAATTTATTTATTTATCAAATTATTTTGTTATTATCTAGGTTAGTTCTTCCCTCGTCAATCGAATCATAAATTCGTGCGCCTTCATCATCATCAAAGAACGCACCCATTGTGAGTGAATCTCTATCAATTCCCCGTTTTAATAATGTTTTGGGAAGTATCATGTGTCGTTTAATTCTTTATTATATTTAAACACTTGTGCATACATCATATCCGTGATCAAATGTGTATCAATTGTTGTGTGGATTATATGTAGTTTGGATTTATCATTTTCAGTGCACGCATTTCATTAGGCCCATCAGTTCCCGCGGGAGACGGGTTGAGCATCAGGTGCCTCATAAGATCGGCTCCGTTTGATTGAGCCTTGATCTCACATTCATCATCATTCATATCATATACTCATCCAAAGTGGTTTGTGTTTGTTTTCTTATATATGTTTGCTCACATGTGATTATTGCACAAATTTTCCATATTAAATAAAACAAGAAATTAATAACAATGTTTTATCAAGGTTCACTCGCCAACTTTTGTTGACCCAAAATATCCCCCGTTATACACATGATACAGGTGATCCAGCTGAGGCAAGAAACACATAGGAAGGCCTAGAAGAATAAACCAGTTTAAGCTTTGGATTATTTACATAGTTTCATTTCCTTGTAATTGTATGAATTTAATTTGGATATTTAAGTTGTAATTTGAATTTAATAAATATGAAACATTTTAGTAAACATCATGAGCTTTGGTGATAACCCAATTATGCCCCGACTCTTATTCCGCTGCGGGTCGAGGTGTGACAGATTGGTATAAGAGCTATGACTATAGGGATATAGGATAGGTTATTAGACCCTTAGAGCCTATACTATAGTTGATTAAAATTTTAAATTGTTTATGCGTTACATACAAAATTCATGATGTTTATATGCTTTATGTTTATTTTTACACTCAATGTTATGCAAGCATGCTCACAAATACATGCTATTATAAAATGCTTATCATAAATCATATCCTCATAACATATCATATCCATGAGAGCACACACCTCACAATTCCCATGATTTTTGCAATGATTTTTGTATTTTCAAATCACATCAAAGTGAGTTCTCATGACGGGCATGTAGTAACAGGAAGGGTACGAGTACCGGTAGTCGGAACGTCCTGTCTAGGCTTGGCATTCGTATAAATCCAAAATAAAGGACCAGTTTGCCTACCTGGGGACTAACGATGAGAGTACGAAGGACCTATTAGGCCAAAGCATGCTATACCAAACGTCGTGTGAGCTAACCCCACTTTGAGTTGTCATTGTGTCTACACCTGGACACCCTCCTACCATACATCTCGCAATCATATTTTACGGTTTTCATTCGGGTGATGCGAGTGTTAATCCGCCAACACCAATGTGAATCCTACCAAGCCCAATAGTCATGGGGGCCCACATGACTACACAGGCGACGGTATGGGGGACATTGGAGGCCCAAACATGAGCAAACCCAAGACATCCTATGGTTGTAGTTGTATTATTGTTAGTTATGTTATTTTTATTCTTTTAACGACACATGAAACCTAGAAACTTCTTAAACTCATAATCTTCCTATGTATGTTCTTGTAGATGTCGGCTAGGCAACTACGTGGAGGTAGAAAATCAGGAAGATCAAATGAACGCTTGGCCACACAAATTGCTAAACAAATGGCCGCAGTGCTTCCTGACATCGTAATTCAAGTTCAACAAGCTCTCACCGCAAATCCAATCAACCCTCCCAATCAAGAAGACCAGAGCGTCGCCAACCCTCCCTCCAAAAAGTGCTCCTACAAACACTTCAAATCTTGCGATCCCCAAAGTATGAAGGGACGGAAGGTGTTACTGCTCTCCTTCACTGGTTTGAAGAAATGGAGAACACTTTCCTCAATTGCGATTGTCCCGAGGATCGTAAGGTACGTTATGCAACTGGAAGACTGTTTGGGGTAGCCCTTACCTGGTGGAACACGGAAAAGGGTAAACGAGGAGTTGAAGATGCCATGGCCTTAACATGGGAAGAGTTAAGGGAACTCATGACCAGACGCTTCGGTCCAAGAAGCGAAATCAAAACGTTGGAAGATGAATTCCATGCGCTAAAACAAAAGGAAGGAGATCACACTTCCTATAACAAGAGATTTCTCGAGCTAAACCAGATGATCCCTAATCTGTTCACCCTCGTGTACCGCTTGGTTGAACATTACATTCGAGGTCTTCCCTCGAAAATTCAAGACTCAGTTTTAAGCACTTCGCCTGCAACACTTGAAGCCGCGATGGAGTTAGCTACAGAACTCACTGAAAATCGCATTCGAAACGGTAAGTTCAAAGACGAAAAGAAGAAAGCACCCATAGAGACCTCAACTACAAACCACTCAGTCTCCTCCTCAAAGTTTGCTGGTAAGAGGAAACGAAACAGCAAGAATTTTGCTGTCACTCAAACCAACCCTCCTATCACTGCTGCACCAATCACTCAAATTGCTCCTTCGACTGCACCATTTAAAAAGCCATACACCGGCCCACACCCAAAATGCAACCGTTGTCAATACCATCACCCTCCCGAAACTCTTTGCAAACATTGCACCAGCTGTGGCCGTGCGGGTCAAACCATTCAAACTTGTCGCACTCTACAACGAACGAACCGCAAACCCCCAACCCAAACCCACCATCAGATAATGGGTCAAGCCCAACAACCCTTACTTCTACCATCTGCACAACACATAGTCCAATCCTACTACCAACCCAACTACCCTGTGATGCAACCCATGCGAGCTTATTACAACTGTGGAGACCCAAACCACTTCAGGAACACATGTACACGCTTGGTGAACATCATCCATGCTCAAGCCCAAGCGAACCCAGTAAACCAAGCCAACCAAGCTCCTCCACCTGCCAGAGGAAGAGCTTTCAACATCAATGCCAACCAAGCTAGGGCTGACAACAACGTGGTTAACGGTACGTTTCTCATCAATGGTAGTTATGCATCCATGTTATTTGATACGGGCGCGTATAAGAGTTTTGTGTCCTTAGAATTCGAACCTATCCTCAACCAAACTCGTGATAATCTCATGGAATCACTAACGGTGGAAGTTGCTGACGGAAAGCCCGTTTCATTAAATTCTATTATACGAAATTGTACCCTCACTCTAAACGATCACGATTTTCCAGTTGACCTCATTCCTATGAAGTTGGGAAGTTTTGATGTTATAATCGGTATGGACTGGCTCAGCCAGCATCACACTGAAGTAATGTGCCGCGAGAAGTTCATTCGCATTCCTCTTGCAGACGGTCAGACTCTACGTATTTTTGGAGAAACCCCTTCGAAAGGACTCAAACTAATGTCCTGCCTTCAAGCCCGAAGATATCTCCGCAAGAACTATGTCGCATTCCTAACTCACGTCGTCAAAAAGGTAAACAAGGAAAGGAACTCGAAGATATCCCAGTTGTGAAAGAATTTCCACAAGTCTTTCCCGACGACATTTCAGGACTCCCTCCTGTGAGAGAAGTCGAATTTTGCATCGATCTTGTACCTGGCGCTACACCAGTCGCAAAATCTCCTTATAGGAAATGCAAGAGCTGGCCAGTCAACTACAAGAGCTGACTGACAAAGGATTTATACGTCCTAGCTCATCGCCTTGGGGTACACCTGTTCTATTTGTGAAGAAGAAAGATGGAACGTTTCGCATGTGCATTGATTATAGAGAACTCAACAAGTTAACGGTTAAAAATCGCTATCCACTACCTCGCATCGATGACCTCCTAGACCAACTTCAAGGCGCCACCTGCTTTTCAAAAATCGATCTTCGTTCTGGTTATCATCAGCTCAGAGTACATGAAGAAGATATCCCAAAGACCGCCTTCCGGACTCGTTATGGTCATTACGAATTCATGGTCATGCCATTCGGTTTAACCAACGCCCCCCCTGTCTTCATGGATCTAATGAATAGGGTATGCAAACCCTACCTCGACCGTTTTGTCATAGTCTTCATCGACGACATCCTTATCTACTCCTAGTCTAAATCCGATCATGAACGACACCTTCGACTCATCCTTACACTCTTAAGGACTGAAAAGCTCTACGCTAAGTTCTCAAAATGCGAATTCTGGTTAGGGGAAGTACAATTCCTTGGACATGTCGTCAATGACAAGGGAATCCATGTCGATCCTTCAAAAATCAAGGCAGTGCAAGAATGGCAAGCGCCACGTACCCCTACCGAAGTAAGGTCATTTCTTGGTTTGGCTGGTTACTATCGCCGCTTCATTGCCAATTTTTCCCGTATTGCTGTACCACTCACGGCTTTAACTCCTAAAGGAAAACCCTTTATATGGGGACCTAAACAAGAAGAAGCCTTCCAAACTCTAAAGCAAAAACTTTGTGACGCACCTATCCTCACACTCCCTGAAGGTTGCGATGACTTTGTAGTATATTGCGACGCATCAGGGCAAGGGCTAGGCTGTGTATTAATGCAAAGAGGAAAAGTGATAGCCTATGCTTCTAGGCAACTCAAAGTTCATGAGAAGAATTACACCACCCACGACCTGGAACTTGGAGCCGTTGTGTTCGCTCTCAAGATATGGAGACATTACCTCTATGGTACCAAGTGTGAAATATACACTGACCACAAAAGTCTCCAACATATCTTCAACCAAATGGAGTTGAATATGAGGCAACGAAGATGGGTCGAACTTCTTAACGACTACGACTGTGAAATTCGGTATCATCCTGGCAAGGCAAACGTGGTGGCTGATGCACTCAGTCGAAAAGGTTATGCGAACTCCATTCGTCTTCTCTGTTCGCAAATCATAACCGACATCAAAGATCGAATCCGAGCAGCTCAACATGTTTCTGTAAAAGAAAATGACGTACGCGATGAGCTGTCATGTGGAGCTGAACTCAAAATCGAAACCAAATCCGATGGTATTCTATACTATTCAAATCGTATATGGATTCCCAATCGCAATAACCTTCGTGATTTCCTTATGAATGAGGCGCACAAAACACGATACTCTGTACACCCAGGAGCCGACAAGATGTATCAAGACCTACGATACACCTACTGGTGGCCGGGCATGAAAAAGGAGATCGCTGTTTTTGTTTCCAAGTGCCTTACCTGTTCCAAAGTAAAAGCTGAACATCAAAGACCCTCAGGACTTCTAGTCCAACCCGAAATACCTGTATGGAAGTGGGAAAACATAACCATGGATTTCATTACCGGGTTACCTCGCACCTCCAGTGGGTATGACACCATATAGGTAATAATCGATCGCCTTACAAAGTCAGCTAACTTCATTCCAATCCGCGAGTACTTCAAGAACGAGAAGTTAGCTCGTATCTACATCAGCGAGATCGTAAGCCGCCATGGTGTACCACTAAGCATCATTTCATACCGTGATGGTCGTTTTACTTCACGAACATGGCGAGCCGTACAAACCACCTTGGGTACACGATTAGACCTCAGTACCGCTTTTCATCCTCAAACTGATGGTCAATCTGAACGCACCATCCAAACTCTTGAAGACATGCTTCGGCATGTGTCATAGACTTCAAGGGGAATTGGGACGCTCATCTACCATTAGTTGAATTTTCGTACAACAATAGCTATCATTCAAGTATCGGCATGGCTCCTTTCGAAGCTTTGTATGGTCGTAAGTGCCGATCTCCAGTATGTTGGCACGAAATTGGGGAATCACAAATCACCGGTCCAGAGTTAATTCAAGAAACAACCGACAAGGTCATTCAAATTCGAAACAATCTTCTAGCGGCTCAAAGTCGTCAAAAGAGTTATGCAGACAAACGACGAAAGCCCTTGGAAGTTGACATTGGTGATCAAGTACTTTTAAAAGTATCACCGTGGAAGGGAGTGGTTCGTTTTGCCCAGAAGGGCAAGCTAGCACCACGCTACGTAGGACCTTTCAAGATACTCGAAAGAGTAGGTCCTGTAGCATACAAGCTTGACCTACCAGAAGAGCTCAACAGAATTCACCCCACATTCCACGTATCAAACTTGAAGAAGTGCCTCGCCGATGAAAACCTCCATATTCCTCTAGAAGACATTCAGATCGATGAATCTATGCACTTCATTGAAAGACCAGTAGAAATCATGGACTTTGGAGAGAAGCGTTTAAGACGAAGGCGTATTCCAATTGTCAGGGTACGTTGGGAGTCAAAATGAGGACCTGAGTTTACTTGGGAACGTGAAGACTCAATGCGCGAGAAATACCCATATCTTTTTCCTGTTACCACTACTACTTAAATTTCAGGACGAAATTTCTAAAAGTAGGGGATACTGTAACATTCGTCGAAAAAGGGGTTTTCAAAACCCGCTTCGTTTATCAATCAAATATCCAGTTATAAATTTCGTTGTGTATTTATGATTGATATTAATTTTAAACAATACATAATTAATAAATATATTAGAATTTAAAAACCATAATTTATAATTACTAATAAATAATGAATAAAAAAATAAATGGAGACGCCGGGTTTCGAACCCGGGTCACCCACAAACCCAAACACACAACACACCGCTCCGCCACACACTGTTTTTGCGATAAACACTAACCCAAATAACATATATAATAAAACTGAAAGTCAAATCCGGTAATCAACGCGCCAGAACTCGCAATCACCGAAAAATCCGGCAATCCGCGATTTTGGCCATATTCCTTTTGACTGAACCGCACAAATTGATGTCGACGTCGGTTATAACCGTTGCCGGCAATCAATTTCAGTCATAACCGACGGAAAAGCTTCAATCGCGAACCTTGACTCAATTCAAACCCAATTCAGCCTGTTTCCATTATAAATACCCGCTTGAACACTTCGAAAATCCTTTCGCTCAGAACCACGTTCGTTTTCGAAGTTTCATTTCTTCAAAAGCTCGTCGCCGGAGTTTTCTGCATTCGCCGGACTTTCACCGGAAAACCGAGACTTTACTCCTAAGCGATATAAATCATCTAAACTTTCTTGCTATCTTTTGATTTATACTTTGATTGTTCAAATCAATGATCAAAACTGTTAAAACAATTCACTTAGCCGGAATCCGCAAAACAGAACCGATGAATTTTGCCGAAAAATCTGAAGAAGACACTCTGTGATTGGTACATCTTATTCCTTAATTTCCTTCTTCTACTTCAATTCAATTGATCATAAGCGTTGTTGGTCAATTAAACAAACAGTCGGTTTCACTGTTCGGTAATTCGATAAGTGAAGAAAATGAAGTTAAAATATGTGTATTAGTATAATTAAAAACGGATATTAAACCGGGTTAGACACACAGTCCAGCGGTGGACTGTGTGCAAATACAATATGCACGTCCCGAGTTCGAATCGCACACGTACCGACTTTCAGAATTAAAACCAACATTTTTAGAACTGAATCAGAACAAGTCACAGGATGTTTATAAGAGTAATATAATCCATTTGTTAAACAGATTATACACACAGCCCAACTGGTTGGGCTGTGCGCACTCGAACCAAAGGACCCGAGTTCGACTCCGGGTCCCTGCAACCGGTTCGGCCATATAAATCATTTTTAATAAAACCAAATAAGTTTAAAATTAATTAGTATATAAATATAATTAAAACAGAGAATATTTCGGGTTAGACACGTAACTCACTTGGTAGAGCTGCGTGCACGTATACGAGAGGTCCCGAGTTCGAACCTCACTCAGCGCATAGAAAACACAGTCTGACCGGTCAGACCCGGTCAACGGTCAACGGTCAAAAGTCAATTTTTCTTATTTTATTTATTTCTTTTTAGTTATTTATTTAATTAGAAAATTATTTAAAAATACTTAAAAATAAGATTATTAAGGTTAGAAAACTTCCTTAAACTCACAAAAATCATTCTAAAAATCCCATTTAAGAACACTAATTAAAAATATTAATCTCAACCAAAATTTATTTATTTATCAAATCATTTTGTTATTATCTAGGTTAGTTCTTCCCTCGTCAATCGAATCGTAAATTCGTGCGCCTTCATCATCATCAAAGAACGAACCCATTGTGAGTGAATCTCTATCAATTCCCCGTTTTAATAATGTTTTGGGGTGTATCATATGTCGTTTAATTCTTTATTATATTTAAACACTTGTGCATACATCATATCCGTGATCAAATGTGTATTGGATTTATCACTTTCAGTGCACGCATTTCATTAGGCCCATCAGTTCCCCGTGGGAGACGGGTTGAGCATCAGGTGCCTCATAAGATCAACTCCGTTATGATTGAGCCTTGATCTCACATTCATCATCATTCATATCATATACTCATCCAAAGTGGTTTGTGTTTGTTTACTTATATATGTTTGCTCACATGTGATTATTGCACAAATTTTCCATATTAAATAAAACAAGAAATTAATAACAATATTTTATCAAGGTTCACTCGCCAACTTTTGTTGACCCAAAATATCCCCCGTTTTACACATGATACAGGTGATCCAGCTGAGGCAAGAAAAACATAGGAAGGCCTAGAAGAATAAACCAGTTTAAGCTTTGGATTATTTACATAGTTTCATTTCCTTGTAATTGTATGAATTTTGATTTGGATATTTAAGTTGTAATTTGAATTTAATAAATATGAAACATTTTAGTAAACATCATGAGCTTTGGTGATAACCCAAATTATGCCCCGACTCTTATTCCCCTGCGGGTCGGGGTGTGACACCTTACAACCGACCTATAATTCGTGTTTGTGAATTTGCTCTTGTCTTGGGTCTAGGAGGCCTCCGTGGACCCTTACAAGACCCTACGCAAGAACCAAAATTTAGGAGAATTTCATAGAACTACTCTTTGGGTCGTTTCATATTTTTTAGAGATTTGCCCAATACCCGATTTGAATAGATCGTCATGGAAATGAATGTTGCAGGTTTTTAACGAAAAAGATGACAAGTTCGCCCGAACTTGTCAAATGGTTCTTTGAACCAAGTTCGGCCGAACTTGTCCTCAAGTGTTCAACTGTTTGTACTCTCCTACAAGTCCACCAGAACTTATCATTAAGTTTGAAAACAATGAATGTTTATAAGTTCGCCTGAACTTTTTTGAGAGTTTCAAAAATAATAAATTCTTGACAAGTTCGCCTGGACTTGTCTGAATCTGTTTCAAATGTAAAAACTTTACAAGTTCGCCCGAACTTGTTTAAGTGTTGGTCAAAATGGCTTGACATGTTCGCCCGGACTTGATATTGTTGTAATGATTAAATGATATAATCAAGTTCGCCCGAACTTGTTATTAGGGTTTGTAAAATTGTTAAACCTCGACTAATTTTGTCTCGATTTTCATGCTTGCAGAATATTCAGCTCTCGTTTAATAAGTTCCACAATATGTGCATCACGCTCGACAAGACTGTCTGTCCATCACTCGAAGCATTTGGCAGTTTTCTAGCTTTTTGGAGCGTATTCTGATTCATAAAGCGATTACGGAAAAGACGATGGTTTATAGGTCGCACGTGTACAGTTTTTGGAATTCAGCATCATTAAATGAAGACAACACAGTGATAAAATCAGTGGTTCGTGAAGGAGACGAGGATAAGGAGATAACAGTGACAAAAGCTGACATCCGAAAAGTTTTAAATTTCAACGACGATAAGAATGATCCAATGATGCTTGATGAAAGGATGGTGCGAGGATGTTTTTGCCGTATGGGATACAAAGGGCACGTAAAAGAATCGACATTGAAGAAAGGGGGAGTTCCGAACCCCTATTAGTTCTTGATGCATGCTATAATTCACGCTTTTAGTCATCATAAAGCAGGATTAGACGACGTTCAAAATTACATGGCGTGCATGACTACTGCGTTGATCCTCAACAAGAAGTTTAATTTCTCGAAGCTTGTGTTCACGCATATGAAGAATAACATGGGATCGAATAGGCTTGTTATGTATCCAAGGTTTATTCAGATGCTCGTCGATGACAATTCAAAAAGATCGCGAAGGATCCCAACGACATTTTATATATCTTAGTCACATGGACGAAGTTACTGTAAAGAAGTTGATAACATTTCAGAAGCAATCTTCAGCGCCGATCACAAAGCCTTTATTTGGTTCTATAGCTTCTGCAAATTATATTGCGCCACCAGAATATAAATGGCGTAAAGATGATAGTGGTGACGAGAAAGAACGGAACGCTGCGTTAGAATGGCTGTCGACATTTAAAGAGAAACGCAACGACTGGTTCCTAAAGAAAGTGGTCGTTGAAGAGAAAAAGAAAGCAGTCAGGAAGTCAAAGAAAGTCGATACAATGTTAATTGACGAAGATGAACCTGAAAACGTTCAACCTGAAGCTGGTTCAAGTGCAACAGTAAAATTGAAAGTCAAGAAACAACAACTCAAGAAGATGATGTTATTTCTGCTACATCTGAAAATGATGAAGATAGCGACGATTCATTAGAAAAAGCAACAAAGAAAGCTATTGCCGAAACAGCACCATAGAAAGTTAAAGAAACAGATGCAAATTATGAACCGGAGATCAAAAAATGTTTAGATGAGGAGAGACCTAAATAGAAAGATAAACGTGTTAAGTCTTCTGCTAAAGCTACAACAACAAAGACTACAGGGTCTCCGAGCACTAAAGGAAAGTTAAAACCAAAAAGCCGCCGCTATATCGGAAAGAAAAAAGGCACATAAGTCACACAAGAACCTTCTGCTGCAAAACAAACAGGAGTTACACAAGAACGTCATTTGGCTGAAACAGTGCAAACATCTGCACTTCAAGAGACTATCGTACAGACAGGAGTTACACAAGAACCTCCTGAGTCTGAATTACTTGAAATTCCTATCATCACTTCTCAAGATCCTCCAATGTCTTCTCAACCTGAAAGTTCTACACCAAAGAGTACACCAAAGTCTACACCTAAAACTACTCTGAGGTCGAAGTTATTTGGAAGCATTCCTGATGAGCCAGTGAACATTCAAGATTTGAATGATTTCTTCCCAGAATCTGACATTGATGAATTAGAAAAGCGAGTTAAAATTCTGGAAGACAAGGTTGCAAAGAATGAAGCTGAGAAAGCTGTGTTAGAGCAAATGGTAAAATAAAGCGAAGTCGAGAAGGAGATCTTGAACGACAAAGTCAAATTCTTGGAAGGTGATCGAGGGTATTTGAAAGCCCTAATTGAAAGTCTGCAGGACGCAAATGAAAGATTGCAAAAAGAAATTGCAAAGCTACGATCTGAACGTGATTTGAATGATCAGAGATTCTCAAGGCTACAGAAAGTATTATCTAACAGTCTGGGTATTGATTTTGCTATAGAGTATGCAACAATAGATCTTTAAGAAGCAAAGGATAAGGCAGAAAAAGAATTAGCTGAACAGGGGAAGGGTAAACATGTTGTTGAAAGTATGCCCGAGATTACAAAGCCTATAGTTGAATCTACGAAAGCTTCAGAGTCTGTTATTGCTACAGAGACAAAAACTGAACAAAAAGATGATGAAGAAGCTGAAGATAAAGATGATGATGAACCTATTGATGATATGAAAGACGACTCTGATAACGATGATGGAAATGATGATGATCAAGGAGCAGTTGGTCTGAAGGTTATAGATGCTAAATTTTCTGATGAGTTTGATTTTTCTTCATTGCTTGATGATGATATAAATAAAATGGAAGATCAAAGTCAGGGGAGCAGAAAGAGCAGACAGGGCAAACAGACGTTGATATGACAGATGTGATTACTGCAAATCCTGTTGTTGCTATACTGACAAAGCCGATGATTCTAATGTTAGAACATAATGCTGAAGAAGGCGAGTTCGTTCATTACTATTCAAAGGAAGATCTAGCAAAACTGCTCAATGTTGATGCTAAAACATTTGACTTCGATTTCGAAGAAGATGTGGTGAACATTGATACATTTGAACCGAACGAGTATTGTTACAAACGAAGGTCTGATGCTGACGATTACAACAAAGTGATTATTGAAGATTGGTCGTCAGATGATGAAAAAGACGAAGTAGAAAAGTATGTTGGTCCGAATACTGACAGTTTTCCAACTTTTGAAGAGATGTAAGAGCAGTTGAATGTAGACTTGATTAAAGAGAAGATACCAGAGTCTGCACGAGAAGGAAAGATCCCAAAACAAATGACAAAAGAAGAGATTGCACAAGCAAAGAAGTCCTGGTTTAAAGAGATGCCGAGGGAAAGAAAGTTTCAAATACCATTAGCATTCTTTACCAGAGATATAGATATTTCATTGGGTGACATACTGAGTTGGGGTTGGTTGAAAGAACTTAACGTTTACGCCATCAAAAGAGAGGTTGGAGTTCAATACTTTCGACACATGACAGATTTCAAAACACTTCTGTATTGGGATATAGAAGAGTTGGTGCAGACGAGGAATGTTACTTATCATATGAAGTTTATTGATCAGTTGCTATGGAAGATGATCAAGTTTGAAGTGACGCAAGGGTTCAAGTACTGGAAACCGTTCATTCCAAAGCGCCGAATCAAAACGAACAAAAAGACTGGTGAAAAGGATATTACATTGATAATGAAGCGTCCAAGAGTGATGAGGAACATGCCCCTAATGCCTATTGAACAGGATTTCTATCCTTTGTTTAAGTGGTGGCAAGTTGACCCGACGACATGTGAAGTAGTGATAGTGCTGAGATTTGAAGATCATCTGGAGATCACTAAAGAAAGAGTTGAAATGTTTCAGATAGAAGGATTAAGAGGGTTATGGATGACGATACATATACTAGACCCGATGTGGCTAGTGAATTCCTCGAAGGAGGATATTAAATGTTTATTCTTTTGAAGATATGTTATGAGGAGCGTGAGAAGGAACAAGCGATGCAGTATCAGAGGGTCGTGAATGTTTGTTACGCACATGGAGTGAATTCTGGTAGAATGTGGAAATCCAGTTGGAGGGAACTTGAGCCCAAAGAGTTTTTGAAGGAAGAAAGGCGAATAGAACGTATACACGAAAGGGGTAGAGAGGCATGCCTCAGACATTTTCAGTTCATGAATAAAGTGCCACTTGCTGACCAAACGCCAATTAAATTGCAAGAACGTAGAAAGAAACCAATCAAGAACTTCTTTGGACGCGTTAGACAAAGATAGAGCTTTGAAGACTGATCAAGACGAAGACGATATCTAAAGGGGAGTCTATTAGTACATAATGTCTATGTCTTTGTCATCGAGTCTGTTTAGTTTAGGCTAGATTATGTCAAAGATTAAAGGTATTTATGTAAATACTATGCAAGTTCGCCCGGAACAGAATGTGAGAACAAGTTCAGCCGAACTTGTTCTAAACAAGTTCGCCCGAACTTGTTATCATGCCAGCGAACTTGTACTAGTATAAATAGTGTGCCTTAGTTTGTCATTTGTAACTTTCGCAACTTTGTCATGACAGAGGCGAAGCTCTGCCCGATCAGGATCTTTCATGTATTTGGACTTTATGATCAATAAACAACAATTAAATGAGTAATCTTTGCATATTTGATTAACACGTCACATAGTTTCCGCCTATATGAACGTTAGATATCAAATTAGGTTCCTGTGCTAATCAAGGAGCGATTTAACGTTCCCAATACCCGGATACACGATGCGTCCCTTACAACCGACCTGTAATGGTTTGTGAATCGACTCATGTCTTGGGTCTGGTAGGCCTCCGTGGACCTTTAAAGACCCTACACATGAACCAGATTTAGGAGAATTCCCTAGACCTACCGTTTGACTATTTTCAAACTTTTTATAGTTTTCCCCAATACCCGAGTCCACGACACGTCCCTTACAACCGACCTATAACTCGAGTTTGTGAATCATCTCATGTCTTGGGTCTAGGAGGATCTGTGGACACTTCCAAAACCCTACACAAGAACCGTATCTAGAAGAATTCCCTAGACATACCCTTTGACTCGTTTATAACTTTTTAGAGTATTGCCCATTACCCGGGTAAACGAAATGTTCCTTACAACCGACCTATAATTCGAGTTTGTGAATCGGAACATGTCTTGGGTCAACGAGGCCTCTGTGGACCCTACCAACACCCTACACAAGAACCGGATATAGGAGAATTCCCTAAACCTACCCTTTAACTCGTTTCAAATTTTTTTAGAGTTTTGCCCAATACTTGGGTACACGACACGTCCCTTACAACCGACCTATAACTCGGGTTTGTGAATCGGCTCATCTTTTGAGTCTAGGAGGCCTCCGTGGACCCTTTCAATACCCTATGCAAGAACCAGATTTAGAAGAATTCTATATACCTAACCTTTGACTCTTTTCAAACTTTTTAGAATTTTGCCCAATACCCGGGTACACGATACCTCCCTTACAACAGACCTATAACTTAGGTTTGTCAAGCGACTCATTTCTTGGGTCTAGAAGGACTCTGTGGACCCTACCAAGACCTTGCGGAAGAACCAGATCTAGGAGAATTCTCTATACCTACCCTTTGACTCGTTTCAAAACTTTTATAGTGCTGCCCAATACTCGGGTACATGACACGTGTCTTACAACCGACCTATAACTCGGGTTGTGAATCGGCTAATGTCTTGGGTCTAGGAGACCTTCGTGGACCCTACCAAGACCCTACGCAAGAACCGGATATAGGAGAATTCCCTATACCTACCCTTTGACTTGTTTTAGACTTTTTAGAGTTTTGCCCAACACCCAGGTACACGACACGTCCCTTACAACCAACCTATAATTCAGATTTGTGAATCGGCTCATGTCTTGGGTCTAGAAGGACTCCGTGGACCCTACCAAGACCTTACGGAAGAAATGGATCTAGGAGAATTCCCTATACCTATCCTTTGACTCGTTTCAAAACTTTTGGAGTTTTGCCCAATACCCGGGTACACGACATTTCCCTTACAACCGACCTATAACTCGGGTTTGTGAATCGGCACATGTTCTGGGTCTAGGAGGCCTCCGTGGACCCTACCAAGACCCTACACAAGAACCGGATATAGGAGAATTCCCTAGACCTACCCTTTTAACCCGTTTCAAACTTTTAAGAGTTTTGCCCAATACCCAGATACACGACACGTCCCTTACAACTGACCGATAACTCGGGTTTGTGAATCGGCTCATATCTTGAGTCTAGGAGGCCTCCACGGACCCTTCCAATACCCTACGTAAGAACCAGATCTAGGAGAATTCCCTATACCTACCCTTTGACTATTTTAAAACTTTTTAGATTTTTGCACAATACACGGGTACACGACACGTCCCTAACAACTGACCTACAACTCAGGTTTGTGAATCGGCTCATGTCTTGGGTCTAGAAGGACTCCGTAGACCCTACCAAGTCCTTAAGAAAGAACCGGATCTAAGATAATTCTGTAGACCTACCTTTTAACTCGTTTCAAAACTTTTAGGGTTATGTCCAATACCCGGGTACACGACATGTCCCTTACAACCGACCTATAACTCGGGTTTGTGAATCAACTCATGTCTTGGGTATGGTAGGCCTCCGTGGACCCTTTAAAGAAACTACACATGAACCAGATTTAAGAGAATTCCCTAGACCTACCCTTTGACTAGTTTCAAACTTTTTATGGTTTTCCCCAATACCCGAGTACACGACATGTTCCTTACAACCGACCTATAACTCGGGTTTTGAATCGGCTCATGTCTTGGGTCTAGGAGGCCTTGGTGGACCCTACTAGGACCCTACGTAAGAGCCGGATCTAGGAGAATTCGCTAGACCTACCCTTTAACTCGTTTCAAGTTTTTTGGAGTTTTGCCCAATACTTGGGGACACGACACGTCCCTTACAACCGACCTACAACTCGTGCTTGTGAATAGGCTCATGACTTGAACCTAGGAGGACTCCATGGACCCTACCAAGACCTTACGGAAGAACCGGATCTTGGAGAATTCCCTATACCTACCCTTTGACTTTTTTCAAGCTTTTAGAGTTTTGCCCAATACCCGGGTACACGACACGTCCCTTACAACCGACCTATAACTCGGGTTTGTGAATCGGCTCATGTCCTTGGTCTAGGAGGCCTCTGTGGACCCTACCAAGACCCTACATAAGAATCGGATATACGAGAATTCCCTATACCTATCCTTTGACTCGTTTCAAAACTTTTAGAGTTTTGCCCAATACCCGGGTACACGACATGTCCCTTACAACCGACCTATAACTCGGGTTTGTGAATCGGCACATGTTCTGGGTCTAGGAGGCCTCCGTGGACCCTACCAAGACCCTACACAAGAACCGGATATAGGAGAATTCCCTAGACCTACCCTTTAACCCGTTTCAAATTTTTAAGAGTTTTGCCCAATACCCAGATACACGACACGTCCCTTACAACCGACCGATAACTCGGGTTTGTGAATCAGCTTATATCTTGAGTCTAGGAGGCCTCCGCGGACCCTTCCAATACCCTAACCAGATCTAGGAGAATTATCTATACCTACCCTTTGACTATTTTAAAACTTTTTTAGATTTTTGCCCAATACACGGGTACACGACACGTCCCTTACAACTGACCTACAACTCAGGTTTGTGAATCGGCTCATATCTTGGGTCTAGAAGAACTCCGTGGACCCTACCAAGTCCTTAAGAAAGAACCGGATCTAAGATAATTCTCTAGACCTACCCTTTAACTCGTTTCAAAACTTTTATAGTTATGTCCAATACCCGGGTACACGACATGTCCCTTACAACCGACCTATAACTCGGGTTTGCGAATCAACTCATGTCTTGGGTCTGGTAGGCCTCCGTGGACCCTTTAAAGAAACTACACATGAACCAGATTTAAGAGAATTCCCTAGACCTACCCTTTGACTAGTTTCAAACTTTTTATGGTTTTCCCCAATACCCGAGTACACGACATGTTCCTTACAACCGACCTATAACTCGGGTTGTGAATCGGCTCATGTCTTGGGTCTAGGAAGCCTTGGTGGACCCTACTAAGACCATACGTAAGAGCCGGATCTAGGAGAATTCGCTAGACCTATCCTTTAACTCGTTTCAAGTTTTTTAGAGTTTTGCCCAATGCTTGGGGACACGACACGTCCCTTTTAACCGACCTACAACTCGTGTTTGTGAATAGGCTCATGACTTGAATCCAGGAGGACTCCATGGACCCTACCAAGACCTTACGGAAGAACCGGGTCTTGGATAATTCCCTATACCTACCCTTTGACTCTTTTCAAGCTTTTAGAGTTTTGCCCAATACCCGGGTACACGACACGTCCCTTACAACCGACCTATAAATCGGGTTTGTGAATCGGCTCATGTCCTTGGTCTAGGAGGCCTCCGTGGACCCTACCAAGACCCTACGTAAGAACTGGATATAGGATAATTCCTTTGACCTACCTTTTAACTCGTTTCAAATTACAACCGAGATATAACTCGGGTTTGTAATCGACTCATGTCTTGGGTCCGGTAGGCCTCTGTGGACCCTTTAATGACCCTACACATGAATCAAATTTAGGAGAATTCCATAGTCCTACCCTTTGATTAATTTCAAACTTTTTATAGTTTTCCCCAATACCCGGGTACACGAAACGTCCTATAACTCGGATTTGTGAATCGGCTCATGTCCTGAATCTAGGAGGCCTCTGTGGACCCTTCCAATACCCTACGTAAAGAACGAGATCTAAGAGAATTCCCTATACCTACCCTTTGACTATTTTCAAAATTTTTAGAGTTTTGCACAATACCCGGGTACACAACACGTCACTTACAACCGACCTATAACTCAGGCTTGTGAATCGGCTCGTGTCTTGGTCTAGAAGGACTCTGTGGACCCAACCAAGACCTTACGGAAGAACCAGATCTATGAAAATTTCCTAGACCTAGTCTTTGACTCGTTTCAAAACTTTTAGAGTTATGCCCAATACCCGAGTACACGACATATCCCTTACAACCGACCTATAACTCGGGATGTGAATCGGCTCATATCTTGGGTCTAGGAGGCCTTGGTGGACCCTACCAAGACCCTAGGTAAGAACCAAATACATGAGAACTCCCTAGACCTACCCTATGACACTTTTCAAACTTTTTAAAGTTTTGCCCAATATCCGGGTACACGACACATCCCTTACATCTGACCTATAACTTAGGTTTGTGAATCGGCTCATTTCTTGCATCTAGAAAGACTCAGTGGAACCTACCAAGACCTTACGGAAGAACCAGATATAGGAGAATTCCCTTGACTCGTTTCAAAATTTTAGAGTTTTGCCCAATACCCGGGGTACATGACACGTCCCTTCCAACCGACCTATAACTCTGGTTGTGAATTAGCTCATGTCTTAATTCTAGGAGGCCTTCGTGGACCCTACCAAGACTCTACGCAAGAACCAGATTTAGGAGAATTCCCTATACCTACCCTTTCACTGGTTTTAAACTTTTTAGAATTTTACCTAATACCCGGGAACACGATACCTCCCTTACAACCGACCTATAACTTAGGTTTTTGAATCGGCTCATGTCTTGAGTCTAGAAGGACTCTATGGACCCTATCAAGATCTTACAGAAGAACCGGATCTAGGATAATTCTCTATACCTACCCTTTGGCTCGTTTCAAAACTTTTATAGTTTGCCCAATAACCGGGTACACGACACGTCCCTTTCAACCGACCTATAACTCGGGTTATTAAACGGCCTTGGGTCTAGCAGGCCTTCGTGGATCCTACCAAGACCCTACGCATCAAGGAGAATTCCCTAGATATACCCTTTAACTCGTTTCAATTTTTTTATAATTTTACCCAATACCTAGGTACACGACACGTCTCTTACAACCAACCTGTAACTCGGGTTTCTGAATTGGCTCATGTATAGAGTCTAGGAGGCCTCCGTGGACCCTTCCAATACCCTACGCAAGAACCAGATCTAGAAGAATTCCCTATAGCTACCCTTTGACTCTTTTCAAACTTTTTAGAGTTTTGCCCGATACCTGGGTACATGACACCTCGCTTACAACCGACCTATAACTTAGGTTTGTGAATTGGCTCTTCTCTTGGGTCTAGAAGGACTCGGTGGACCCTACCAAGACCTTACGAAAGAACCGGAACTAGGAGAATTCCCTAGACCTACCCTTTGACTCGTTTTAAAATTTTATAGTTTTGCCCAATACCCGGGTACATGACACGTCCCTTACAACTGACCTATAACTCTGGTTGTGAATCGGCTCATGTCTTGGTTTTAGGAGGCCTTCGTGGACCCTACCAAGACCCTACGCAAGAACCAGATTTAGCAGACTTCCCTATACCTACCCTTTCACTCGTTATAAACTTTTTAGAATTTTACCTAATACATGGGTACACGACACGTCCCTTACAACTGACCTATAACACGGGTTTGTGAATCGGCTCATGTGCTTGGTCTAGTAGGCCTTCGTGGACCCTACACAAGAACCGGATATATGAGAGTTCCCTAAACCTACCCTTTAACGCGTTTCAAATTTTTTAAAGTTTTGCCCAATACCTGGGTACACGACACGTCCCTTACAACCAACCTATAACTCGGGTTTCTGAATCGGCTCATGTCATGAGTCTAGGAGGCCTCCGTGGCCCCTTCCAATACCCTACGCAAGAACCAGATCTAGAAGAATTTCCTATAGCTACCCTTTGACTCTTTTCAAACTTTTTAGAGTTTTGCCCAATACCTGGGTACACGATACATCCCTTACAACCGACCTATAACTTAGGTTTTTGAATCGGCTCATGTCTTGGGTCTAGAAGGACTCTTTGGACCCTATCAAGACCTTACAGAAGAACCAGATCTAGGATAATTCCATAGACCTACCCTTTGACTCGTTTCCAAAACTTTTAGAGTTTTGCCCAAAACTCAGCTACACGACACGTCCCTTTCAACCGAGCTATAACTCGGGTTTTGAATCAGCTCATGTCTTGGGTCTAGGAGGCCTTCGTGGATCCTACCAAGACCCTACGCAAAAATTGGATCAAGGAGAATTCCCTAGACCTACCCTTTAACTCGTTTCAAATTTTTTAGAGTTTTGCCCAATACCTGGATACACGACACGTCTCTTACAACCAATCTGTAACTCGGGTTTCTGAATCGGCTCATGTCTAGAGTCTAGGAGGCCTCCGTGGACCCTTCCAATACCCTACGCAAGAACCAGATCTAGAAGAATTCCCTATAGCTACCCTTTGACTCTTTTTAAACTTTTTAGAGTTTTACCCAATACCCGGGTACACGACACCTCGCTTACAACCGACCTATAACTTAGGTTTGTGGATCGGCTCATCTCTTGGTCTAGAAGGACTCTGTGGACCCTACCAAGACCTTACGGAAGAACCTGATCTAGGAGAATTCTCTAGACCTACCCTTTGACTCGTTTCAAAACGTTTAGAGTTTTGCCCAATACCCGGGTACATAACACGTCCCTTTCAATCAACCTATAACTCGAGTTGTGAATCGGCTCATTTCTTGGGTCTAGAAGGCCTTCGTGGATCCTACCAAGACCCTACACAAGAACCGAATCTAGGAGAATTCCCTAGACCTACCCTTTAACTCGTATTAAATTTTTTAGAGTTTTGCCTAATACTCGGGTACACGACATATCCCTTACAACCGACCTATAACTCAGGTTGTGAATCGGCTCATGTCTTGGGTCTTGGAGGACTCCGTGGACCCTACTAAGACCATACGTAATAACCGGATCCAAGAGAACTCCCTTGTTGGAATCTAGAGGTTTATGCATAGTGGGTAACTAGTAGCGATAGTGGGTTATATTGTATTTTGTTTAGTATGTGTTTTGGGCCGAGTTATGTTTTGGGTCGCAATGGGATTTCGGCTGGTCATATGGGGTTTCGGCCCACATAGGTCTTGTATATAATCAATACATAGTTATTGTTTTAGGGTTGATCAGTTTTGGTAGAACTAGAGCCAGCCGAAACCAAGCAAGATACTTGTATCAGTCATTGTCAAGCAGTGAATGCAAGTCATTGGTTTGTTTTCATTATCTATTCACTATTGTGTTTTGGTTTGCTTATTCTTGAATCAACTTGTGTTTGGATTCCGCACTTACACGAGACTACGAGTGATATCATTGAAAGATCCGTTTTACGGGACTTTCAATTGGTATCAGAGCCACGAAACCATTTTCTTGGTTCGGTTGATATCATTCTGATTCAAGAAGGATTATTGTTACTGATCAAGTTTGCTGATTTTTGAAGGTTTCGACTCATCTGAGCTTAGTGTTTTCTTCGTTGTTCTTGGTTTTTCACTGAGTTTTTGGTTTGTGATAATCAAAATTCTGTTTGCTGGTTTATCGGAAGTTTGTTGCTGATCAAAGATTTGAAATCCTTCACAGTTTGGAAATTCCAGATTTGGTGGGATTGCGAGTCAAAATTATATCTCTTAACAGTCTGTTTTGCAGGTTTCGACTCGCAATCAGTGATCTCGACTCGCAATCAAGGGTGTTCTCGAGTGATTTCTTCAATACTCGAGATCAACGTTTCGACTCGACTTCAGTTCAGACGGTTTCGACTTCTGTTTCGACACATCAAACACAAGGGTGTTTCGACTCCAGTTTCAACTCGCAACAGAAGATTTCGACTTTTGCTTTGTGACTCGCAACCACAGTGGTCTCGAGTTGTAACGTTTGACTTGAAACCATCGATTTCGACTCGAAACAAGGCTTTGACTGTTCCTGTCTCGACTTGAACTCTTGATTCGCAATCGTAATCTTGACTCACTGTCTCGACTCTAAACGACACTTCACAACGTGATTTTAAATTTTGAACCTTTGGACTGTTTTGGACTGTGGACTGTGAACTTTGAATCTTATGATCTTAACAAATTAATTAATCAAGTGAAATGACTTCCACAAATCAGAATGCAGAACTGGCTGCTGTGAACATAAACCAAGAACTTGATTCTAAAATTGGGACCATAACTAGAATTCTTCGGCTGCTTGAGGAAGATGACTTTCAGGAATGGAAATGGCGTTTTGAAAAACACGTCAAGGTAAAAGATGGTAAGATATGGAGAAGCACCATGCGTGGACCAAGAGAGATTACTTATGAGAGAGAAGATGCTCCTAGTGTTAAGATTAAAAAACCTGTTGATCGTTATTCAGAAGAAGACTTTGACATTGGCTTTGGGACCAGATATTGCAATTGGATTTAGAGCCGCTACATCTGCCAAAGAATTGTGGGAGTCTCTGCATAAGGTGTAAGAAGGGAATGAGGATATGAAGAAGAGTAGATGAAACTTGATAAGTCAGAACTTTAACAATTTCAACTACATCTACGGGGAGACGATTGAGAATCAGATTCAAACGTTTGTGAAGCTAATTAATCAGATGACCATCATCGAGTTGCCAATGTCTAACTCCTTGGTGAACAAACAACTTTTGAATGCATTACCAAGGAGTTGGGATCATCACGTCGCCATGATTAAGAAAACAAAAGATCTCGCAAGATGCAGTCTGTCTGAGATGATCTCTCACATCAGGTCTTGTGAGCTGGATGACAAACAAAGGGAAACAAATCATAAGAACAATTTGCTTGCTGTAGGATTTACCACTGCTCCCTCTGCTCTGAATAATGTTGCTCTCGTATCGCAAACTAGATTTCAGATGTTCACTAATTCCTCATCTGCTAGAGCTACATCGAAACCCCCATCTGCTAATGTTTTCTATTCAGCTACACCTGCTCCATCATCATCATTCAATGATGCTCCATCATCTAACAGTGCCTTTGCTTCAGATTCCACTGTCAAGAACAACATGATTGCTTTCTTCTCCAAACAGACCAAAGAAAATCTTGACATTGCCGCATCAGTCATAAACTGCATGAATGCTTTTGCTGCAGGTAATCTCGAGCAACCGAAGTTTTCCATTGATGACCTGAATCAAATCCATCCTGAAGATGTAGAAGAAATGGACATCACATGGCAAATGGCTATGGCAGCCTTTAGGGCAATGAATTTTGTAAGGAAAACTGGAAGAAACAAATGGCAGGGTCTCTCCTTTATTGGACCTACTAAAATGCCATTCGAGATGCGTTGTTATAATTGTCATGAACCTGGTCATTTGGCGCGCAACTGCACCAAGCCTCCTATCAACAGAAACCAAACGCCAGCTCATCCTGCCCCACCAAACAATGAGAGAGCTATTGTTACTACTGCGAACTCTACAACTGCTGCTAGTGAAAGTACTCAAACCACAGCCTTGGTGGTTCAGCCAGGTGCTTCTTTTGACTGGAACTTGGAGATGGAGAGTCTGAATCTTTCTGCTCCAGAAAATCAGCCTGCTTCAGACAATATTGCTTTCATGACTTCAACTTCTAAGGATCAAACTTCTGAAGACAACTTTGCTTTCATGACTCAGATCCTATCAGCCCCTGTTCATGGACTCACTGCTGAAGAGGTAAGTTCTGTTTTCAGTACTCCTGAGTGTCGTGGTAGAGTTGAGTCATATCGTTTACACAATGCTGAGCTAATTCGAGATTATGATGATATGAAAAGACACAACTCTACTCTTAAGAAAAATGAAAAACTTTACAAAGAAAAAATTGAGGCCCAGCAAAAAGATATCGCTAAACTTCAACAAGATATCAGTGTTAAATGTTGTGTACACGATGACGCCAAAGAAACCATACGTATCTTGACCAAAGAACTAGACGATATCAAACAAAAATTTCAAACAAATGAAATAAAGATTAAAACGTTTGACACTTCAAATAAATTGGTCCAAGAAATGTATAGTGAACTGTTAGAGTACAAAAAGAATAAGGGTAAGGGTCTGGGATACAACAATGTGGCTCCACCGTTTAACGACAATTATACATTTTTACCGTTGACGGTTGAGGAACTGGAAAGGGCAGAGTATATGACTTATGGTCCAAGGATTGATAAGTCATCAACCAATAGCAAATCGGTTAAAATTCGGACAACTCAGTTTGTGTCTATAGGTGTCCTCGATGTTAATGTTTCGTCTTACTATGCAGATAAAGTAACTGAAGTAAAGTGTGAAGATGTCTTTGGGGATGAACCAATCTTAAATTCTGATTTTTCTAAAAACTCAATAAATGAACCTGTCTCTAAATGTGTTTTTGGACAAAGTTTTCTTAATTCGTTTCATAGTTATGTCTCGTCCTTTGGGCCTGATGTTTTGGGCAAAATAGTTGATGCTTGTGATGAACATTTGAATGATGTGTCTAATGATGGTTGTTTTTCAGTTGTTAATGATTGTGAATATGATGCTTCTGCTTCTACAGCTACTGACAATGTGACAGGGAAGGTCCCTCAGGATGCATTCAGTGAAACCACTGAAACTTCTTCTCAAGAGGATCAAAATTGTTCTGATTCGTCTTCTGAAACGGTCTCAGTGGAAGTCCCTAATGTTGAATCTCGTGGGACCACACTGAAAATCGAAGTTGAATGTGAACTTTTAGCAAACACACCTGAAACATGTGCTGATAAAACTTCAATTTTTTCTGAAACTAAAACTGAACATGAGAAAAGAAGTACTCATTAGGTATCAAACCTCAAGAAAATGTTTCTGAAAACAAATCTAAAGACAAGAAACATCATTCGTCCGAATCTCGTGCTTGTACTAGTTCTTATCGGCAGGTACCTAAATGCTCAGAAAAGGAACAAGCTAAGCAAGCAAAGAAAACCGAGCAAGCACACCCTTCAAAACCAAACAGATTCATTTCTGGAACTATATCCAAAAATTCCCACACATTGAAAAGGCAAACCTGTTTCAACAGTGGGATTGCTGGACATATTGCCAGAACTTGTGTTCATTTCCAAAGAGTGCAGCAAAAGACGAAAAATGCACAAAATCAGAGGGCCAAGCCAAATCGATCAAGTTGTTCAGAGTCTAGGACGACTGCAAAGTCAGAGACTGTGAAGAACAATTTTCGCAAAGCTAAACCTTCTGATCAATATTGGAATGCAGCCAAGCGAAGAACTCAAAATCAACAAAATGGTTTTCGAAATGACAAAACAACACTTGTGGTAATCATGGTTATCATTGGTGACATAAACTTTGGAAACCTAAAGCTAAGGCTGCCCAATCTCACACATCTCAACTAAAATCTGCCATTGATAAATCATCAAAGTTTTTAAACAAAGATAATCTGATTTGGCAGAAAGTGACGTACATCGATGCTCTAGGAAAACCCAAATCCACCATGGGATGGGTTCCTAAATCTAACTGATCCCGCTAATTGTGCAGGACAGCTGTGGAGGACTACCGTGCGACTTTGGTACATGGATAGTGGTTGTTCCAGGCACATGATAGGAGACTTGGCCCAACTCGTCAATGTTACAGAATTTGATGGTGGATATGTCTCTTTTGCGGGAGGAGAATCTAGTAGAATCACCTTGAAAGGAACAGTAAGAAACGGTGTGCTAAGCTTTGAGAATGTGAACTATGTCCCTGAACTGAAGCACAATCTGTTGAGCATTTCACAGATTTGTGATAGAGGAAATTCAGTTCATTTCACAAAGAAGGGATGTTATGTGCTGAAACCAGGAATTTCAATACATGAAGACTGGTTCTTGATGACTGCCGAGCGAAGAGGAAATGTGTATGTAATTGACATGAACAAGAAACCTTGTGAAGAAGTTACATGTCTTTTCTCGAAGATTTCAGAGCATGATGGTCAATTGTGGCACCGTCGCCTCAGGCCTATGAATATGAAGAATTTAAATCGTTTAGCAAAAGGTCAACTGGTCCACGATCTGCCAATTAAAGACTTTATGTTAGTGGAGAAATGCGTTGCTTGTGCAAAAGGGAAAGCACATCGAAAGCCTCACAAATCCAAGCCTGTACCCTCGACTAAAGCTGTACTCGAGTTACTTCACATGGAAATCTTTGGTCCAGTGAATGTGCTCAGCATTGCCAAGAAGTCGTACTGTCTCGTAATAGTGATGACTATTCACATTACACCTGGGTTTATTTTATAAGTCACAAGAATGAAACTGCAAGCTTAATCATCTAGTTCATCACATTGGTTGAAAATCAAGCAAGTGCAAAAGTGAAGGCTATTCGATCAGACAATGGGACAGAGTTCAAGAATATCACCTTGGATACATTCTGTGCTGAAAAGGGAATCGATCGACAATACAGTGCACCTCGAACTCCACAACAAAATGGAGTAGCTGAGAGAAGAAATCGTACTCTTATCGAGGCAGCTCGAACCATGTTGGCCGACTCGAAGCTTCCTAGTTTCTTTTGGGCTGAAGTTGTCAGCACGGCTTGTTATGTCCAGAATCGGGCTTTAGTAAATAAACATCATATGAAAACTCCTTATGAGATTCTGGAGGGACGTAAACCCTCGGTCTCACACATCCGTATTTTTGGTTGTCCGTGCGTGTTACTACTCATGGACGCAAATGGGAAGTTTGAGGTCAAGGGTGACGAATGTTTCTTTATGGGATACGCTAAAGGGTCTTCCTATAGGATATACAATAAAGTAACTAAGAAAGTCGTCGAGTCGTGCAACATTGAATGGCTCGAAGAGAATACTACGGATGCTGGGGTCGGTCCAGACTGGCTATATGATTATGTTTATTTATTTAAATCTTTTAATATTTTGTCTAGTGTTCCCACAGATACAGGAGTCTCCATTCCAAAACAGCCAATTTCCTTTGGTGATACTGAAGAAGATGAACAGAATGAAGGGAGCTCAAAGAATCACAACATAGATCCACCTGGAGTGATTTTTACTGAGCACCCCTCGACTCACCAAACGTCCCAGCAATCCGCTGAAGGTGCATCATCTGTTGGTGTTACGTTTAATGGATCAGGATCTGAACTGTTTGATGATCCTATTCCAGAAGACTGCACGGTTACTACTTCTGTAGTTCACAACACTACCGTATCTAATGAGGGGAGTCGAGCAACACCAATTCAACTGACGACGCGACCGTACCTGAAGTTGCTATCCCAACAAGTGTTCAGCGTGATCATCCCATTACGAGCGTGATTGGCCCTGTTAATGCAGGAGTTCTAACCAGGAGCCAATCTGGAACCATTAATACTTGCTTATACTCTTGCTACATTTCTTAGATAGAACCTAAAAACATTGATGTAGCTTTGCAGGAACCGGGCTGGGTAGATGCTATGCATGAAGAGCTGAACCAATTTGAAAAGCTTGGAGTATGGAAACTTGTTGAGTTGTCGAAGGGAAAAAGAAAACTTGGAACTCGATGGGTATTCAGAAATAAGCAAGACTCTGCTAGAGTTATCGTTCGAAACAAGGCAAGATTGGTGGTTCAGGGATTTAAACAGATCGAGAGTCTGGATTATGATGAAGTATATGCCCCTGTTGCTCGACTTGAAGCCATCAGGATCTTCTTAGCTTATGCATCCTATATGGGGTTCATTGTTTATCAGATGGACGTCAAGACTGCATTTCTATATGGAGATGTGAAGGAAGAGATTTTCGTTGAGCAACCACCGGGATTTGTTCATCAAGATTATGCTTACAAGCTCGACAAGGCTTTGCATGGATTGCACCAAGCTCCAAGGGCTTGGTATGCGACCTTGACTGAGCATCTTCTGGCTCATGGGTATTGTAACATCCGTTGAAAAACGGGTTTTCCAAACCCGCTTCGTTTATTAATCGAATAATCAGTTTCATATTTTTGTTGCTCATTTAATGCTTATTTTAATTTTAAACAATACATAACTAATAAACATTTTAGATTATGGAAATTAAAATTGTTAAAAAAATAAAATTAAAACAATTAAAAATGAAAAGGGGCTGCCGGGTTTCGAACCCGGGTCAGCCGGAAACCTTAAACATCAAACACATAACCACTCCGCCACTTGATGTCTTTGGGAAATCTAGGAAACAAATAAAACATAAGTTCATCTGTGAAGTCATCTGTTATGCGCCAAAAACTGAAACCGATATCGGCTTTCAACATTCCAGTCGATTGAGTGATTGTTATTACTGGTTATAACCGATGAAAACATTACGACGCACGATCTCAATCAATTCAGCTTTTATTGAACTTGAATTCATCTGATTTCGGGTTTAATAACCGAAATCATTCACTTCCTGAATTACTCCAACAATATCATCATCTCGCGACTCAAAATCATCCACAGAACCTCCAATTTCACTTTCGCTCTATTTTCAGTTCGTCGGAAACGTATTCTGAAATCGCCGGACTTTCGCCGAAAAACCGTGACACTCATCAAAACGGTAAATTTCTCAATTTTTTTCATCTTCTATCTGTTGTTAGACTTTTGCTAACTCAAACCTTTCAATCAGAATCAATCTCAGACGACGATATCGGATAATCAACACTCGCCGGAAGTTTTCTGAAAATTTCTAAATTGCGTTGTGAAACGGTATAATCATTCAAACCTTCTGATAACTCTTGTTTAGTCATTCAATTTCACAATTTGATTAATCAAAACTATTATTTGGCCCGTTCAGACGGAGTTCATAAAACAGAGCCGACGACTTCGCCGGAGTTCTGAGAAAGATCATCTTCCGGTATGTTCATTCCCAAAACCTTTCCTGTCCATTTCATTTTAATCAATTATATGTTCGTCAATCGAATTAAACAAGATCAGTAGAATAATCATTGTCTGTGTTGTTTAACGGAGAAGATGAAGTATAGTATGTATATAAATTTAATATAAATCGGGTTATATCTCGGGTTAGACACACAATCCAGCGGTGGACTGTGTGCAATTGAAACATAGCGATACCGGGTTCGAGTCCGTCCTTGTTCCGGTTCGTCACAATATTCAGACTTTTTATAAAACCCAAATACGGAGACTTTCAGTTAGTTTATAAGAGAAATAAAAACAAGTGTTTTAACCAGGTTAGACACACAGTCCAGCGGTGGACTGTGTGCAACGTTAATCAACAGGTCCTGGGTTCGAGACCTGTTACGCACGCCGGTTCGATAGAATTAAAATCCTTTTTAAAAATAAATGAATTTTGGAATAAATTAAATAGTATATAAATATAATTAAAAACAGAAATATTTCGGGTTAGACACGTAGCTCAGTTGGTAGAGCTGCGTGCACGCGTACGGGAGGTCACAAGTTCGAACCTCACTCAGTGCAAACAATATACACGACCGAACCGGTCAACAAGTCAAAGTCAAATAGTCAACGGTCAACCCAAAAAGTCAACACTTTTTTTTATATTTTTATTTATTTATTTAATTTAAAAATCAATTAAAAATACTTAAAAATAATATTTTTAAAGTTAGAAAATAGACTTAAACTCACAAAAATATACCTAAAAATCCTATTAAAATTATTAATAAAATCCACTTATTTACCGTACCTTTTCGTTATTATTTAGGTTAGTTATTCCTCGTCGATCAATCCTCTAAACTCGTGCGCATTCAACATCATCAAATGAACGCACCCAATGTGAGTGAATCTCTACAAATTCCCCGTTTTAATCACGTTTTTGGGGTGTATCATGTGTCATATTACTTATTTCATTCAAACACTTGTGCATCCATCATATCAATGATCAAATGTGTATTCATTATGTATCAACTGTTTGCGTGGTTAATGTTTAGATTAAATTTATCATTTTCAGTACATACATTATCATAGGTCGCCGCTCCCCATTACCTTTGAGCGTGAGCTGTTCCCCATTGCCTATGAGCGTGAACGAGGCGTTGCCAACATCCGATCGGCTCCGTTTGATTGAGCCTTGATCGCACATACATTTATCATAGGCCGTCCGTTCCCCATTACCTATGAGCGTGAACGTGACGTTGCCAACATATACAGTATCATTCATGTCATATATTCATGCAAGGTGGTTTGTTATTGTTATTGTTACTGTTACTGTTATTGTTATTGTTATTGTATGTTTATTTACGTTTGCTCACATATGATTATTGCACAATTTTTCCATATTAAATATAACAAGAAATCAATAATAAATGTTTTCTAACAAGGTTCACTCGCCAACTTTTGTTGACCCAAAAACCCCCATTTTTACACATGATACAGGTGATCCAGTTGCAGCAAGAAACATATAGGATGGCTTAGAAGAATAAATCGGTTTAGACTTTAGATTGTTTATTTAGTTACTTTTCTTTGTAATTGTATGAACTTGTTTGGAATATTGAGGATGTAATTTTGAATTTAATAAATATGAAACATATTAGTAAACATCATGAGCTTTGGTGATAACCCAATTATGCCCCGACTCTTATTCCGCTGCGGGTCGGGGTGTGACAGGTATACTCGAGGCACAATTGATCAGAATCTGTTTATCAAGAGAACGAGAAAGGATCAGATCTTGGATCAAATTTATGTCGACGACATCATATTCGGATCAACAAGTGAGGTGTTGTGCCAGGAGTTTGAGGGAGTGATGAAGAAAAAGTTTGAAATGAGTGCTCTTGTGGAAATGACTATGTTCTTGGGTCTCCAAGTTCGACAAGATTCTCGAGGCATCCTCATCCATCAAGGGAAATACGTGGATGATGTGCTAGCAAAATTTCAATTCACGGATGCAAAAACGGTTGAAACACCTATGGCAGAAAGACCGTTGCTGACTGAAGATGCTGAAGGATCTTCTGTTGATCAACGCCGTTATCGGTCTATGATCAGATCTTTAATGTATCTCACAGCGAGCCGTCCAGACATCATGTTTGCTGTCTGCAACTGAGCGCGATATCAGGCTAATCCTAAATCTTCTCATCTTACTGCTGTTAAAAGGATTTTTCGGTACCTCAAGGGCAGACCTTGGTTTGGCTTGTGGTATCCAAGAGATTCTAATTTTGACATGTTTGCATTTTCTGATAGCAATTTTGGAGGTACTAACCATGACAGGAAATCTACATCCGTTGGTTGTCAATTTTTGGGTGACAGGCTCATTTCTTGGCAATGCAAGAAGCAGCAAACGGTGGCAATATCTACGGCTGAGGCTGAATATGTTGCGGCCTCTGCGTGTTGCTCTCAACTGGTTTGGATGCAACATCAATTGCAGGATTACGGTTTGACTTATCTTAATACTACTATTAATTGTGATAATGATGCCGCAATTCAAATTGTTCGAAATTCTGTCTTCCACTCAAAAACCAAGCACATTGATATAAAAGTTCATTTTATTCGAGACTGTTTTGACAGAGGTCTTATCAAACTGGAGCAAATCGATACCGATGCAAATGCGGCCGATTTGTTCACAAAACCTGTCAGCAGCTCGAAATTTCAGGTGCTTGTGAATTTTCTGAAAATGATCCGATATCCTGACTGAGCATGTTTTTGTGGGTAAATTTGTACATAAAGTTTTCTATTCTTAGGTAGTTTTTATTTATGCACAAATTTAGGGGGAGAAACTTTGAAAAATTACAAAAACATCAGAAAATTTTGAAAAATAAAAAAATTATTGAAAAACTTTGAAAAAGACAAAAAGAATCATTACATATCATGGGAAATGAAATAAATTTTCACATTGTGGTGATGGGCTGACTCATGTAAAACCAGTATCGAAAAAGTTTGGCTCTAGAACGATGTGTTGGTAGGCTCTATCCTTAAGGCTGGAAACAGTGGCTGTTTGTTTAGAACTTAAACTTATACATGACCTCAGGAAAGAATGTCACTTGGAATTAGCTCATTTCTATTTGAATGCTTGTGTGATGTCCTGATACACACAATTTTGGTTCAGTTCTGAAATCTTTTCTGAAAAAGTCGTGTATCTCCTCTGTTTTGCGTGAGCAAAGACCTGGAGGTGCTAGGCAGCGTTGGCTTCTGTTTTGCGTGAGCAAAGACCTAGCTGTACGTCTGTCGCCTCATAGATCTTTCTACACCCGAAAGAGGCCCTCTAGTGCCCAAATGAAACCCAAGAAACCTATATCAAACTGAGAAAGCTCATTTGATCTGTATATTATATCATCTCTGCTTTGATCTATTCTATTTGTCTTCTCAATCCAGTCCCAGTCAAGGTTTCAGAAATTTAGAACAGACTTGTGGAAATATGTGGTAGGGAAACTACAGGCATGATAGAATGTGCTGTTTGGTATTCCGGGATTTGACTAGTATTTGTATGGGTGTTCATTGTTAAAAAATACTCAAAACATGATAAAACTGGTTACAGGCGGTCATATGGAAAAGGTCTAGGGAGGTGGACAAATATACTGACCATCGTTCGGATCATTCGATAGTAGATCAGTGTTGATAAGTGAAGTCAAGCCCAAAAACCTTGTGATTTGATCCCTGAGAAATTTTGATATTTTCCTTATCTTTTTTTGGTAAAAATTATTTATATTATTTATTTTTGTTTGGTAGGTTTTGGTCTTGGAAATGTGCTCGGAAGGTTAAAGGATTATTTAAATTGAAAATGTTTGATTTAATTGATTTTGGATGATTAAAATTGATAATTGTGTTAAAATATCCAAAAACGGGTAGGTTTCGACTGGAAACCGTGAATCAGGCCCACTTTCAAAGGGCCCGGGCCATGTTTATTTGTGGGGTATAAAGGTGGTTTCGACTCGAAACCATCTCATTCCACTCGAAACCTTCCACTGATTCTCTCTCACTCTCCGGCGACCTATTAGATTCTGGACATTTTTCTCGGATCTCGACTCATCAAGAATCATTGTTGAAGGTAGTTTAGATCAAATGATGATGTTTTGATTGATGATTTGCAGGAAAGTTGAAGATCTTGATGAATGTTTGAAGACCTTTAAGAACCCTAATCAGGATAATAATTTGGTCTTCATCTAGATTATTGAATGCTTAGGGTTGTTGATCCAAAATGTTGACCGGTCAAATATGTTAAAAGGGGTTTCGACTCAAGTTGCGAATGAAAACACAGGACTTGAAATCTCCTGTTTCGAGTTACAACCTTTTTTGTTATTTTCGACTTTGATTTCGACTCGAGACCACCTAGTCTCAATTGTGATTTCGACTCTGTCACACCCCGACCCGCAGCGGAATAAGAGTCGGGGCATAATTGGGTTATCACCAAAGCTCATGATATTTACTAATATGTTTCATATTTATTAAAGTCAAAATTACATTCCCAAATATCCAAACATGTCAATACAATACAAAAAGAATAAACCAAACAAAACAATCCCAAACTCTAAATCATTTTATTCTTCTAGTCCAATCCTAAGTGTTTCTTGCTGCAGCTGGTTCACCTGTATCATGTGTAAAAATGGGGGTTTTTGGGTCAACATAAGTTGGCGAGTGAACCTTGTTAGATAAACATTTATTATTGATTTACTTATTAGTTTATCAATGAAAAATTGTGCATAATCATAAATGAGCAAATGTAAATAATCAAGCAGTAGCAATTGCAATCACATCTATAACATACAATAACATATGATAGCATACATTAACATACCAACATCATACGATAAATAACATGAATGAAACTGTGCGATCAAGGCTCAATCAAACGGAGCCGATCGTATTGCATGTACTGAAAATGATAAATGTCTGTGCGATCAAGGCTCAATCAAACGGAGCCGATCATATGTGGGCACGCCAGGTTCACGCTCATAATGTAATGGGGAACATGCTCAACGCTCATAATGTAATGGGGAGCGGCGGCCTATGAAATTGCATGTACTGAAATAATAAATTGAATCTAACAATAACCACACAAACAGTTGTAACAAGCTGAATACACAAATTCATGATATGATGTATGCACAATGGTTTAAATATAATATATAGCAAGACACATGATACACCCCAAAACGTGATTAAAACGGGGAATTTGTAAAGATTCACTCACATTGGGTGCGTTTGATTGGAGATGATGAGATGCGCACGAGTCGGGAGAGTTGAACAACGAGAATTACTAACCTAAATAATAACGGAAAAATATAGTAAATGAATGGATTTTATTAAGGATTTTAATGGAATTTTTAGATATATTTTTGTGAGTTTAAGGCTATTTTCTATCTTTAAAAATATTATTTTTAAGTATTTTTAATTGATTTTTAAATTAAATTAAATAAATAAAAAATATAAAAAAATAGTTTATTTTTGCGTTGACCGTTGACCGTTGACCGTTGACTTGTTGACCTGTTGACCGGTTCGGTCAGTGTGCATGTATGCGCTGGGTGAGACTCGAACCCGAGACCTCCCGTACGCGTGCACGCAGCTCTACCAACTGAGCTACGTGTCTAACCCGAAATAATCTTGTTTTTAATTATATTTATATACTAATTCGATTTATTCAAAATTCATTTCTTTTAAAAAGAAGATTTTAAATCATCGAACCGGTGCCGTTAACCAGACTCGAACGCGTGACGTGCGACTTAGTGTTGCACACAGTCCACCGCTGGACTGTGTGTCTAATCTGGTTAATATTTCGGTTTTTATTATACTTAACAACTAACGGAGTTAACCCGGTTCAGCTTTAAACAAAAAGGCATTTTATTACATAGAGGGTGCGGGTATCAGGGATCGAACTCGTGACGTGTGCGTATTATTTGTACACAGTCCACCGCTGGACTGTGTGTCTAACCCGTTTAAAATACCAATTTTAATTATACTTATAGTGTTATCACAGTTCATCTTCTTCGTTGGATTTTACCGACAGCAGATTACACCATTAAATCTTGTTAATTCGATTGTTAAACATTGCACAGACTAATATGAGATAGCAGAGATGATAATTAGAGGAAAACATACCGGTGAACGATTGATTACAGAGTTCCGGCAAGGCGTCGGTCTCTGTTTTTAAGAACTTCAACTTAGCAAATCAATTAATCGTTTTGATTAGCTAATAATGAAATTGAAGTGCTAAACAAACGTTATCAGTGTGTTTGAAGGTCCTTACCGTTTCACAGACGAAGATAAAGATTTCCAGAAATTTTCCGGCGAACTGGAATTATCTGATAACAGTGCCTGAATTCGATCTCAAGTGGAAGGTTTGAGTTAGAAATAGCTTAACAACTGTTAGACTACGATGGTATTGAAGAACTTACCGATTTGAGGAAAAATACGGTTTTCCGGTGAACTTGCAGAATTTTCCGGCGAGTTGATTTAAGCCTTCTGATGGACCGAATGTGTGATGAAAGTGAAATGGAAAGTTTGTATGATGTTTCTGAGTCGCGAGAGGGGTCTTGATTGAAGTAATTCAGACATTGATTATTTTCGGTTATAAAAACCGATTATGATCAAAATTGAAGTTCATTCAAATCCGAATTGATTAGGATCGTCGGTGCATCGATTATAAACCTGAAATCGCGATTATTCACACGTTTAGACGGTTGAATAGCCGATTTCAGTTTTTCAGTTGGCGTAACCGGTTTCTCTAGGTTTGTATATAAAACTCATTTGTTTCCTAGAGTTGAAAGAAAACAACAAGTGGCGGAGTGGTGATGTGTGTGTGTGTTAAGTCTTTGGATTTCACTTTCCGGCTGACCCGGGTTCGAGCCCCGGCAGCAACATTTTATTTTTATTTATTTTGTTTTCACTTTTTATCAAATATAATTTTTATAGTTTAGTTTGTTTATTAATTATGTATCATTAAAAATCAAAATAACCATAAATATACAACGTGACATTTATAACTTGATATTCGATTACAAAACGGAGCGGGTTTTGGAAACCCGTTTTTGACAAATGTTACAGTATCCCCTACTTTTAGGAATTTCGTCCCGAAATTTAAGTAGTTGAAGTAGTAGGAAAAAGATGCGGGTATTTTTCACGCATTGAGTCTTCACGTTCCCAAGTAAACTCAGGTCCCCGTTTCGACTCCCAGCGTACCCTAACAATTGGAATGCGACTCCGTCGTAGACGTTTCTCCCCGAAGTCTATGATTTCTACTGGTCTTTCAATAAAATGCATAGATTCATCAATCTGAATATCTTCCAGAGGAATGTGGAGGTTTTCATCAACGAGGCACTTCTTCAAGTTAGATACGTGAAATGTGGGATGAATCCTGTTGAGTTCTTCTGGTAGATCAAGCTTGTATGCTACATGTCCTACTCTTTCGAGTATCTTGAAAGGTCCTACGTAGCGTGGTGCTAGCTTGCCTTTTTTACCAAAACGAACTACTCCCTTCCACGGTGATACTTTTAGAAGTACATGATCACCAATGTTAAACCTTAAAGGCTTCCGTCGTTTATCTGCATAACTCTTTTGACGACTTTGAGCCGCTAGAAGATTGTTTCGGATTTGATGGATCTTGTTTGTGGTTTCTTGGATCAATTCTGGACCAGTGATTTGAGCTTCCCCAATTTCGTGCCAACATACTGGAGATCGGCACTTACGACCATATAAGGCTTCAAAAGGTGCCATGCCGATACTTGAATGATAGCTGTTGTTGTACGAAAATTCAACTAATGGTAGATGAGCGTCCCAATTTCCCTTGAAGTCTATAACACATGCTCGAAGCATATCTTCAAGAGTTTGAATGGTGCGTTCAGATTGACCATCAGTTTGAGGGTGATAGGCGGTACTGAGATCTAATCGCGTACCCATAGCGGCTTGTACTGCTTACCATGTTCGGGAAGTGAAACGACCATCACGATCAGAAATAATGCTTAACGGTAAACCATGTCGGCTTACGATTTCGCTGATATAAATACGAGCTAGCTTTTCGTTCTTGAAATCTTCGCGGATAGGAATAAAGTGAGCTGATTTTGTAAGTCGGTCAATTATTACCCATATAGTGTCATACCCACCAGAAGTGTGAGGTAACCCGGTAATGAAGTCCATGGTTTATTTTCCCACTTCCATACAGGTATTTCAGGTTGGACCAGAAGTCCTGAGGGTCTTTGGTGTTCAGCTTTCACCTTGGAACATGTAAGGCACTTAGAAACAAAAACAGCAATATCCTTTTTCATTCCAGGCCACCAATAGGTATATCGTAGGTCTTGATACATCTTATCGGCTCCTGGGTGTATAGAGTCTCGCGTTTTGTGAGCTTCCATCATAAGAATTTCACGAAGATTGTTGTGGTTAGGAATCCAGATACGATCTAGGTAGTACAGAATACCGTCAGATTTAGTTTCAATTTTAAGTTCAGCTCCACAGGACATCTCCTTTCGTACATCATCTTCCGTTACTGAAACATGTTGGGCTTCTCGAATTTGATCTTTAATGTCAGTTATGATTTGCGAACATAGAAGACGAATGGAGTTCGCATAACCCTTTCGACTAAGTGCATCAGCCACCACATTTGCTTTGCCAGGGTGGTACTGAATTTCATAGTCGTAGTCATTTAGAAGTTCGACCCATCTTCGTTGCCTCATGTTTAACTCCTTTTGATTGAAGATATGTTGAAGACTCTTGTGGTCGGTGTATATTTCACACTTAGTACCATAGAGATAATGTCTCAATATCTTAAGAGCGAACACAACGGCTCCAAGTTCTAGGTCATGGGTGGTGTAGTTCTTCTCATGCGTTTTGAGTTGTCTCGAAGCATAAGCTATAACTTTTCCTCTTTGCATTAGAACGCAGCCTAATCCTTGCGCTGACGCGTCGCAATAGACCACAAAATCATCACAACCTTCAGGAAGGGTGAGGATTGGTGCATCACAGAGTTTTTGTTTAAGAGTTTGGAAGGCTTCTTCTTGCTTGGGTCCCCATATGAAAGGTTTTCCCTTATGAGTTAAAGCCGTGAGTGGTACAGCAATGCGTGAGAAGTTTGAGATGAATCGACGATAATAACCAGCCAGACCAAGAAAATATCTTACTTCAGTTGGTGTACGTGGCGCTTGCCATTCTTGTACCGCTTTGATCTTTGAGGGGTCGACATGTATTCCCTTGTCATTGACTACATGTCCGAGGAATTGCACCTCTTTTAACCAGAATTCGCATTTGGAGAATTTGGCGTAAAGCTTTTCCTTCTCTAGAAGTGTAAGGATGAGTCGAAGATGACGCTCATGATCAGACTTAGACTTTGAATAAATAAAAATGTCGTCGATGAAGACTATAACAAATCGATCAAGATAAGGTTTGCAGACTCTGTTCATTAGGTCCATGAAGACTGCTGGAGCGTTGGTTAAACCAAATGGCATGACCATGAATTCATAATGACCATAACGAGTTCGGAATGCGGTCTTTGGGACGTCTTCTTCATGTACCCTAAGTTGATGATAACCAGATCGAAGGTCGATTTTGGAAAAGTAGCTGGCACCTTGGAGTTGGTCAAGAAGATCATCAATGCGAGGTAAAGGATAGCGATTCTTGATTGTTAATTTGTTGAGCTCTCTGTAGTCGATGCACATACGAAACGATCCATCTTTCTTCTTTACAAAAAGGACAGGTGCACCCCAAGGCGAGGAGCTAGGACGTATGAATCCCTTGTCAGTCAACTCTTGTAATTGACTGGCTAGCTCTTGCATCTCAGAGGGGGCTAACCTATAAGGAGACTTTGCAACTGGTGTAGCACCAGGTATAAGATCAATACGGAATTCGACTTCTCTAACTGGAGGAAGTCCTGAAATGTCGTCAGGAAAAACTTGCGGGAAATCTTTTACTACTGGGATGTCTTCAAGTTTCTTCTCCATGGTTCCCTTGTTGATGATATGAGCTAAAAACGCGACATATTTTTTGCGAAGATATTTTTGGGCTTGAAGACAAGACATTAAGCTGAGCCCCTTCGACGAGGTTTCTCCAAAGATTCGAAGAGTCTGACTGTTTGAAAGAGGAATACGTATAATTTTTTTGTGACATACAACTTCTGCCTGATGTTGACTGAGCCAGTCCATACCAATTATGATATCAAAACTTCACAGCTTCATAGGAATAAGGTCGACTGAGAATTCGTGGTCGTTTAAGGTGAGTGTACAGTTGCGTATAACAGAGTTTAATGAAACTGGTTTCCCGTCAGCAACTTCTATCGTTATGGATTCCATGAGCTTATCCCGATTTTGGTTTAAGATAGGTTCAAATTCTAAGGACACAAAACTTCTATCCGCACCGGTATCAAATAACATAGAGGCATATCTACCATTTATAAGGAACGTACCGTTAACCACATTGCCGTCAGCTCTAGCCTGATTAGCGTTGATATTGAAAGCTCTTCCTCTTGCAGGTGGAGGAGCTTGGTTCGCTTGATTCACCGGGTTGGCTTTGGCCTGAGCATGAATAATGTTTACCAACCTTAGACAAGTGTTTCTAAAATGGCTTGGGTCTCCGCAATTGTAGCAAGCCCGCATAGGTTGACCCATAGGATAATTAGTAGGGGTTGTTGGGCTTGACCCATTATTTGCTGGTGGGTTTGGGTTGAAGGTTGGTGGCGGTTCGTTCGCTGAGGCATGCGGCAGGTTTGAACAGTATGACCCGCGCGACCACAGCCGGTGCAGTGCTGGCAAGGATAATCAGGAGAATGGTGATATTGGCAACGGTTGCATTTTGGTAACGGGCCAGAGTAGGGTCTTTTGTATGGTGCAGGTGAAGTAGCGACTTGGGTAATGGGTGCAGCAGGAATAGGGGAGTTGGTTTGTGTAACAGCGAAATTTCTGGTGTTGCGATTCCTCTTGTTAACAAACTTAGAGGAGGAGACGGAATGGTTTGAATTTTGACCCTCAACAGGGGCTTTCTTTTTCTCTTCTTTAAACTTCCCGTTGCAAATTCGATTCTCGGTCAGTTCAGTCGCTAGCTCCATAGCAGCTTCAAGTGTTACCGGTGAAATGCTGAGAACTGAATCTTGAATTTTCGATGGAAGTCCTCGAATATAATGCTCGATCAAACGATAAGTTGGGGTAAACAAATTTGGAACCATTTGGTTCAACTCTAAGAACCTCTTGTTATAGGTGGTGTGATCTCCCTCCTTCTGCTTTAAAGAATGAAATTCGTCCTCCAACTTTTTAATTTCACTCCTAGGACAGAAACGCCTAGTCATGATTTCCCTTAACTCCTCCCAAGTTAAGGCCATTGCATCATCAATTTCCCTCTTCCCTTTTTCAGTATTCCACCAAGTGAGAGCTACCCCAAATAGTCTCCCGGTGGCGTATCGAACCTTGCGATCCTCAGGACAATCGCAGTTGAGAAAGGTGTTTTCCATTTCCTCGAACCAATGGAGGAGAGCAGTGACACCTTCGGTCCCTTCAAATTTAGGAGGATCACAAGATTTGAAATGTTTGTATGAGCACTTGCTGGTAGGAGGGTTGCCGATGTTCTGGTCATGTTGTTGGGGAGGATAATGGGATTTGTGGCGAGAGCTTGTTGTACTTGGACCACAATGTCAGGCAGTATCGTGGCCATTTGTTTCGCGATGTGTGTGGCCAAGCGTTCCTGAGACCTTCCTGATCTTTTACCCCCTCGTTGTTGTCTAGACGACATCTACAGGAACATACATAGGAAGATTGTGAGTTTATGGAGTCTTTTTAGGTGTCATGTGTCTTTAAGAAAAATGAAAATAACATAAATATCAATATGCAACTACATCCATAGGATGTCTTGGGTTTGCTCATGTTGGGCCTCAAATGTCCCCCATACCTTCACCTGTATAGTCATGTGGGCCCCCATGGCTATTGGCTTGGTAGGATTCACATTAGTATTGGCGATTTAACACTCGCATCACCCGAATGCAAACCACAAAATATGTTTACGAGATGTATGGTCGGAATGTGTCCAGGTGTAAACACAATGACAACTCAAAGTGGGGTTAGCTCATACGACGTTTGGTATAGCATGCTTTGGCCTAATAGGTACTTCGTACTCTCATCGTTAGTCCCCAGGTAGGCAAAATGGTCCTTTATTTTGGATTTATATGAATGCCAGCCTAGACAGGACGTTCCGACTACCGGTACTGATACCCTTCCAGTTACTACATGCCCGTCATGAGAACTCACTTTGATGAGATTTGAAAACACAAAAATCATTGTAAAAGCAATCATGATGTGGTGTGTGCTTTCATGGATGTGATATGTTATGAAAATATGATTCATGATAGGCATTATATGATAATACATACTTATGAACATGCTTGCATAATATTGAATGTAACATTTAACATAAAACATATAAACATCATGAAATTTGGCATGTAACACACAAAAATCTTATAAGTTTCTAATCAACTATAGTATAGGCTCTAAGGGTCTAATAACCTATCCTATATCCCTATAGTCATGGCTCTGATACCAATCTGTCACACCCCGACCCGCAGCGGAATAAGAGTCGGGGCATAATTGGGTTATCACCAAAGCTCATGATATTTACTAATATGTTTCATATTTATTAAAGTCAAAATTACATTCTCAAATATCCAAACATGTCCATACAATACAAAAAGAATAAACCAAACAAAACAATCCCAAACTCTAAATCATTTTATTCTTCTAGTCCAATCGTAAGTGTTTCTTGCTGCAGCTGGTTCACCTGTATCATGTGTAAAAATGGGGGTTTTGGGGTCAACATAAGTTGGCGAGTGAACCTTGTTAGATAAACATTTATTATTGATTTACTTATTAGTTTATCAATGAAAAATTGTGCATAATCATAAATGAGCAAATGTAAATAATCAAGCAGTAGCAATTGCAATCACATCTATAACATACAATAACATATGATAGCATACATTAACATACCAACATCATACGATAAATAACATGAATGAAACTGTGCGATCAAGGCTCAATCAAACGGAGCCGATCGTATGTGGGCACTCCAGGTTCACGCTCATAATGTAATGGGGAACATGCTCAACGCTCATAATGTAATGGGGAGCGGCGGCCTATGAAATTGCATGTACTGAAAAAATAAATTGAATCTAACAATAACAACACAAATAGTTGTAACAAGCTGAATACACAAGTTCATGATATGATGTATGCACAATGGTTTAAATATAATATATAGCAAGACACATGATACACCCCAAAACATGATTAAAACGGGAATTTGTAAAGATTCACTCACATTGGGTGCGTTTGATTGGAGATGATGAGATGCGCACGAGTCGGGAGAGTTGAACAACGAGAATTACTAACCTAAATAATAACGGAAAAATATAGTAAATGAATGGATTTTATTAAGGATTTTAGTGGAATTTTAGATATATTTTTGTGAGTTTAAGGTTATTTTCTATCTTTAAAAATATTATTTTTAAGTATTTTTAATTGATTTTTAAATTAAATTAAATAAATAAAAAATATAAAAAAATTGTTTATTTTTGCGTTGACCGTTGACAGTTGACTTGTTGACCTGTTGACCGGTTCGGTCAGTGTGCATGTATGCACTGGGTAAGACTCGAACCCGAGACCTCCCGTACGCGTGCACGCAGCTCTACCAACTAAGCTACGTGTCTAACCCGAAATAATCTTGTTTTTAATTATATTTATATACTTATTCGATTTATTCAAAATTCATTTGTTTTAAAAAGAAGATTTTAAATCATCGAACCGGTGCCGTTAACCAGACTCGAACGCCTGACGTGCGACTTAGTGTTGCACACAGTCCACCGCTGGACTGTGTGTCTAACCTGGTTAATATTTCGGTTTTTATTATACTTAACAACTAACGGAGTTAACCCGGTTCAGCTTTAAACAAAAAGGCATTTTATTACATAGAGGGTGCGGGTATCAGGGATCGAACTCGTGACGTGTGCGTATTATTTGCACACAGTCCACCGCTGGACTGTGTGTCTAACCCGTTTAAAATACCAATTTTAATTATACTTATAGTGTTATCACAGTTCATCTTCTTCGTTGGATTTTACCGACAGCAGATTACACCATTAAATCTTGTTAATTCGATTGTTAAACATTGCACAGACTAATATGAGATAGCAGAGATGATAATTAGAGGAAAACATACCGGTGAACGATTGATTACAGAGTTCCGGCAAGGCGTCGGTCTCTATTTTTAAGAACTTCAACTGAGCAAATCAATTAATCGTTTTGATTAGCTAATCATGAAATTGAAGTGCTAAACAAACGTTATCAGTATGTTTGAAGGTCCTTACCGTTTCACAGATGAAGATAAAGATTTCCAGAAATTTTTCGGCGAACTGGAATTATCTAATAACAGTGCCTGAATTCGATCTCAAGTGGAAGGTTTGAGTTAGAAATAGCTTAACAACTGTTAGACTACGATGGTATTGAAGAACTTACCGATTTGAGGAAAAATACGGTTTTCCGGCGAACTTGCAGAATTTTCCGGCGAGTTGATTTAAGCCTTCTGATGGACCGAATGTGTGATGAAAGTGAAATGGAAAGTTTGTATGATGTTTCTGAGTCGCGAGAGGGGTCTTGATTGAAGTAATTCAGACATTGATTATTTTCGGTTATAAAAACCGATTATGATCAAAATTGAAGTTCATTCAAATCCGAATTGATTAGGATCGTCGGTGCATCGGTTATAAACCTGAAATCACGATTATTCAAACGTTTAGACGGTTGAATAGCCGATTTCAGTTTTTCAGTTGGCGTAACCGGTTTCTCTAGGTTTGTATATAAGACTCATTTGTTTCCTAGAGTTGAAAGAAAACAAACAAGTGGCAGAGTGGTGATGTGTGTGTGTGTTAAGTCTTTGGATTTCACTTTCCGGCTGACCCGGGTTCGAGCCCCGGCAGCAACATTTTATTTTTATTTATTTTGTTTTCACTTTTTATCAAATATAATTTTTATAGTTTAGTTTGTTTATTAATTATGTAACATTAAAAATCAAAATAACCATAAATATACAACGTGACATTTATAACTTGATATTCGATTACAAAACGGAGCGGGTTTTGGAAACCCGTTTTTTACAAATGTTACAGACTCGAGATCATGTGATTTCGACTCGAGACACTCGAGACCACCTAGTCTCAATTGTGGTTTCGACTCGAGATCATGTGATTTGGACTCGAGACCACCTAGTCTCAACTGTGATTTCGACTCGAGATCATAAGTTTTTGACTCGAAACCGGGTGTTTAAAGCTTGAAATGTTTTTTTTTTCGAATTTTGAGCTGGTGACAAATTTTTAACAGCTAGTTGATGTTTGAAAAATTCTTGAAAATTATGATGCTTGACAGTTTGCCTTCGATCGAAATTTATACTTATGATTACATTTGTGCAGGTATGGATTTGAAGGTTATTCCTGGTCACAATCAGGCAGGATATTTGGCTCCACCTCCTGAGAAGCACAAGCCACTGTATGCATTGCTGATCAAGGGATTAAACATTTGCCGTATTTCTCATGCTCTTTGAGAAAACCCGATTGTCTTCGAAAGCCTTATTCAGGAATTTTGGAAGAGGGCACGGTTTGAAGCTACAGGAGACAATGGCAAGGGATCGATAGAAGCAGTTATTCAGAAGAAGAACGTTATTGTGACCGAACAGATTATTCGGGAGGTTCTACAGTTTAACGATCAAGAATCTAATCCGACTGATCTTCTAGCTGGCACGATTGAAGCTATTTTGCCAAGACTAAGCTATGAAGGATCATATCCATCGCTGATGAAAAAGTTTGTGCATCCATACTGGCGTCTGTTGATGCACATGTTCATGATGTGCATGACAGAGAATAGAGGAGGAACTGATCAGCTCAATAGTACTCAGTCAGCAGCTTTTGTTTGTCTGATCACGAATGAGCCTTACAACTATTCTAAGTACGTGTTTGAAGGAATGAAGAGGAACATTACTGCTGTGCGTAAAGACAAGTTCCTTATGTATCCCATATTTATTCAGAGGATTCTTAAAGTACGTTTTCAGAGTTGGAACGAACCGATGATACTTTGGAGTTAAAGCCTATGGGTCCTACATGTTTTAGTGCACTGATTCCAAAGAAGAATATTGCAAGCAAGTTTGTGGGAAGAATTTATTTAGAGAAGTTTGGTCAGTTTGCAGAGACTGAAGAAGTGAATGTTGAACCAGTGAATGCTCCTGTTAATGCGATAGTTGCTGAGGAACATGAGGTTTAGATTGTTGCTCGTGAAGAACCAGAGACCGAGGTTTTTGATATAGACTCGGATGTTCATGAAGTATTGATTGAAGATGATGGTGATGATGAAGAATTTCCTCTTAAAGCTGAAGCTAGTACAAACGTTTCGAATGTTCAATCAGTGATCACTGCAGAAAAGTTAGCTGTGTTATTGAAGTCAGTCACTGAAAGGATGGGAAATCCTCCTTCCGATCTTTCAGTTCAAGATGAAGTGCTAACTACCGAAGATCCAAAGGACCCTTAGCCAATTAAGCGAAGAAAAAGGGATCCTCGACCTGGAGTGTTTATTGAACAAACACAAGACCAATCCATGTTCGATGATGATGAGGGGTTGTATCACTTTGATTTTGAGAGCTCGAAAGCTACTACATCGACTGCATTTGATTTTGAAGATGTTGCTGCCACCACCAAGAAACCTATTACATCTGAGGCTACCGAAACAAGCTTGAATTTGGAATCTGAGTCCGTACCAGAGATTCCAACAAGCTCAAAGACCCTAATTAGTGTATCAGCTCCGCAAGAAACCCCAGTCACCATTTCGATGCCACTAGGAACAGCAGTAGTTGGTAGCTCGTATGTTTCAGTGCATGACGAACCTAGTAGTTCTAGTGGAGTGCGTAGTGAAGAAAGAGCGAAGATGCCACTTTTTGATGATTCTGGTGATGACGATGAGTACATTAGCATTTGAGATTTGAAGAAGAAAATTGTTGTGCTTGAACAGGATTCAATACAGAAGGATGCTAAAATTGTTCTGTTGGAGGACACGGCCATACGAAAAGATCAGCAGATTGACCAGTTACAGGGTGACGTTGGTTTATTGTTTTCGATTGTGTATGATATTTGAGGAAAGCTTGAAAAGAAGTTTGGGCAGGAGTTTGCTGATCCTGCCGATTCCGAAAGATACAAGAAAGCTGATGAAGATCGTGCTGGAATGTTTGCTAAAGATGATGCTAAACGTGCTAAGGCTATGGATTTATATTTTCAAACTCCAACTGACAAAAGGAAAGATGCTGAGAAAGCCAAGAGATTAAAGCAGATGAGAGAGCTTGTAGTTATAGAGAACAAGAATTTGAATCCAGAAGATCCTGATGTTCAAGCTACTCATCATCTGATGGAAGTTGGTATTAGTCGCTATGACAAAGTTGGGAATAAGTCAAGGGTTGTAAGTTGGGGATTTGATCATGACAGAAAGATGTGGTGGATTAAAAGGAAGATTGGGCCAGTGGAGTGGTATAGAAGGCCTGCTCAGTTTCAGACGTTCACCAAAGTTGATTTAACGTTGTTGTCAAATGCTCCATACACTGACGATAAGCCTGGTGGTACAGGATATCTGTTCTTTGAGAGGTTGAAGAGAGAAGTGGCAAGAGGATTTCCATCTATGCATACTACAGAATCCTATTTAAAGAAAGCTCCTGGTATCCATAATCCACATGCAAACAAAATATTGAAGAATGTAATCTGGCCACCCATTGATAAGGAGAAGACGATTCCATTGGTGAAGAAAATACCAGATGGAAGTTTGAAAACTATGCATTTTTGGGCATATGATGAAACCTTGGGCCAAGCATTTATAGTTTGTGCTGATGAGCTGCAGTTCAGGTTGACTGATCAGGTTGATTTACTGAATTTGAGTTTAGAAGATCTAGAAGTGTTGACTCAAAATCAAATTAGATCAACTGAGAAATATGAAGGTGCAGCTAAGCAATGGACTTCAGCGGTTGCGGGTGCTCTACATGTTCGAAAGAAGGGTTTTGGTGGTTACCATGAAGGTGATGAAGGCAAAGGAAACAAGTGAAACTCATTGTGACACTATGCTATAAACCTAGGGGGAGATTGTTGGAATCTAGAGGTTTATGCATAGTGGGTAGCTAGTAGCGATAGTGGGTGATATTGTATTTTGTTTAGTATGTGTTTTGGGTCGAGTTATGTTTTGTGTCGCATTGGGGTTTCGGCTGGTCATATGGGGTTTCGGCCCACATAGGTCTTGTATATAATCAATCCCTAGTTATTGTGTTAGGGTTAATCAGTTTTGGTAGAACAAGAGCCAGCCGAAACCAAGCAAGATACTTGTATCAGTCATTGTCAAGCGGTGAATGCAAGTTATTGGTTTGTTTTCATTATCTATTCATTATTGTGTTTTGGTTTGCTTATTCTTGAATCAACTTGTGTTTGGATTCCGCACTTACACGAGATTACGAGTGATATCATTGAAAGATCCGTTTTACGGGACTTACATCCCTAGACCTACCCTATGACACTTTTCAAACTTTTAGAGTTTTGCCCAATACCCGAGTACACGACACGTCCCTTACAACCGACCTATAACTAGGTTTGTGAATCGGCTCATTTCTTGCGTCTAGAAAGACTCCGTGGACCCTACCAAGACCTTACGGAAGAACCGGATCTAGGAAAATTCCCTAGACCTACCCTTTGACTCATTTCAAAATTTTAGAGTTTTGCCCAATACAAGGGTACATGACAGGTCCCTTCCAACCGACCTATAACTCTGGTTATGAATCAGCTCATGTCTTGGGTCTAGGAGGCCTTCGTGCACCCTACCAAGACCCTACGCAAGAACCATATTTAGGAGAATTCCATATACCTACGCTTTCACTCGTTTTAAACTTTTTTAGAATTTTACCTAATACCCGGGTACACGACACGTCCCTTACAACCGACCTATAACTCGGGTTTGTGAATCGGCTCATTTCTTGCGTCTAGAAGGCCTTCGTGGACCCTACACAAAAATCGGATATAGGAGAATTCCCTAAACCTACCCTTTAACGCATTTCAAATTTTTTAAAGTTTTGCCCAATACCTAGGTACATGACACGTCCCTTACAACCAACCTATAACTTGGGTTTTTGAATCGGCTCATGTTATGAATCTAGGAGGCCTGCGTGGACCCTTCCAATACCCTACGCAAGAACCAGATCTAGAAGAATTCCCTATAGCTACCATTTGACTCTTTTCAAACTTTTTAGAGTTTTGCCAATACCCGGGTACACGACACCTCGCTTACAACTGACCTATAACTTACGTTAGTGAATCGGCTCATCTCTTGGGTCTAGAAGGACTCTGTGGACCCTACCAAGACCTTACGGAAGAACCAGATCTAGCAGAATTCTCTAGACCTACCCTTTGACTCGTTTTAAAACTTTTAGAGTTTTTCCCAATACCCCACGACACGTCCCTTTCAACCGACCTATAACTCGGGTTGTGAATTGGCTCATTTCTTGGGTCTAGAAGGCCTTCGTGGAACCTGCCAAGACCCTACACAAGAACCGAATCTACGAGAATTCCCTAGACCTACCCTTTAACTCGTATCAAATTTTTTAGAGTTTTGCCCAATACCTGGGTACCGACACGTCATTTACAACCGACCTATAAATCGGGTTTGTGAATCGGCTCATGTCTTGAGTCTAGGAGGCCTTCGTGGACCCTTCCAATACCCTACGCAAGAACCGGATCTAGAAGAATTCCCTATAACTACCCTTTGACTGTTTTCAAGCTTTAGAGTTTTACCTAATACCCGGGTACACGACACGTCCCTTACAACCAACCTATAACTCGGCTTTGTGAATCGGCTTATGTGTTTGGTCTAGTAGGCCTTCGTGGACCCTTCCAATACCGTACGCAAGAACCAGATCTAGAAGAATTCCTTATACCTACCCTTTGACTCTTTTCAAAATTTTAGAGTTTTGCCCAATACCCGGGTACACGACACCTCCCTTACAACCGACCAATAACTTAGGTTTGTGAATCGGCTCATGTCTTCGGTTTAGAAGGATTCTGTGGACCGTACAAAGACCTTACGGAAGAACCGGATCTAAGATAAATCCCTAGACCTAACATTTGACTCGTTTCAAAACTTTTAGAGTTTTGCCCAATACCCGGGTACACGACACGTCCCTTTCAACCGACCTATAACTCGGGTTATGAATCGTCTCATGTATTGGGTCTAGGAGGCCTTCGTGGATCTTACCAAGCCCATACGCAAGAACCAGATCTAGGATAATTCTCTAAACCTACCCTTTAACTCGTTTCAGATTTTTTAGAGTTTTGCCCAATTCAAGGGTACAAGACACGTCCCTTACAACCGACCTATAACTCGGGTGTTTGAATAGGCTCATGTCTTAAGTCTAGGAGGCCTCCCTGGACCCTTCCAATACCCTACGCAAGAACCAGATCTAGAAGAATTCCCTATACCTACCCTTTGAATCTTTTCGAACTTTTTAAAGTTTTGCCCAATATTCGGGTACACGACAGGTCCCTTGCAACCGACCTATAACTTAGGTTTGTGAATCGGCTCATGTATTCGGTCTAGAAGGACTCTGTGGACCCTACCAAGACCTTACAGAAGAATCGTATATCGGAGAATTCCCTAGACCTACCCTTTGACTCGTTTCAAAACTTTTAGAGTTTTGCCCAATACCAGGGTACACAACACGTCCCTTACAACCGACCTATAACTCGGGTTGTGAATCGGCTCAAGTCTTGGGTCTAGGAGGCCTATGTGGACCCTACCAAGATCCTACGCAAGAATCCGATTTAGGAGAATTCACTATACCTACCCTTTGTCTCGTTTTAAACTTTTTATAGTTTTGCCTAATACCCGGATACACGACACGTCCCTTACAACTGACCTATTACTTGGGTTTCTGAATCGGCTCATGTCCTTGGTTTAGGAGGCCTTCGTGAACCCTACCAAGATCCTACGCAAGAACAGGATATAGGAGAATTCCCAAGATCCACCTTTTAACTCTTTTTAAATTTTTTAGCGTTTTTCCCAATACACCACGACACGTCCCTTACAACCGACCTATAACTCGGGTTTATGAATCGACTCTTGTCTTGGGTCTGGTAGGCCTCCGTGGACCCTTTTCAGACCCTACACATGAACCGGATTTAGGAGAATTCCCTAGACCTACCCTTTCACTAGTTTCAAACGTTTTATAGTTTTCGCCAATACCCGTGTACACGACACGTTCCTTACAACCGAACTATAACTCGGGTTTGTGAACCGGCTCATGTCTTGGGTCTAGTAGGCCTCCGTGGACCCTTTAAAGACCCTACACACGAACCGGATTTAGGAGAATTCACTAGACCTACCCTTTGACTAGTTTCAAACTTTTTATAGTTTTCCCCAATACTCGGGTACACGACACGTCCCTTACAACCGACCTATAACTCGGGTTTGTGAATCATCTCATGTCTTGGGTCTAGCAGGCCTCTGTGGACACTTCCAAAACCCTACACAAGAACCAGATCCTGAAGAATTCCCAAGACCTACCCTTTGACTCGTTTTAAACTTTTTAGAGTTTTGGCCATATCTCGGGTACGTCCCTTACAACCGACCTATAACTCGGGTTTGTGAATCGACACATGTCCTAGGTCTAGGAGGCCTCCGTGGACCCTACCGAGACCCAACGCAAGAACAGGATATAGGATAATTCCCATGATCGACCTTTTAACACTTTTAATTTTTTAGTGATTTTCCCGATACACGGGACACCATACGTCCCTTACCACCGACCTATAACTCGGGTTTGTGAATCGACTCTTGTCTTGGGTCTGGTAGGCCTCCTGGACCCTTTAAAGACCCTACACATGAACCGGATTTAGGAGAATTCCCTAGACCTACCCTTTGACTAGTTTCAAACTTTTAATAGTTTTCCCCAATACCCGGGTACACAACACGTCCCTTACAACCGACCTATAACTCGGGTTTGTGAATTATCTCATGTGTTGGATCTCGGAGGCCTTTGTGAACACTTCTAAAACCCTACGCAATAACCGGATCCGGAATAATTCCCTAGACCTACCCTTTGACTCGTTTCAAACTTTTTTGAGTTTTGCCCATTACCCGGGTACACGACACGTCCCTTACAACAGACCTATAACTTGGGTTTGTGAATCAGCACATGTCCTGGGTCTAGGTGGCCACAATCGTCCCTAACAAGACCCTACACAAGAACCGGGTATAGGAGAATTCCCTAGACCAACCCTTTATCTCGTTTCAAATTTTTTAGAGTTTTGCCCAATACCCGGGTACTTGACACGTCTCTTACAACCGACCTATAACTCGGGATTGTGAAACGGCTCATGTCTTGAGTCTAGGAGGCCTCTGTGGACCCTTCCTACCCTACGCAGAACCAGATCTAGTAGAATTCCTTATACCTACCCTTTGACTCTTTTCAAATTTGTTAGAGTTTTGCCCGATACCGGGTACTCGACACGTCCCTTACAACCGATCTATAACTCAGGTTTGTAAATTGGCTCATGTCTTGGGTCTAGAAGGAATTCGTTGACCCTAACAAGATGTTATGGAAGAACCGGATCTAGGAGAATTCCCTAGACCTGCCCTTTAACTCGTATAAACACTTTTAGACTTTTGCCTAATACCTGGTACACGACACGTCCCTTATAACCGACCTATAACTCAGGTTGTGAATTGGCTTATGTCTTGGGTCTAGGAGGCCTTCGTGGACCCTACCAACACCCTACGCAAGAATCGGATCTAGGAGAATTCTCTATACCTACTCTTTAACTCGTTTTAAACTTTTTATAGTTTTTGCCTAATACCCGGGTACATGACACGTCCCTTACAACAGATATCTAACTCGTGTTTGTGAATCGGCTCATGTCCTTTGTCTACGAGGCCTCTATGGACCCTACCAAGACCCTACGTAAGAACTAGATATAGGAGAATTCCCTAGACCTACCCTTCGCGTTTCAAATTTTTTTAGAGTTTTCCCAATACCTGGGTACACGACACATCCCTTACAACCGATCTATAACACAGCTTTGTAAATTGACTCATGTCTTGGGTCTGGTAGGCCTCCGTGGACCCTTTAAAGACCCTACACATGAAATAGATTTAGGAGAATTCCCTAGACCTACCCTTTGACTAGTTTTAAACTTTTTATAGTTTTCCCCAATACTCGGTTACACGGCACGTCCCTTACAACCGACCTATAACTCGGGTTGTGAATCATCTCATGTCTTGGGTCTAGCAGGCCTCTGTGGACACTTCCAAACCCTACGTAAGAACCAGATCCCGAAGAATTCCCTAGACCTACCCTTTGACTCGTTTTAAACTTTTTAGAGTTTTGGCCATATCTCGGGTACGTCCCTTACAACCGACCTATAACTCGGGTTTGTGAATCGACAAATGTACTAGGTCTAGAAGGCCTCCGTGGACCCTACCAAGACCCAACGCAAGAACATGATATAGGATAATTCCCATGATCGACCTTTTAACTCTTTTTAAATTTTTTAGTGATTTTCCCGATACACGGGTACACCACACGTCCCTTACCACCGACCTACAAATCGGGTTTGTGAATCGACTCTTGTCTTGGGTCTGGTAGGCCTCCATGGACCTTTTAAAGACCCTACACATGAACCGGATTTAGGAGAATTCCCTAGACCTACCCTTTGACTAGTTTCAAACTTTTAATAGTTGTCCCCAATACCCGGGTACACAACACGTCCCTTACAACCGACCTATAACTCAGGTTTGTGAATCATCTCATGTCTTGGGTCTCGGAGGCCTCTGTGAACACTTCCAAAACCCTACGCAAGAACCGGATCCAGAATAATTCCCTAGACCTACCCTTTAACTCGTTTCAAACTTTTTAGAGTTTTGCCCATTACCCGGGTACACAACACGTCCCTTACAACAGACCTATAACTCGGGTTTGTGAATCAGCACATGTCCTGGGTCTAGGTGGCCTCCGTCGTCCCTACCAAGACCCTACACAAGAACCGGGTATAGGAGAATTCCCTAGACCAACCCTTTATCTCGTTTCAAATTTTTTAGAGTTTTGCCCAATACCCGGGTACTTGACACGTCTCTTACAACCGACCTATAACTCGGGATTGTGAAATGGCTCATGTCTTGAGTTTAGGAGGCCTCTGTGGACCCTTCCTACCCTATGCAGAACCAGATCTAGTAGAATTCCTTATACCTACCCTTGACTCTTTTCAAACTTTTTAGAGTTTTGCCCGATACAGGGTACACGACACGTCTCTTACAACCGATCTATAACTCAGGTTTGTAAATCGGCTCATGTCTTGGGTCTAGAAGGAATTCGTTGACCCTACAAGGCGTTATGGAAGAACCGGATCTAGGAGAATTCCATAGACCTACCCTTTAACTCGTATCAAAACTTTTAGACTTTTGCCTAATACCCTGGTACACGACACGTCCCTAATAACCGACCTATAACTCAGGTTGTGAATCGGCTTATGTCTTGGGTCTAGGAGGCCTTCGTGGACCCTACCAACACCCTACACAAGAACCGGATCTAGGAGAATTCTCTATACCTGCTCTTTAACTCATTTTAAACTTTTTATAGTTTTTGCCTAATACCCGGGTACACGACACGTCCCTTATGTAACATCCGTCGAAAAACGGGTTTTCAAAATCCGCTTCGTTTATAAATCAAATACTCAGTTATAATTTTTCGTTGCATATTTATTGCTCGGACAAATTTTAAACAATACATAATTAATATATATATGAATTTTAAACCAAAATTATTAAATACCAAAAAAGTCGTGAATTAAAAAATATATGGAGACGTCGGGTTTCGAACCCAGGTCAACCACGAACACAAACACACACCACACCACTCCGCCACACATTTCATTTGTAACAAATACAGAAACAAATAACATTTAAGTAAACCCGAAACTCAAAATCGGTAATCAGCGCGCCCAAATCCGCAGTCGCCGGAAAAACCGAAGATTTCGCGAATCACGACCGCTTCCTTTGACTGAAACGCGTGAACTAATTTCGGCATCGGTTATAACCGATGTCTAACCCCCAATGTCAGACGTAACCGCCGGAAAACCTTGACCGCGAACCTTGACCTCGATTCAAACCCAATCCAGCCGTATAAATACTCACCCAAACATCTCGTAAACTTTTCGCTCTCAACTGCACTTTCTTTCCGAGGTTGCATTTCCTCAAAAGCTCGTCGCCGGAGATTTCCAATTTCGCCGGAACATCGCCGGAATCGTTGATCAGAAAACCGTATGCGCTCGTCAGACGGTATATGTCACACCCCGACCCGCAGCGGAAAAGGTGATCGGGGCATGATTGGGTTATCATCAAAGCTCATGACATTTATTATAACGTTTCATATTCATTAATACAATTTTAAAGGGAATTATACAATCATTATTACATCATGTCCTAACATCAATCTAGGCTTCATTGTTTTCTTCTAAGGCATTTCCTATGTTTTCCTTGCTTCATCCTGTTCACCTGTATCATGTGTAAAAAGGGTTTTTGGATCAACAAAAAGTTGGCGAGTGAATCCTATGGAAAACATTTGAACAAGTTTATTTAATTGATTATAAAATAAAGTGCACAACCACACATGAGTAAAAATAGATGTAAACTTATTCACCAATCAATTTAATATTAAATAATACACACATGAACAATAATGGATCGTTTTGAGGCACGCGTTGCTCAACTCGTCTCTCACGAGGAACTGATGGGCCTAATGAATGAATTGCATAAACTTGACAATATGAAATACGTATCTACAAACAATATAAACTAAATAATACACACACGAACAATAATGGATTTGTTTTGAGGCACGCGTTGCTCAACTCGTCTCACACGAGGAACTGATGGGCCTAATGAATGAACTGCATATAAATTGACAATATGAAATACATAACTACAAACAATGTATACAATCTAAGTTTAGATCACAATATGGTATGGCACCAGTTTAAATAAACGAGTTAATTTCGTGACACATGACACACCCCAAAACGTGTAATTAAAAGGGGGAGTTGTAAGATTCACTCACATTGGGTGCGTTCGGTTGATGATGATGAATACGCACGAAGTCGGATTTAACCACGAGTGAAACTAACCTAGATAATAACATAATGGTTTGGTAAATAATGGGATTTTATTAATCAATTTTAGTAGGATGATTGGATATATTTTTGTGAGTTTAAGGCTATTTTCTAACCTTAAAAATGTTATTTTTAAGTATTTTTAATTGATTTTTAAATAAAATAAATAAATGAAAATAATAAAAAAAAAGTTGACTTTTTGCGACAGTTGACCGTTGACCGTTGACTTGTTGACCTGTTGACCGGTCAGGCTGTGAAATTGTTTGCGCCGGGTGAGGCTCGAACCCGAGACCTCCCGTTCGCGTGCACGCAGCTCTACCAACTGAGCTACGTGTCTAACCCGAAATATTTCTGTTTTTAATTATATTAATATACTAATTGAATTAAACTGAAAATCATTTATTTTTAAAAACGATTTTAATGTATCGAACCGGCGTCCTCCACAGGTCTCGAACCCGGGACCTGTGGTTTAGGTTAACACACAGTCCACCGCTAGACTGTGTGTTTAACTTGTTATATAATCTGATTTTTATTATACTTATATACAATTAAATAATTTCATTTCTGCCTTATTTAAAAAGTTTGATAATTGTCCGGATCGGTGCGGTAGTCCGGACTCGAACTCGTGACCTGTGCGTTAAATGCGCACACAGTCCACCACTGGACTGTGTGTCTATCTTGGTTATTATTCCGGTTTTTATTAAATTTAACATCTATGTGAAATGAATCCGTTTTAGTAAAAAAAAGAACATTTTTATCAAGGTAAGCATGCGCGGGACAAGAATCGAACTCGGGACGTGAGCGTGTTTAATTTGCACACAGTCCACCGCTGGACTGTGTGTCTAACCCGAGTTATATCTTGATTTAAATTAAACTTATAGACAACAGAAAAACTTCGTCTTCTTCGTTGGATTTAACCAGAATCGGAAGTCCGACTGGTTCGAAGATTTAATCAAGTTCGTTAGTGTCTGGTGGTTAATTACATGCGAGATTAAATAAAAAGAATGAAGGATTAGGCGTAAGGTATACCGAACTGGACTCCTCTGTTTCTCCGGCGAAACTCCAGTGACAGAAGAAACTTCCGGCGACGTATGTCTTGCGGCAGAGAGTCTTCAACGAGCTTGAGATAAATGTGAGTGACTTCGGTATAAGCTCTGGGGGTTCAGTAAGGCTCAGAAGTGAAGGGCTCGGTTTTCCGGCGAGGTGCAGGACTTTTCCGGCGAGTGGAATTATGTCGGGTAAAGGTGTGATTGTGAGCGAAAAAGCTAGCAGAGGTTTGAGGAGGTATTTATAGGGCGGGACATCGATGAATTTGGTCCGATTTCCGTCTTGATTCGTCGGTCATTACGTTTTCCGGCGGTTATGACTTGCGTCGCGGGTTCAGGCGTCGGTTATAACCGATGTAGTAGTGAATGTTTACGTTAAAACTGAAGAAACCGTCGAATCTTGGCGAGATAGTCGGGATTTCCGACGACTGCAAATAGGCGCGTCGGTTTTGAAATTTAGATTCATGTTATGAATTAATTGTTTCCATTTATTAACAAGAAACATAAGTGGCGCAGTGGTTGGATGGTTAAGTGTTAAGTCTTTGCTTGTAACCGTTTGACTGACCCGGGTTCGAAACCCGGCAGCAACTTTTTATTTTTAAATCACTATTTTTTAATACTTTTCCAAATATAAATTATATATTCCAATATATTTATTAATTATGTATCGTTTAAAATTATTTTGGGCATTAAATACGCAACGAAATTTTTAACTGATCGTTCGGTTAATAAACGGAGCGGGTTTGGTAAATCCGTTTTTTGACGGATGTTACAGTATAACTGTCTAAACTTCTCAACTATCTTTTGATTTATACTTTAATTATTCAAATCCATAATCAAAACTGTTAAAACAGTTCATACCGTCGGAAAGTCCGTTCACCGTCGGAATTTCGATCGGAGATAGGAATCTTCTTCAATTCGGTAAAACTTCCTTAAATCTTCCTCTGTTATTCTATTACTATATTAACATTCAAACGCAGTTAACCAAATAGGCATAACTTAGTTAGCAGTGGGGATCGGGTTCTGGGTGGTTTATACGAAGAAGATGAAGTCGCTAATGAGTATTAATATAATTAAAATCAGAAAACTAAACGGGTTAGACACACAGTCCAGCGGTGGACTGTGTGCAAATACAATGTTCAAGCCTCGAGTTCGATTCATGTACGTATCTGGTTCCCGCAATAACAAAACATTTTTTTCGGTTCTTTTATGTTTTACAGAACACCTTTTAGATAGTAAATAAGTATAATATAAATCTTAATTTAAATGGGTTAGTCACGCAGCCCAGTTGGTTGGGTTGGGTGCAAATCAAAGCAATGGTCACGGGTTCGAAACATGTTCTGCGCGTCCGGTTCAGGCCAGTATAAACCTTTTTATTAAATAAATTCCAGATTTAAAACAGTAAGTATATAAATATAATTAAAATCAGAAATATTTCGGGTTAGACACGTAGCTCAGTTCGTAGAGCTGCGTGCACGTGTACGAGAGGTCACGAGTTCGAACATCACTCAGCGCATAGAATAAACAACAGTCCGACCGGTCAACGGTCAACGTCAACAGTCAACAGAGTCAAAAAGTCAACATTTTTTATTTATTTTTTATTATTTATTTAATCAGAAAATTATTTAAAAATACTTAAAAATAATATTTTTAAAGTTAGAAAATATCCTTAAACTCACAAAAATAAATCTAAAAATCACATTAAGAGTACAAATTAAAAGTATTAATTTACCGAATCATTTCGTTATTATTTTAGGTTAGTTTTCCTCGTAGATCAATTCCTAAAATTCGTGCGCATCCAATGTCATCAAAGAAACGCACCCACTGTGAGTGAATTCTTACCAATTCCCCTTTTTATTCATGTTTTGGGGTGTATCGTGTGTCGCTTTAATTATTTCATTTATTCAAACTCGTGCTATTACCATTATATGATCTAAACTCGAGATGTAAATATTGTTTGTTGTGATGTGTGTTTACATTTTGTCAGGTTGCGTGCAAATCATTCATTAGGCCCATCAGTTCCTCGTTGGAGACGGGTTGAGCATCAGGTGCCTCATTGTTCATCATTTGGTGTGTGCTTGTGCATTAATTTAGATTATGTGATTATGTTGTTGGTGGTAATGTGTGTTTATATTTTTGTCAAGTTGTGTGCAAATCATTCATTAGGCCCATCAGTTCCTCGTGGGAGACGAGTTGAGCATCAGGTGCCTTGTACGATCGGCTCCGTTTGATTGAGCCTTGATCTTATTGTTCATCATTTGGTGTGTGCGCGTGCATTATTTGATATTATGTGTTTTGTGATTAAATTTACATTTACGTTTACTCATATTTGGTTATGCACAATATTATTCAAATAACTAACATAACTAATCCTTCCAAATGTTTAAATAAGATTCACTCGCCAACTTTTTGTTGACCCAAAACCCTATTTTTACACATGATACAGGTGGACAGGTTGAGAAAAGAAACACATAGGATGGCCTAGAAGAATAAACAAGTTAATGCCTTGGAATGAACATTTAGTGTTGTTTTCCTTTGTAATTGTACTTTAGTTTGTAATTTGAATGAAAATGTATTTGAACATGTTGTGTTTGTATGTTCATTTTAACTTCTTCATTAAAGAGAAATAATAAATATGAAACTTTATAGTAAATGTCATGAGCTTTGATGAAAACCCAATCAGCCCCGACTACCATTTTCCGCTACGGGTCGGGGTGTGACAGATTGGTATCAGAGCTTTTAACTATAGGGATATAGGATAGGTTATTAGACCCTTAGAGCATATACTATAGTTGATTAGATTTTAATTGTTTATGTGGTTACATGCAAACTCATGATGTTTATTTGTTTCGTATTTATTACACACACAAATGCATGCATACACTTCCACTATCATATTGTGTGATATTTAATGAGTTATACTTATTGTCAAACATAACATGCTTACATATACATGCATCACATATATTTCAATGTTCACATATTCAAATCATCCTCATATTTCCTTTATTCAAGATTTTGTCGCATTTTCATTTTTCAATCTCATCGAGGTGAGTTCTGCGACGGGCATGTAGTAACTGTAAGGGTACAAGTACCGGTAGTCGGAACGTCCTGTCTAGGTTGGCATTCGTATAAATCCAATATAACGGACCAGTTTGCCTACCTGGGGACTAACGATGAGAGTACGAAGGACCTATTAGGCCAAAGCATGCCACACCAAACGTCGTTCGAACTAACCCCACTTTGAGGTGTCACCGTGTCCACACCTGGATGCACTCCGAATTTCATACGTTACATTCATATTTCTCGATTTTCTCCGGGTTTTAGTGTACGTTACCAGGCTAACACATGCGAACCATATGAAAGACCCGGTAATCATGGGGGCCCACATGATTACGAAGGTGAAATATGGCGGCATGCAAGGCCCAATTACGAGCAAAGCCCAAGACATCCTATGGATGTAGTAAATTTATTATTCTTCATTTGTTTTATGAATGTTCATTTCTAAATACGACACATGACACCTAAAACGTCAAACTCATACTCTTGATACGTATTTCTTGTAGATGTCTTCTAGTCTCTCTCATAGAAAAATGAGATCAGGAAAAACCCGCGAGCGGATGGCTGCCCAAATCGCTCAACAAATGGCTGCCGTAATACCCAACATCGTAGTTCAAGTTCAACAAGCCCTTACCGCTAATTCCGTCAACCTAATCAATCAAGAAGATCAAAATGTTGTCAACCCTCCCCCAAATACCACTAAATGCACCTTCAAGCATTTCAAATCCTGCGATCCTCCAAAATACGAAGGGACTGAAGGTGTCACCGCTCTCCTCCATTGGTTTGAGGAGATGGAAAACACTTTCTCCATTGCGACTGTCCCGATGATCGCAAGGTGCGATATGCTACCGGTCGTTTGTTTGGAGTAGCACTTACATGGTGGAATACAGAGAAGTCCAAGCGAGGTACTGAGAATGCTATGACTTTGACTTGGGAAGAGTTGAAGGAAATCATGACAAGACGTTTCTGTCCAAGAAGCGAAATCAAGAAATTGGAAGATGAGTTCTATTCTTTGAAACAAAAGGAGGGCGACCACACCACATACAACAAGAGATTCCTTGAGTTAAATCAGATGGTCCCCAACTTGTTCACTCCCCTCTACCGTTTGATCGAGCACTACATTCGAGGTCTTCCTTCAAAAATTCAAGACCCTGTAATAAGTACCACACCTGCAACTTTGGAAGCAGCAATGGAGTTAGCTACAGAGCTCACCAAAAACCGCATACGGAATAAAGATTTCAAGGAGGAGAAGAAGAAGGATAAAGCATCAACCGAAACCTGCAACCCAATCCAGACCGAATCCTTTTCTCAAACCACTCCTAAGAGAAAACGAGATGGGCAAAATTTCGCTATCACCCAAGGCAATCAACCAACTTCACAAGCCGTACCCCTCCAAGCTATCCCAATCACTCAAGTAGCACCCAACTCTACTTACCCAAACAGGAAACCTTACATTGGACCTCACCCTCAATGCAACACCTGTTTTTATCACCATCCATCTACCGTACCTTGTCGACTGTGTGCAAATTGTGGGCGTTATGGTCATTGGAGCAAAACTTGTCGTGCCCCTCAAAACCAAGCCTCACCCCCTACTCAAAACCTGATCCAAACATATCAACAACCCCAATACCCCATGTTCCCATATGTTCGAGCTTGTTTTAATTGTGGCGACCCTACCCACTTTAGAAACACGTGCCCTTGATTGGTTAACATCATAAACGCCCAAGCTCAAGCAAACCCAGTTAACCAAGCAAATCAAGCAAACCCCTCCACCACCAGCAAGAGGAAGAGCTTACAACATCAACACCAATCCTGTTGAAGATAATAACGGCCCAAACGAATCACCCAACTAGCTTTCCCTCACCAAGAGTCAAGACTCAACTCCAACCGTTTAGTTTTAATGTTTTCTTTACGTTATCTCAATATTTACGTCTCCCAGTTATAAATTGGGAATTTATGTATCCAAGAATTTTAATGCGAATTGATATTACAATTTTGTTTTATACCCATTGATTTAACATTCATATCATCAAACATCTCGACGTACCTCGATCGCATCATTTAAAGAAGTTGGGTTGTGTCTCACTTTTACATAGACTAACCCCTTCATCATAACAAACGAGAGAGGTACTGTCATCATTCAGTCACGTATCTTTTCAGAATTTAGACTCAATCTTTGGTTGTTGTGTTTGTTTATGTTTCAGAGTCACATAGAACTGATCATAATTTACTGATAAAGCCAATGAAAATTTGACAAGAATATGGTGGATACGCCGCTGGTACTTCCTATATATAAGTATTCTTGGCAAAGGATCAAAATCATTACCAGGAGGTTATGAGAAGTTCCGTGTAGGTTTAAATATCGTCATGGTTGAAGTTTTTTGTTTTATGATACATACCTTATCATTTCAAACGTATCAATTCCCTCAAAACTCTTATGCATAAAATCATGCCTAGTCAAATCAACTCAGTTTATCCATGTTCCGCATTCTTATACTTTAGGCATCAAAAAGCGATTCCTGTAGCAGGGTATTCAACCCTTACTAGGAACGTTACCGCCTCAAATAAGATTTAAACTCTCACCCTCTTCTAGTTATGTAATCGTCAAAATTAAAACATCCTCCCTTCAAGTCAAATATACCACTACTACTTAAATTTCGGGACGAAATTTCTAAAAGTAGGGGATACTGTAACATCCGTCGAAAAACGGGTTTTCAAAATCCGCTTCGTTTATAAATCAAATACTCACTTATAATTTTTCGTTGCATATTTATTGCTCGGACAAATTTTAAACAATACATAATTAATATATATATATATATATATGAATTTTAAACCAAAATTATTAAATACCAACAAAGTCGTGAATTAAAAAATATATGGAGACGCCGGGTTTCGAACCCGGGTCAACCACGAACACAAACACACACCACACCACTCCGCCACACATTTCTTTGTAACAAATACAGAAACAAATAACATTTAAGTAAACCCGAAACTCAAAATCGGTAATCAGCGCGCCCAAATCCGCAGTCGCCGGAAAAACCGAAGATTTCGCGAATCACGACCGTTTCCTTTGACTGAAACGCGTGAACTAATTTCGGCATCGGTTATAATCGATGTCTAACCCCCAATTTCAGACGTAACCGCCGGAAAACCTTGACCGCGAACCTTGACCTCGATTCAAACCCAATCCAGCCGTTCATCCCTATAAATACTCACCCAAACATCTCGTAAACTTTTCGCTCTTAACAACACTTTCTTTCCGAGGTTGCATTTCCTCAAAAGCTCGTCGCCGGAGATTTCCAATTTCGCCGGAACATCGCCGGAATCGTTGATCAGAAAACCGTATGCGCTCGTCAGACAGTATAACTGTCTAAACTTCTCTACTATCTTTTGATTTATACTTTAATTATTCAAATCCATAATCAAAACTGTTAAAACAGTTCATACCGCCGGAAAGTCCGTTCACCGTCGGAATTTCGATCGGAGATAGGAATCTTCTTCAATTCGGTAAAACTTCCTTAAATCTTCCTCTGTTATGCTATTACTATATTAACATTCAAACACAGTTAACCAAATAGGCATAACTTAGTTAGCAGTGGGGATCGGGTTCTGGGTGGTTTACACGAAGAAGATGAAGTCGCTAATGAGTATTAATATAATTAAAATCAGAAAACTAAACGGGTTAGACACACAGTCCAGCGGTGGACTGTGTGCAAATACAATGTTCAAGCCTCAAGTTCGATTCATGTACGTATCCGGTTCCCGCAATAACAAAACATTTTTTTCGGTTCTTTTAAGTTTTACAGAACACCTTTCAGATAATAAGTATAATATAAATCTTAATTTAAATGGGTTAGTCACCCAGCCCAGTTGGCTGGGTTGGGTGCAAATCAAAGCAATGGTCACGGGTTCGAAACATGTTCTGCGCGTCCGGTTCAGGCCAGTATAAACCTTTTTATTAAATAAATTCCAGATTTAAAACAGTAAGTATATAAATATAATTAAAATCAGAAATATTTCGGGTTACTCAGTTGGTAGAGCTGCGTGCACGTGTACGAGAGATCACGACTTCGAACCTCACTCAGCGCATAGAATAAACAACAGTCCGACCGGTCAACGGTCAACGGTCAACAGTCAACAGAGTCAAAAAGTCAACATTTTTTTTATTTATTTTTTATTATTTATTTAATCAGAAAATTATTTAAAAATACTTAAAAATAATATTTTTAAAGTTAGAAAATGTCCTTAAACTCACAAAAATAAATCTAAAAATCACATTAAGAGTACAAATTAAAAGTATTAATTTACCGAATCATTTCGTTATTATTTTAGGTTAGTTTTCCTCGTAGATCAATTCCTAAAATTCGTGCGCATCCAACGTCATCAAAGAAACGCACCCACTGTGAGTGAATTCTTACCAATTCCCCTTTTTATTCATGTTTTGGGGTGTATCATGTGTCGCTTTAATTATTTCATTTATTCAAACTCGTGCTATTACCATTATATGATCTGAACTCGAGATGTAAATACTGTTTGTTGTGATGTGTGTTTACATTTTGTCAAGTTGCGTGCAAATCATTCATTAGGCCCATTAGTTCCTCGTTGGAGACGGGTTGAGCATCAGGTGCCTCATTGTTCATCATTTGGTGTGCGCTTGTGCATTAATTGAGATTATGTGATTATGTTGTTGGTGGGGATGTGTGTAACATTTGTCAAAAACGGGTTTCCAAACCCGCTCCATTTTGTAATCGAATATCAAGTTATAAATGTCACGTTGTGTATTTATGGTTATTTTGATTTTTAATGATACATAATTAATGAACAAACTAAACTATAAAAATTATATTTGATAAAAAGTGAAAACAAAATAAATAAAAATAAAATGTTGCTGCCGGGGCTCGAACCCGGGTCAGCCGGAAAGTGAAATCCAAAGACTTAACACACACACACATCACCACTCCGCCACTTGTTTGTTTTCTGTCAACTCTAGGAAACAAATGAGTCTTATATACAAACCTAGATAAACCGGTTACGCCAACTGAAAAACTGAAATCGGCTATTCAACCGTCTAAACATTTGAATAATCGTGTTTTCAGGTTTATAACCGATGCACCGACGATTTTAATCAATTCAGACTTGAATTGACTTCAATTCTGAGGATGATGAGTTTTATAACCGAAACTATTCAACAATTCGAATTACTGTAATCAAAGAGCCTCTCGCGACTCAGAAACATCATACAAACTTTCCATTTCACTTTCGTCATACATTCGGTCCATCTAGAAAACTTAAATCAACTCGCCGGAAAATTCTGCAAGTTCGCCGGAAAACCGTATTTTTCCTCAAATCGGTAAGTTCTTCAATACCGTCGTATTATAACAGTTGTTAAACTATTTCTAACTCAAACCTTTCACTTGAGATCGAATTCAGACACTGTTATCAGATAATTCCAGTTCGCCGGAAAATTTCTGGAAAGACCTTCAAACACACTGTTAACGTTTGTTTAGCACTTCAATTTCATGATTAGCTAATCAAAACGGTTAATTGATTTGCTCAGTTGAAGTTCTTAAAAACAGAGACCGACACCTTGCCGGAACTCTGTAATCAATCGTTCACCGGTATGCTTTCCTCTAATTATCATCTCTGCTATCTCATATTAGTCTGTGCAATGTTTAACAATCGAATTAACAAGATTTAGTGGTGTAATCTGCTGTCGGTAAAATCCAACGAAGAAGATGAACTGTGATAACACTATAAGTATAATTAAAATTGGTATTTTAAACGGGTTAGACACACAGTCCAGCGGTGGACTGTGTGCAAATAATACGCACACGTCACGAGTTCGATCCCTGATACACGCACCCTCTATGTAATAAAATGCCTTTTTGTTTAAAGCTGAACGGGTTACCTCCGTTAGTTGTTAAGTATAATAAAAACCGAAATATTAACCAGGTTAGACACACAGTCCAGCGGTGGACTGTGTGCAATACTAACTCGCACGTCACGTGTTCGAGTCTGGTTAACGGCACCGGTTTGATGATTTAAAATCTTTTTTTAAAACAAATGAATTTTGAATAAATCGAATTAGGATATAAATATAATTAAAAACAAGATTATTTCGGGTTAGACACGTAGCTCAGTTGATAGAGCTGCGTGCACGCGTACGGGAGGTCTCGGGTTCGAGTCTCACCCAGCGCATACATGCACACTGACCGAACCGGTCAACAGGTCAACAAGTCAACGGTCAACGGTCAACGCAAAAAATAAACAATTTTTTTATATATTTTATTTATTTAATTTAATTTAAAAATCAATTAAAAATACTTAAAAATAATATTTTTAAAGATAGAAAATAGCCTTAAACTCACAAAAATATATCTAAAAATTCCATTAAAATCCTTAATAAAATCCACTCATTTACTATATTTTTCCGTTATTATTTAGGTTAGTAATTCTCGTTGTTCAACTCTCCCGACTCGTGCGCATCTCATCATCTCCAATCAAACGCACCCAATGTGAGTGAATCTTTACAAAATTCCCCGTTTTAATCACGTTTTGGGGTGTATCATGTGTCTTGCTATATATTATATTTAAATCATTGTGCATACATCATATCATGAACATGTGTATTCAGTTTGTTTCAACTGTTTGTGTGGTTATTGTTAGATTCAATTTATTATTTTCAGTACATGCAATTTCATAGGCCGCCGCTCCCCATTACATTATGAGCGTTGAGCATGTTCCCCATTACACTATGAGCGTGAACCTGGCGTGCCCACATACGATCGGCTCCGTTTGATTGAGCCTTGATCGCACAGACATTTATCATTTTCAGTACATGCAATACGATCGGCTCCGTTTGATTGAGCCTTGATCGCACAGTTTCATTCATGTTATTTATTGTATGATGTTGGTATGTTAATGTATGCTATCATGTGTTACTGTATGTTATAGTTGTGATTGCAATTGCTACTGCTTGATTATTTACATTTGCTCATTTATGATTATGCACAATTTTTCACTGATAAACTAACAAGAAAATCAAAAATAAATGTTTATCTAACAAGGTTCACTCGCCAACTTATGTTGACCCAAAAACCCCCATTTTTACACATGATACACGTGAACCAGCTGCAGCAAGAAACACTTAGGATTAGACTAGAAGAATAAAATGATTTAGAGTTTGGGATTGTTTTGTTTGGTTTATTTTCTTTGTATTGTATGGACATGTTTGGATATTTGGGAATGTAATTTTAACTTTAATAAATATGAAACATATTAGTAAATATCATGAGCTTTGGTGATAACCCAATTATGCCCCGACTCTTATTCCGCTGCGGGTCGGGGTGTGACAGATTGGTATCAGAGCCATGACTATAGGGATATAGGATAGGTTATTAGACCCTTAGAGCCTATACTATAGTTGATTAGAAATTTCTAAGATTTTTGTGTGTTACATGCCAAATTTCATGATGTTTATATGTTTTATGTTAAATGTTACATTCAATATTATGCAAGCATGTTCATAAGTATATATTATCATATAATGCCTATCATGAATCATATTCTCATAACATATCACATCCATGAAAGCACACACCACATCATGATTGCTTTTACAATGATTTTTGTGTTTTCAAATCTCATCAAAGTGAGTTCTCATGACGGGCATGTAGTAACTGGAAGGGTACCAGTACCGGCAGTCGGAACGTCCTGTCTAGGCTGGCATTCATATAAATCCAAAATAAAGGACCAGTTTGCCTACCTGGGGACTAACGATGAGAGTACGAAGTACCTATTAGGCCAAAGCATGCTATACCAAACGTCGTGTGAGCTAACCCCACTTTGAGTTGTCATTGTGTCTACACCTGGACACATTCCGACCATACATCTCGTAAACATATTTTGTGGTTTGCATTCGGGTGATGCGAGTGTTAAATTGCCAATACTAATGTGAATCCTACCAAGCCAATAGCCATGGGGGCCCACATGACTATACAAGTGAAGGTATGGGGGACATTTGAGGCCCAACATGAGCAAACCCAAGACATCCTATGGATGTAGTTGCATTATTGATATTTATGTTATTTTCATTTTTCTTAAAGACACATGACACCTAAAAAGACTCCATAAACTCACAATCTTCTTATGTATGTTCCTGTAGATGTCGTCCAGACAACAACGAGGGGGTAAAAGATCAGGAAGGTCTCAGGAACGCTTGGCCACACACATCGCGAAACAAATGGCCATGATACTGCCTGACATTATGGTCCAAGTACAACAAGCTCTCGCCACAAATCCCACTAATCCTCCCCAACAACATGACCAGAACATCGGCAACCCTCCTACCAGCAAGTGCTCATACAAACATTTCAAATCTTGTGATCCTCCTAAATTTGAAAGGACCGAAGGTGTCACTGCTCTCCTCCATTGGTTTGAGGAAATGGAAAACACCTTCCTCAACTGCGATTATCCTGAGGATCGCAAGGTTCGATACGCCACCAGGAGACTATTTGGGGTAGCTCTCACTTGGTGGAATACTGAAAAAGGGAAGAGGTGAATTGATGATGCAATGGCCTTAACTTGGGAGGAGTTAAGGGAAATCATGACTAGGCGTTTCTGTCCTAGGAGTGAAATTAAAAAGTTGGAGGACGAATTTCATTCTTTAAAGCAGAAGGAGGGAGATCACACCACCTATAACAAGAGGTTCTTAGAGTTGAACCAAATGGTTCCAAATTTGTTTACCCCAACTTATCGTTTGATCGAGCATTATATTCGAGGACTTCCCTCGAAAATTCAAGATTCAGTTCTCAGCATTTCACCGGTAACACTTGAAGCTGCTATGGAGCTAGCGACTGAACTGACCGAGAATCGAATTCGCAACGGGAAGTTTAAAGAAGAGAAAAGGAAAGCCCCTGTTGAGGGTCAAACTTCAAACCATTCCGTCTCCTCCTCTAAGTTTGTTAACAAGAGGAAGCGCAACAGCAGAAATTTCACTGTTACACAAACCAACTCCCCTATTCCTGCTGCACCCATTACCCAAGTCGCTCCTTCACCTGCACCATACAAAAGACCCTACTCTGGCCCGTTACCAAAATGCAACCGTTGCCAATATCACCATTGTCCTGATTATCCTTGCCAGCATTGCACCGGCTGTGGTCGCGCTGGTCATACTGTTCAAACCTGCCGCATGCCCCAGCGAACGAACCGCCACCAGCCTTCAACCCAAACCCACCAACAATTAATGGGTCAAGCCCAACAACCCCTACTATTACCACCCACCCAACATTTAGCCCAAACATACTATCAACCCAATTATCCTACGGTTCAACCTATGCGGGCTTGCTACAATTGCGGAGACCCAAGCCATTTCAGAAACACTTGTCCAAGGTTGGTAAACATTATTCATGCTCAGGCCCAAGCCAACCCGGTGAATCAAGTGAACCAAGCTCCTCCACCTGCAAGAGGAAGAGCTTTCAATATCAACGCTAATCAGGCTAGAGCTGACCGCAATGTGGTTAATGGTACGTTCCTTATAAATGGTAGATATGCCTCTATGTTATTTGGTACTGGTGCGGATAGAAGTTTTGTGTCCTTAGAATTTGAACCTATCTTAAACCAAAATCGGGATAAGCTCATGGAATCCATAACGGTAGAAGTTGCTGACGGGAAACCAGTTTCATTAAACTCTGTTATACGCAACTGTACACTCACCTTAAACGACCACGAATTCTCAGTCGACCTTATTCCTATGAAGCTGGGAAGTTTTGATATCATAATTGGTATGGACTGGCTCAGTTGACATCAGGCAGAAGTTGTATGTCGCGAAAAATTTATACGTATTCCTCTTTCAAACGGTCAGACTCTTCGAATCTTTGGAGAAACCTCGTCGAAGGGGCTCAGCTTAATGTCTTGTCTTCAAGCCCAAAATATCTTCGCAAAAATTATGTCGCGTTTTTAGCTCATATCATCAACAAGGGAACCATGGAGAAGAAACTTGAAGACATCCCAGTAGTAAAAGATTTCCCGCAAGTTTTTCCTGATGACATTTCAGGACTTCCTCCAGTTAGAGAAGTCGAATTCCGTATTGATCTTATACCTGGTGCTACACCAGTTGCAAAGTCTCCTTATAGGTTAGCCCCCTCTGAAATGCAAGAGCGAGCCAGTCAGTTACAAGAGTTGACTGACAAGGGATTCATACGTCCTAGCTCATCGCCTTGGGGTGCACCTGTCCTTTTTGTAAAGAAGAAAGATGGATCGTTCCGTATGTGCATCGACTACAGAGAGCTCAACAAATTAACAATCAAGAATCGCTATCCTTTACCTCGCATTGATGATCTTCTTGACCAACTCCAAGGTGCCAGCTACTTTTCCAAAATCGACCTTCGATCTGGTTATCATCAACTTAGAGTACATGAAGAAGACGTCCCAAAGACCGCATTCCGAACTCATTATGGTCATTATGAATTCATGGTCATGCCATTTGGTTTAACCAACGCTCCAGCAGTCTTCATGGACCTAATGAACAGAGTCTGCAAACCTTATCTTGATCGATTTGTTATAGTCTTCACCGACGACATTCTTATTTATTCAAAGTCTAAGTCTGATCATGAGCGTCATCTTCGACTCATCCTTACACTTCTAGAGAATGAAAAGCTTTACGCCAAATTCTCCAAATGCGAATTCTGGTTAAAAGAGGTGCAATTCCTCGGACATGTAGTCAATGACAAGGGAATACATGTCGACCCCTCAAAGATCAAAGCGGTACAAGAATGGCAAGCGCCACGTACACCAACTGAAGTAAGATCTTTTCTTGGTCTGGCTGGTTATTATCGTCGATTCATCTCAAACTTCTCACGCATTGCTGTACCACTCACGCTTTAACTCATAAGGGAAAACCTTTCATATTGGGACCCAAGCAAGAAGAAGCCTTCCAAACTCTTAAACAAAAACTTTGTGATGCACCAATCCTCACTCTTCCTGAAGGTTGTGATGACTTCGTGGTCTATTGCGACGCGTCAGGGCAAGGATTAGGCTGCGTTCTAATGCAAAGAGGAAAAGTTATAGCTTATGCTTCGAGACAACTCAAAACGCATGAGAAGAACTACACCACCCATGACCAAGAACCAGGAGCCGATAAGATGTATCAAGACCTACGATATACCTATTGGTGGCCTGGAATGAAAAAGGATATTGCTGTTTTTGTTTCTAAGTGCCTTACATGTTCCAAGGTGAAAGCTGAACACCAAAGACCCTCAGGACTTCTGGTCCAACCTGAAATACCTGTATGGAAGTGGGAAAATATAACCATGGACTTCATTACCGGTTACCTCGCACTTCTGGTGGGTATGACACTATATGGGTAATAATTGACCGACTTACAAAATCAGCTCACTTTATTCCTATCCGCGAAGATTTCAAGAACGAAAAGCTTGCTCGTATTTATAACAGTGAAATCGTAAGCCGACATGGGGTACCGGTAAGCATTATTTCTGATCGTGATGGTCGTTTCACTTCAAGAACATGGCAAGCAGTACAAGCCGCTATGGGTACGCGACTAGATCTCAGTACCGCCTATCATCCTCAAACTGATGGTCAATCTGAACGCACCATTCAAACTCTTGAAGATATGCTTCGAGCATGTGTTATAGACTTCAAGGGAAATTGGGACGCTCATCTACCATTAGTCGAATTTTCGTACAACAACAGCTATCATTCAAGCATCGGCATGGCACCTTTTGAAGCTTTATATGGTCGTAAGTGCCGATGTCCAGTATGTTGGCACGAAATTGGGAAGCTCAAATCACTGGTCCGGAATTGATTCAAGAAACCACAGACAAGATCCATCAAATTCGAAACAATCTTCTAGCGGCTCAGAGTCGTCAAAAGAGTTACGCAGACAAACGACGGAAGCCTTTAGAGTTTAACATTGGTGATCATGTACTTCTAAAAGTATCACCGTGGAAGGGAGCAGTTCGTTTTGGTCAAAAAGGCAAGCTAGCACCACGCTACGTAGGACCTTTCAAGATACTCGAAAGAGTAGGACCTGTAGCATACAAGCTTGATCTACCAGAAGAACTCAACAGGATTCATCCCACATTCCACGTATCTAACTTGAAGAAATGCCTCGCTGATGATAACCTCCACATTCCTCTGGAAGATATTCAGATTGATGAATCTATGCATTTTATTGAAAGACCAGTAGAAATCATGGACTTCGGGGAGAAACGTCTACGACGAAGTCGCATTCCAATTGTTAGGGTACGCTGGGAGTCGAAACGGGGACCTGAGTTTACTTGGGAACGTGAAGACTCAATGCGTGAAAAATACCCGCATCTTTTTCCTACTACTTCTACTACTTAAATTTCGGGACGAAATTCCTAAGTAGGGGATACTGTAACATTTGTCAAAAACGGGTTTCCAAACCCGCTCCGTTTTGTAATCGAATATCAAGTTATAAATGTCACGTTGTGTATTTATGGTTATTTTGATTTTTAATGATACATAATTAATGAACAAACTAAACTATAAAAATTATATTTGATAAAAAGTGAAAACAAAATAAATAAAAATAAAATGTTGCTGCCGGGGCTCGAACCCGGGTCAGCCGGAAAGTGAAATCCAAAGACTTAACACACACACACATCACCACTCCGCCACTTGTTTGTTTTCTGTCAACTCTAGGAAACAAATGAGTCTTATATACAAACCTAGATAAACCGGTTACGCCAACTGAAAAACTGAAATCGGCTATTCAACCGTCTAAACATTTGAATAATCGCGATTTCAGGTTTATAACCGATGCACCGACGATTTTAATCAATTCAGACTTGAATTGACTTCAATTCTGAGGATGATGAGTTTTATAACCGAAACTATTCAACAATTCGAATTACTGTAATCAAAGAGCCTCTCGCGACTCAGAAACATCATACAAACTTTCCATTTCACTTTCGTCATACATTCGGTCCATCTAGAAAACTTAAACAACTCGCCGGAAAATTCTGCAAGTTCGCCGGAAAACCGTATTTTTCCTCAAATCGGTAAGTTCTTCAATACCGTCGTATTATAACAGTTGTTAAACTATTTCTAACTCAAACCTTTCACTTGAGATCGAATTCAGACACTGTTATCAGATAATTCCAGTTCGCCGGAAAATTTCTGGAAATCTTTATCTTCGTCTGTGAAACGGTAAGGACCTTCAAACACACTGTTAACGTTTGTTTAGCACTTCGATTTCATGATTAGCTAATCAAAACGGTTAATTGATTTGCTCAGTTGAAGTTCTTAAAAACAGAGACCGACACCTTGCCGGAACTCTGTAATCAATCGTTCACCGGTATGCTTTCCTCTAATTATCATCTCTGCTATCTCATATTAGTCTGTGCAATGTTTAACAATCGAATTAACAAGATTTAATGGTGTAATCTGCTGTCGGTAAAATCCAACGAAGAAGATGAACTGTGATAACACTATAAGTATAATTAAAATTGGTATTTTAAAGGGTTAGACACACAGTCCAGCGGTGGACTGTGTGCAAATAATACGCACACGTCACGAGTTCGATCCCTGATACACGCACCCTCTATGTAATAACATGCCTTTTTGTTTAAAGCTGAGCCGGGTTAACTCCGTTAGTTGTTAAGTATAATAAAAACCGAAATATTAACCAGGTTAGACACACAGTCCAGCGGTGGACTGTGTGCAATACTAACTCGCACGTCACGTGTTCGAGTCTGCTAACGGCACCGGTTCGATGATTTAAAATCTTTTTTTAAAACAAATGAATTTTGAATAAATCGAATTAGGATATAAATATAATTAAAAACAAGATTATTTCGGGTTAGACACGTAGCTCAGTTGGTAGAGCTGCGTGCACGCGTACGGGAGGTCTCGGGTTCGAGTCTCACCCAGCGCATACATGCACACTGACCGAACCGGTCAACAGGTCAAGAAGTCAACGGTCAACGGTCAACGGTCAACGCAAAAAATAAACAATTTTTTTATATATTTTATTTATTTAATTTAATTTAAAAATCAATTAAAAATACTTAAAAATAATATTTTTAAAGATAGAAAATAGCCTTAAACTCACAAAGATATATCTAAAAATTCCATTAAAATCCTTAATAAAATCCACTCATTTACTATATTTTTCCGTTATTATTTAGGTTAGTAATTCTCGTTATTCAACTCTCCCGACTCGTGCGCATCTCATCATCTCCAATCAAACGCACCCAATGTGAGTGAATCTTTACAAAATTCCCCGTTTTAATCACGTTTTGGGGTGTATCATGTGTCTTGCTATATATTATATTTAAATCATTGTGCATACATCATATCATGAACATGTGTATTCAGTTTGTTTCAACTGTTTGTGTGGTTATTGTTAGATTCAATTTATTATTTTCAGTACATGCAATTTCATAGGCCGCCGCTCCCCATTACATTATGAGCGTTGAGCATGTTCCCCATTACACTATGAGCGTGAACCTGGCGTGCCCACATACGATCGGCTCCGTTTGATTGAGCCTTGATCGCACAGTTTCATTCATGTTATTTATTGTATGATGTTGGTATGTTAATGTATGCTATCATGTGTTACTGTATGTTATAGTTGTGATTGCAGTTGCTACTGCTTGATTATTTACATTTGCTCATTTATGATTATGCACATTTTTTCACTGATAAACTAACAAAAAAATCAATAATAAATGTTTATCTAACAAGGTTCACTCACCAACTTATGTTGACCCAAAAACCCCCATTTTTACACATGATACAGGTGAACCAGCTGCAGCAAGAAACACTTAGGATTGGACTAGAAGAATAAAATGATTTAGAGTTTGGGATTGTTTTGTTTGGTTTATTTTCTTTGTATTGTATGGACATGTTTGGATATTTGGGAATGTAATTTTGACTTTAATAAATATGAAACATATTAGTAAATATCTTGAGCTTTGGTGATAACCCAATTATGCCCCGACTCTTATTCCGCTGCGGGTCGGGGTGTGACAATGTGTGTTTATAATTTTTGTCAAGTTGTGTGCAAATCATTCATTAGGCCCATCAGTTCCTCATGGGAGACGAGTTGAGCATCAGGTGCCTCATACGATCGGCTCCGTTTGATTGAGCCTTGATCTCATTGTTCATCATTTGGTGTGTGCGTGTGCATTATTTGATATTATTTGTTTTGTGATTAAATTTACATTTACGTTTACTCATATTTGGTTATGCACAATATTATTCAAATAACTAACATAACTAATCCTTCCAAATGTTTAAATAAGATTCACTCGCCAACTTTTTGTTGACCCAAAACCCTATTTTTACACATGATACAGGTGGACAGGTTGAGAAAAGAAACACATAGGATGGCCTAGAAGAATAAACAAGTTAATGCCTTGGAATGAACATTTAGTTTTGTTTTCCTTTGTAATTGTACTTTTGTTTGTAATTTGAATGAAAATGTATTTGAACATGTTGTGTTTGTATGTTCATTTTAACTTCTTCTTTAAAGAGAAATAATAAATATGAAACTTTATAGTAAATGTCATGAGCTTTGTTGAAAACCCAATCATGCCCCGACTACCATTTTCCGCTGCGGGTCGGGGTGTGACACCTTACAACCGATATCTAACTCGGGTTTGTGAATCGGCTCATGTCCTTGGTCTAAGAGGCCTCCGTGGACCCTACCAAGACCCTACGCAAGAACCAGATATAGGAGAATTCCCTAGACCTACCCTTCTCGTTTCAAATTTTTTTGGAGTTTTTCCCAATACCTGGGTACACAACACATCCCTTACAACCGACCTATAACTCAGGTTTGTAAATTGACTCATGTCTTGGGTCTGGTAGGCCTCCGTGGACCCTTTTAAAGACCATACACATGAAATAGATTTAGGACAATTCCCTAGACCTACCCTTTGACTAGTTTTAAACTTTTTATAGTTTTCCCCCATACCCAGGTACACGACACGTCCCTTACAACCGACCTATAACTCGGGTTTGTGAATCGGCTCATGTCTTGGGTCTAGGAGGCCTTCGTAGACCCAACAAGACCCTACGCAAGAACCAGATGTCGGAGAATTCCCTAGACCTACCCTTTCACTCGTTTCAAACTTTTTATAGTTTTGCCCAATACTCGGGTACTCGGACACATCCCTTACAACCGACCTATTACTCGGGTTTGTGAATCGTCTTACGTCTTGGGTCTAGGAGGCCTCCATAAACCCTTTCGAGATCCTACGCAAGAACAAGATCCAAGAGAAGTCCCTAAACCAACCCTTTAACTCGATTCAAACTTCTTACAGTTTTGCCGAATAGACGGTACATGACACGTGCCTCACAACTGACCAATAACTCTTGTTTGTTAATTGGCTCATGTCTTTGGTTTAGGAGGCTTCCAATGACCCTTCCTATACCCTACGCAAGAACCAGATCTAGGAGAATTCCCTAGATGTCACACCCCGACATCCACATGTCTACCGGTGGGCCCGGTGGGGAGTATCATGACGTACAGTTGATATCATCATAACCAAATAAGCATAACACAGCGGAAGGCTTGGAATAAATAAACTATTACAACCGATAATGTCTAGTGTCCAAAATAAATATATACAGACATGGTTGTAACAAGATCCACAGGCGGATCGAAATACATACAAAATGATAACAAACTATAAACAGGCAATTCCCTAAGGTCGCAACTCCTTGGTTATTCGTCCCGCAGCTCCCGGCCTATTCCGTACTTGCAACCTGTAACTTAAGCTTTTGAAAATACGTCAGTTTACACTGGTAAATACGCTCAACCGACTCATTTTGAAAACCTTTTTCGAAAATGGTTTTAGGTGCACAAAGCACATTTTCATAAATAACTTGGGACAGTACAAAAGACCTTGTATACAGATTTACATGCTGGCTTTTACATATGAGGCCCGGTACAGAAACCAAGACATGATCGACTGACACACCACTCTGAACTTTCACAAAGAAAACAGGATAACAATTTCCCAGTGTATGCCTACACGCCATGCTATATTGTCATGGCCACTACCAATTTAGTGAGCCAAGGATATCCCAGACACGGTCAAGCCCACCTTCAATGTTTTAGTTTCAGTCAAAACAGATCAAAACCGGGTTATGTAAGATTTCAGTTAATTATCACAACTGGATAAAACATTATCCCATACCCGACCAAGCGGTAGTAATCTACCGTATCCCAAGCCCGTATAGGGAAAATAAGTTAAGAGTATTTACCTGAATTGAAGTTCGCAAGTAATCCAAATTCAGCCGTGTTTTAGAGCAAGTACAGGAGCAATCTATCGGGAGGTGTTCAGTCTGGAGTGATGGTAATTAGTAACCAATATTAGAATGCTAACGGGTCCTTAGTTAAGTCCTAGACTTGGACCGGTTAGTCTTAGCTAAATTGTATTAGGATACGATACGCTAGATTAAGCGGTGACCGGAATAGAATGTTAATTAGACCCGACAAGTACATAGACTTGTATGATATGGGAAGACCAATAACATTCTGGATTTTGATAAAGAATGGACAAAGTTAAACCCGTTTTGGTTTAAATACGTAAAATAGCTACGTTTGTTTAACCGAACGCGTATAAGCGAAACCGGGTAACCGTAAGAGTCGCATATAAGTTCCATAATGAGATATGTTTAAAATATGTTATAAAATAAGTAACATTTGCAAGGATAGGCACGAGTTATATTTAAAACCGATTTGTGCCTGACAAGGGCATTTTGGTCATTTTTAGGCTTATAAAAGATGTTTAAAGTGAATCTGATGTTATGACCTTAAATATTCTGTAAAAATATGTATATTATCATGTTATATCAGTAGGATATCAAATATATGTGTGTTTGATGATTTTGAAACATACTATGTCCCGCAAGGGCATTTTAATATTTTCACATATAACTTTGAAGCCGAATTTGGGATCTGAGTTCGGGACTTGTACTTACTGTTGTTATATTAAAACTAAGTTTATAAATCAGTAGGTAACAAGTCTTGGCCCATGGTTATGGTTTTTAAACCATACTTATGCGCCGAAAGGCGTAAAAGTCGCAAAAATGCCGTTAAATTGATATTTAATATAAACTGAAGTTAGGACCTATTTTAAATGGCCAAAAATATGTCATTTAACTTATAACAACAGTAAGTTAAAGTTTTAATTATAAAAATTTGATTTTCGCTATTTTTCTGTAAAAAAAGTAGTTTAGCCATTTAGCGGCGATTAGCGATTTTTAAGCATGAATTCAAGTCATAAACCGAACAAACATCCCAAATGGTCCTACTTATCATAACATATCAGTAAGTATATCATACATCTGCTCATATGCGCTAAAAAATCTCATTTTGCACAAAAAGGACCTATTTGCAAAATTTTAAGGATTTTTACGGAACTTATGTAATGACTCGGATTTCTTAGGAATCGAGTCACGAAACTTTACGACAATATTACAGACATAATCATGGTCATAAAATTACCAAAACTTAGTATCAAGAATGGCTCAAAACGGGTCAGAACTGAAAGTCAACAGAAAGTCAATTGTTTAAGACTTCCGTTATGAACCGAGCCTAGACCAAAAATTGACGAACCGAACCTATTGACATATGTTCAAATACTTATTTTAAGGTCAATAATGCTTTATAACATCCAGATCGTTAGTTATGAATTTTACAAAAACTGATCAGTTTGACTTTTATTGACTTTTTGGTTGACTCGTCAATTGGCCATGAATCCGTGAAAATCTGAGAATGCCCTCTTGAGGGTCTATTACCTCCATCATTATGAGCACGTAGGAGCTTTCGTTACGCACAATGACGGAGTATACATGGATTTAGAGCAAAGTCAAGGCGTAATTACGACGAGACTTTGTTCTAGGCTAAGAACTATGAGGAATTGACTTAGCATGAGATTGAACACTTACATATGGTCCAAATGATGCTCAGAACAGAAGGGAATGCTCCAAATTCGTCTTGAACTTCTCCAAGGTATGTTGATAAACTCTAAGTGTGAAGAACTTGTTGCAACATAAGAGTGCACTCACAAATGAGTCATTTATGGAGTATAGAGGAGGTGCCAGGTGTTGTGGTATGAATTCAGGTGCCCACAAGTGTCCTAGAGGTGTCAAATGGTGGCAAAATTACGAGCAAGGTGGCACAAGTTCGTGTAAGAAGTGTCCAAGAGCTAGCTAGCAGCAACTTACAAACATTCTGCCTAAATAGGGGCTAGGTGTAGCGCGGAGGTCTCCCCCCTGAGCTACGCGTAGCGCGGCGCTCCCCTGTGGGTTTGAAAGTTTGGCAAACTTAGTCCCTGCACTTTCCAACTCCATTATACTCTCATAAATTGCAATTTTGGCCCCTTGAATTCATTTCAAGGCATAACGAGGATTCGACAAGCGATTCGACAAACTTGTTCCCTCCCTTTTTAGCGTAAAATACACATACGGATTACCGGGACACGTGTCGGAAAGATATTGGACGTAAAAACACGAGGTGTTACATCCTCACCCCCTTAAAATAAATCTCGACCCGAGATTTCAATCAAACAATTGTGGGTACTTCTGTCACATGACAGACTCAACTTCCCAAGTGTATTCGAGACCTCGACGAGCGTCCCATTTAACCTTTACAATAGGCACATGCTTCCTATGAAGCTTCTTGACCTGACGATCCTCGATCGCCACTGGTTGCTCAATAAAACGTAGATTCTTATCAATCTGGACCTCGTCGTGTGGCATAGCCAATGACTCGTCCGCTAAGCACTTCTTCAAGTTGGAGATGTGGAATACATCATGGATTCCACTAAACTTCTCGGGCAATTTGAGCTTGTATGCAACAGCTCCAACTCGTTCGATAATCTCGAATGGTCCAACATACCTTGGACTTAGCTTGCCCTTTTTCCCGAAGCGCATAACGCCTTTCCAAGGCGACACTTTTAATAAGACCTTTTCCCCTACTTGGAATTCGAGGGGTTTGCGTCTTCGATCAGCATAACTTTCTGCCTATCCCTGGCAGCCTTGAGACGATCACGAATTTGAAAGATCTTATCTGTCGTCTCCAGGACTATCTCAGGTCCTTTCAGTTGAGCTCCCCAACTTCTGCCCAACAAACGGGCGTCCTACACTTTCTCCCGTATAAAGCTTCAAACGGGGCGGCTTGAATACTTGCATGGTAGCTGTTGTTGTAGGAGAACTCAACAAGTGGTAAGTGGCTATCCCAACTTTCACCTAGATCAATCACACAAGTGCGTAGCATATCTTCTAAGGTCTGTATAGTGCGCCCGCTTTACCCATCCGTTTGAGGATGATATGATGTGCTAAAATTTAATCGAGTACCCAAGGCTTGTTGAAAGCTTTTCCAAAAATGAGAGGTATATCTTGTGTCTCTATCTGATATAATGGATACTGGCACACTATGCAATGACACAATCTCATCTACATATAGCTTAGCAAGCTTATCCGAGCTATATGTCTCGTTGATGGGTAAGAAATAAGCCAACTTAGTCAGCCTGTCTACAATCACCCATATTGCATCATTCCTTCACTTTGTCTTTGGCAACTTGGTAATAAAATCCATAGTTACGCATTCCCATTTCCACATGGGAATTTCCAATGGTTGCAATAGACATGATGGCTTTTGATGTTCGGCTTTAACTTGTGAGCACGTCAAACATTTAGATACATATGTGGCTATCGATTTCTTCAATCTGGACCACCAATAGTTGGGTCTCAAGTCTTTATACATTTTGTCACCGCCCGGGTGAATCGAGTACTTGGAATTGTGTGCTTCTTGGAGAATCAAATCTCTAAGTCCTCCGAAAACTGGAATCCAAATTCGTTCACAAAACCTTAGGATTCCATCATTTCCCGGGGTAAGTTGTTCTACCAACTTTCCCAGTTCTTCCTTCGGTAGATTCGCTTCTAAAAAAGCCCGAGCTTCCAAAATCTTATCTTTCAGATCATTCTTAACCTGAATGCTCTTGGCATTGATCCTTATGGGCTTAACCCTTTCCTTGCGGCTCAAGGCATCGGCAACCACATTTGCCTTGCCTGGATGATAACGGATCTCGCAATCATAGTCGTTCAGCGTCTCCATCCACCGACGATGTCGCATATTTAGATCCTTTTGATTGAATAAATGTTGGATACTTTTGTGGTCGGTGTATATAACACACTTTGTTCCATATAAATAATGTGTCCACAGTTTGAGCGCAAACACCACGGCACCTAGTTCCAAATCATGCATGGTATAGTTTCTTTCGTGTATCTTCAATTGCCTTGAAGCGTAGGCAATTACCTTTCCTCTTTGCATGAGTACACACCCCATGCCGGTGTGTGAAGCATCACAATATACCACAAAATCTTCAATTCCTTCTGGTAGAGTCAACAAAGGAGCATTACTTAATTTCTGCTTTAATACATCAAAGGCTTCCTTCTGTTTTGGAACCCAAACAAATTTAACATCTTTACGGGTCAGGGTCGTCAATGGAGTAGCTATCGTTGAAAAGTTTTCTATAAATCTTCTATAATAACTGGCCAAACCCAGAAAACTTCGGATTTCGGATGGTGTCTTGGGGGCTTGCCAGTTCATTACTGCCTCGACTTTGGAAGGATCAACTTGTATCCCAAGTTCACTAACCAAGTGGCCTAAGAATTGCACTTCACGCAACCAAAATTCACACTTAGAAAACTTTGCATAAAGTTTCTCGTGTCTCAACAACTCCAAAATACACCGTAGATGTTTCTCGTGGTCCGCCTGACTACGAGAGTATATAAGTATGTCATCTATGAATATGATGACAAACTTATCCAGATAAGGCTTGCAAACTCTATTCATCAAATCCATAAATGTTGCTGGTGCATTAGTGAGTCCAAAAGGCATCACTAAGAACTCACAATGACCATATCTTGTTCTAAACACCGTCTTTGGAACATCTTCAGTACGAACTTTGAGTTGATGATAACCTGACCTCAAATCAATCTTTGAGAAGTAGCTTGCTCCCTGAAGCTGGTCAAATAGATCATCGATCCTGGGCAATGGATAGCGATTCTTAATTGTTAACTTATTCAGCTCGCGGTAGTCAATGCACATTCGCATTGAACCATCATTCTTTTTCACAAATAGTATTGGAGCTCCCCAAGGCGAAGAGCTTGGCTGAATAAATTTTTTTCCAACAATTCCTCAAGTTGTGTCTTCAACTCCTTCATTTCTATAGGTGCAAGTCTGTATGGGGCTCTAGCAACTGGAGCTGCACCAGGTATGATATCAATTCTACATTCTACTTGCCTATCTGGATGTAGACTAGGCAAGTCTTCAGGAAATACGTCAGCAAATTCTGAGATAACGGGTAGGTCTTCGATCTTTGGCTTAGCTTCATCAATGGTCACTTGTGCCATGTAAATGACACAATTCTTCTTCAGGCATCTCGAAGTTTTAAGTAACACATCCTTTTCGGACAAACCATAACGTACATCACCTTGGATAGGCAGCAATTCACCTGACGCGGTTTTGATTTTGATGAGCTTCTTGTTACAGGCTATATGGGCATGGTTACTAGACAACCAGTCCATACCAAGAACTACATCAAAACCTGCCAACTTCATTGGCAATAGCGAAACAGGAATAGAGTGATCCTTAATGGAAATAAAACATCCATCAAGAATTGTAGAAGCGGTTTCTATCGTTCCATCAGCAAGTTCTACATCGTATACTATGTCTAGAGTTCTCATGGGCAAGTTTAATAAGGCGTTAAACTTATGATCTACAAATGATTTATCAGCCACTGAATTGAAAAGAACTCTAGCATAAACATCATTAATAAGGAACGTACCTGTTATCACATTGTCATCTTTCACAGCTTCCTTGGCTTTCATCTGGAAAGCACGAGCTTTTCCTTTCTTCGCCCCATCGTCATTAGCAGTGTCATCCTTCTTGTACTTAGGACAGTTGGGCTTAATATGTCCTTTCTCGCCACAATTAAAATAGGTGGCCTCCTTCAAATCCTTACATTCCAGGGCCTTGTGCCCATGCCTCTTACAAATCCCACACGGCTTTGACTGAAGCTCGTCCCGACACGCACCAAAGTATCGCTTGTTGCACTTTCTGCATTTAGGCCTATTATCAGACCTTTGATGGTTCTTGTTTGACCCGAACTTCCTGTTCTTGATAAAGCAGTGAAACCTGTCATCATCTCTCTTCTCGCCACCTTCAGACCTAAGAGACCTCTGTCTCTTCAAATCCTGGGTTAAGACCATGGAAAGGTCTATAGCAGACCTAAATATCACGGGCCTAGATGCCCTGACATCACCCTTAATCTTCGGCACTAATCCGCCAATAAAACGTGAGATACGTTTGGATTCTGGAGTAATCAAATACGGTACAAGTCTGGATATAGAGTTGAATTCCGACACATACTTTCCACAATCGAGGTTCTTCATGACTAACCCAATAAATTTTGTTTTGATCCTTTCTATCTCATGAGGCGGACAGTAAGCATCCTTCACCAATTCCACAAACTTTTCCCATCTTAGATTATACAGATGAACCTTCCCAGAGGATTGGATCTTCAACTTCCACCACGTGAGGGCATCACCCTTGAATGATTGCGCTACATACTACACTACGTGTTTTTCAGCGCACCCGCTGATTTCTACAATGGTTTCAATTTCGTCCAACCATCGGAGCGTTTCCACCGCTCCCTTTTCACCAGTGAAATCATGTGGTTTACATGACACGAAATACTTGTAAGAGCACCCCTCCTTAGTAAACTGGGTTTTCTTATGATACTCCTTCCTTTTCTTCTTAATATTTGACGAGTGCTCAGAGTCGTCCTTCTTGTGAGAGGGATGTTCAGATTTCTTTTGCGATGAGTGCTTAGAATGGTGCGAAGATGTATGCCTGGATGTGTGCTTAGAAGTATGCTTGGTATGTGAAGCACCGGATTCATCGTTCTTCTCGTCACGATCCTTAATTGCTTTTTCTACTTCAGTGGCAATTAATGCATGTAGTTCACCTCTAGTAGTTACAATATGTTCGTTGGCATCTCCATCTTCATGGTGGCTATTTGCTTCATCTGAATTGTCCATCCTTGTACTTTGACGCTGAAGCAATCACATAGAAGTTAATTAGATACTCTTGTTTGATTGATTGATAACGGCACGAACGGCCTTAACAAGGGGGTGTAAAAATGTGGCACGAAAGGCATGTCACAAGGACAAATTTAAATGAGAACTAAGGGCTTGATTTTTAAAATCAAGATCACTAATGGATCAAATAGCTTCGAGGTTCGAACGTAGTTTTACTACCTCGAGACAGAGAGTCGTAGACTGCAACTGTCATTGTCACCAATGGACATAACATAGCCCGTGTGCATTACATCACTAATGGATGTATTAATATGGTCGTAGGCACTACACCACCAATGGGTGTTTAAATAAAGTAATCATTGCACTGATGATTTTCTGATCGAGATCAAAATAGATTATATAGGCTTGGACATAGTCCTTTGCCTTGACGTCTTGTGTGGTTCCTCAGGTCACACTGCCATGAGATCAATACCTTGAATATATTAACCTTTTAGAACAACAATTCTTTGAAATGGTTTAAGTAGCTAGTCCAGATCAGGCGGACTAGTGAAGTTTAGAACGTAGTTCACCATTTCTGGATAGAAGGGACTCCTTATAGGATTTCTCAACCTTAACTATCGGGGTAGACTACCATATTAACTACCGTTTTGCCAATATATGTGACCTAGTCACTCGGCAGGTGTAAACCATCAAGGAGATTTCTTGGAAATGTTTAGCAGATCACAAATTTCTAATCAATATCGAGATGTTGGCTTGAACAACTGATATAATAATGTTATATATATAACATTAATCCAAAAGAAATTCCATTAATTCAAATTACATTTGCCCTAAACGGGTCTTTTACAAGAAAAATAAGATAGATTGTCCTCACAGGGACTAAAATAAGAAACATACCCTCGCAGGGGTTTTAAAATTAATACTTGTCCATGCAAGGACTTATTTTAAATTAAACGTAATACATAAAGATAGTAAGGGACTCAGTCCTTTTTCCCCGTCAATGTTTTCACCAATCTTCTCAATAGCTTTTGGTTTTTCTTAGCGTCCTTGGCTGATTGCTCTTGTAGCTCCTGTACTCATTCTATTGCTTCGTTCAGGACGTTTATAGTTGGCGGCGGCGGCGGCGGTTGCGGTTGTGGTTGAGGCGGCGCAACCGGTGGTTGATGGCTATGGAAAGAGTATCAACCAGATTGGTAAGGATAAGGGTAGTGAGCATTCATAGCCGCTTTGTGAGACTTTCATGTAATTTTTCAACGAACTGATTATTTCTTACTCCGTGACAAAACCCAGAAACTCACAACTTATCGACCATTCTGCTGATCTGCATGCTTTCCCAATTAAACCGATCAATGAAATTGTCCAAGGACTCACCATCCCTTCGGTGAATATTGTGTACCTCAGTTATTTCTTTCGAGTAATGTCGTTGCTAACTAAATTTTTGAAGAAATAACCTCCGGAGTTCTTCGAAGTCATGAATTTCGCCTTCGTTAAGCGTATCGAACCATACCCAAGTTGCCCCAGTTAAAGTTTGCGCAAACATGAAACACCATGCCGGCATCGACCACTGTTCCACTCTTGTGGCACCTTCGAAGTCAAACATATGATCGTCCAGATCCGTTGTGCTATCATATTTTTTTACCATGGATGGCATTTTTAATTGGACGGAAGTTTTGCATGGACAATCCACTGACTAAACTTGGATTTCGCGGTCATGGAGATTGGGTGGTAAGGTTTAGTGAGATCAGAATCGTCCATGTCGGTATTTTGCCGGCTCGGGGTGGGGCCGATAATGGCCGGTGATGGTCCCGTATATCCCTGCAAGGAAAAATTGTTAACTTTGTACTAGAGTAACAATCGTGGAGAAAGGGGAGGTGGTCGAAGCCCTGGGACCTATGGTCCTTACCAATGCTTCCTCGTTGAATAATTTGGTTCGTAAAACCAGAATTTGATCATCACGAGACTACTGAGCCTTCAAACGTCTGAGGAGACTAGCCTTTCTAGCTAGAAAATCAGCATCAAACTCCCCCAAAGGTGGAGTTGGGATCTTTACGAAAGGCATTGATGTATTCGGGCCTGAGCTCAAGGGAGTTGTCACGACCCTTGCTACATTATCTTGAGTTATTGTTACCGTAGTAACAGAGGAATCCAAGTCAATTTGACCTGGAGCCGCCATATTTTAGTGATTTGCTCAAGAAATTCAACTAGTGAAAGACTATGAACGTTAAATCAGATGGCGCCAATTGAATATCCGAAAACAGTACCGCACTATGGTCGGGTTTGATTAGATCTTGAATACATGTGGACAAGATGATCCTGCACAAGCAACAGACCGTTAGGCTCGTCGAGAGGTGGGAGGGCCACTCTGCGACCACTATCCGGCATGAGAATAAGTATTTGTTTAGAGAGAGAAAATTTGGACCAAGGTACACAGAAAATCCCCCTTGAAGTGTACTTGGAGAGGGCATTTATACTTACTTGCACAGATGACGTCATCTGGCCGGGACGCAACTTTTGATGTGTGTCCTTATGCGGGAGATGGGAAGGGAATGACCTTTTTTGGAGACCATGTAGAGGTGGTTCAAGTATCAAATGTTTGTGAACATTTGTCCGGTTGCATATTCGCCCGGCCATGTTGAAGATCTGGATTCGGTCATGCATCTACATAGGTCTAGTACGTGAAAGATATTTTATATACTGATGTGGATGGAAAAGTGCCAATTGCAAGGAATGCTCGCCGAATGATGATGCATTTATCAGTATCAATTGATGATGATTTGCAGCACACCTTATCATTTCTTGAGAAGGTGTGTTTTACTTATAAATCTTATTGATCATATGCATTTTTGTTTTTCCACTTCATTGCTTTGTAAAGCTTGTTTGTTTGTTTTATTTGTCATGTAGATTCAAGCGAGGCGTGGAGGCCTAACGTCGTTCCGCTACCTAATAGAATCATTTCCTAGCTTCTTTTGCTGTCTGTAGAGTCCAATATGAAGCCAGTGGTAGATTCCTTGCATATATTGGAGTCCCTTAGGGTTGCATAAGAAACGTTCTTTTGTTGTACCCTTCAATACTTTTCTACGACATTGAGAAAGACATTAAACCAAGAAGGAAAGTTTTTACAAAGGTATGATAGGCTTCCTTATTGTCACAAACTTACATTTCCATGCAACACTAGTCTCTTATAAGTTCAACTTATCAGTACCAGTATTTAGGTTTGTGGAGAGGATGCACAATTGGTAAGATGCTGTTGAAGTATCCCTGGATCCTTTCTACAAGCATCTGAATTATGAGGAAATCAATTGCTTTCTTCTATGCAGATAAGGTATGTAATCTCATACTTCATTGCATGGTGAACTAAAAGTAGTGGGATAATTGTGCACTAGATTAGAATTGTTGCATAAAGTTACATATTTCTTATTTTATGTGGCTGTTATATGGCATGATCGGCTCTACCACCCCTACCCTTACCCTAGTGTACAAGTTACTGGGGTGACCCTCTAATAATCAGTCATCCGGGTTTGCTCTTGATCTTGGGGTAGACATTCTTTGCAATCCTTGCTGTTATTGAGACTCGTAACATTTAGTGTTTTTAAGTATTCGTACCTTCAATGATACATGTATGAGTACACATGTACTTCCATATTTATGCATACGTAAGTTTATATGTGACATATATAATATATTTACTTGGGTATTTATCTCTGCTCTTATACTGAACATTTCATTTAACCAAACAAAGCTCCCACCCTAACAGACAGAACCAAGGTATACAAAACCAATCAGGTCTCACCCCAGCCCCTACTGCCTACCCGAAATCAATTCCGGCAAACCTGATCCAGTTTTCCACCGAGATCCCCACAAGCTTTGATCTTTTAAGTATCCACCAAAACTTTGTCTCTTTAATGTCCTCTACCATTTCATATTGAGATGAGTCCCTCAAAGATTATCTGGTTCCGAGCCATCCACAACCTACAAATCGTCATAATAAAAGCATCCTTTTTTTTATTTGTAGCCACATCCAAGCCGAGACAATATTCTAGAATCTGGTTCAAGGACCCAAAGTGAGGAAGAACCAGGATCTTCAACCAAACCAGATTTGCCACCAAACCGCTTTACACATGAAGCCAAAATATGGTCCACTCTTTCAACACCATTTACTGACTTCTAGCCTATCACCCCCACCCAGTTGTTGCTCTTGCTGCATATAAATAGAAGATTACTGTGAGTGTAGTGATATATGTACATCACATGTTTTTGAACCAAAATTTTCAAACTCTATAGTTGATAAAACCATCAGCATATGTGTACTTTAATTTGCAAATCATTTGTTCATAATACAGCTTGTTTATGCAACAAAAGCAGTTTGGTCTGAGTCTTTAATAATGGACCCCTGCAGTTTGATTCTTAAATACTGCTTTTGTATTTTACTTGGGAGTCCCTTCTCTTGATCTAGTTATGTTCGTACATCACACGCACACGTCATCAAAGCTAAGTTAATACATGGCTTCAACTTGAACCATAGTATTGCAGATGCTTCCATTACTTGATGCTTCTTGTTCCCAGATTTTCTAATCATGTTGCCTGGTAAATTGTGCTAACATTTTGACGACAGGTGGCAGAAGTTAGCATTTGTTACGCAATCAGGGAGCTGGCCGCTTATTTTAGGATGTTCTGAAGTTGATGAATTGCATATAATAGGTGTTACTGCTAAACAAAGTTATTGCCACTACTAGTCCTCAACTACTTATGCAGAAACCACAACAATGTTTCCAGGTTGATCCGACCGACCGACAGGTGGTTGGTTTCATATTTAAAAGGTTTGGGACTTGAAGAAGAAGAAGAAGAAGAAGAAGAAGAAATTGTTTGAAGGGTGCTTATTTTCATGGCAAAAATTGAGAAGACGCTCAAGAAGAAAGTTATTTTTGATGCTTGTGTTGAATTCGGCATAGTTCTTTTCTGGTTCTCAACCACTTTCAGGATGGATGGTGTATTTTCTTTTCTCAACTTCCACAATTTATTCATTACTTGTTTGAAATAAGTTGTGAAACTTTAGTCGTTTCTGATTGAAACCTTAACCCACCCGAAAATTCTAAAATTGAGTTGATAGAAATTAATTCCGACTATCTTATCTTAGTAAAAAATAAATAAAAAATCCTGGCTGAGCAGAGCAGAGCAGTGCAGTGCAGTGCAGTGCAGTGCGTGCAACCGAAAGATAGTAACTGATCTAAGAAAGAAATGTGTACATGAAGATAGATAACTGAAAATCATTCAAATTACATGATTAATCAAGAAGTAGAGGATCGGACATAATTCCAGATACTCGCGAGGTGAGGCAGGGCATGAACAAGGGCTCCAGAGACGACACCAATGGCTAGGGTCTGTGGGTATCCAGGCTTAGAGTCCAACTTGGACTCGAGCCTGAGTAGGTGCTGAGTGTTGATGTCGTTGGTCTTCTTTGTGGTGACGACCCTCAGCAGAAGGTTCTGGAGGTCGTCGATGACTTTAAGAGAAGCTTCCTGCGGCTGCATCCCTTTGGACTCGTAGTGTGCCACCATTTCCTTTGGGCTCGGTAGCTTCTTCTTTCCTCTTGCTCCTCCTAATCCAATAGAAGAAGGAGGAGGAGGAGGAGGAGCACCGCTTCCCTGCTGCTGCTTCATCATTAACCTGTTTGGATGGATGGAAGGAAGAAGAAGAAGAAGAAGATAACAATTTGCTCCAGCCAGGGTTTGTAATTGTCGTAAACCCTACTGTCCTGGGCTGCTGCTGCTGCCTTTATGGGCTACTTTTTACTCTTGGGCCTATGTATAATCTTCATTCGTCTATTGTCAGTCAACCGCCACACGTACGTTTTCACATCAAAACGTAGTAAAATAAAAATTGTAAAGGTATATGCAGAAAACATGGAAAAGTGATACAGTAGATCATGTAAAACCGTAACTAATCCAAATTTATTATAAATAACTACAAGTATTTCTAAAAAATTATAAAAATATGAAACTAAAAGAATTAAGTGTTAATAATATAAGTATAATTTAAAAGAGTTATTAGTTGTTATTTACTTGTGTGATATTCGGTTATACCAAATTGATCTAGTGGTTTGTCGCTTGGTTTCTCTCCTTTATTGTTTACTATCTCTAGTAATTTTCAAATTGCAAGATACTTGTTTTTCACCGTTAAAAGTGTTTTCAATCCCTTGTGAATGTACCGTTACCTGTTTGATCTAGTTATGGAAGAGCATATGATTTGGCATATATATAAAAATGAGTATAAGTTATTAATGAAGTATGGAAAGATGCAAACCACATGGGTGAAAAGGAGGAATTGGATCGGCATGTGAATTCCACCGTACAACTTGGGGAATTGACTACGTTTAATCATCCACTTGGTTAATTCGTACATGTATCCTGTCCTTTCTTCTGCCCCTAGATCTATCTTTATTAATTAATAATTAATAATAATAATAATAATAATAATAATAATATTTTTACTAGTAATAAATAAATCAATACTTATAATTATAACATCACATAAATCAATACGTATAATAATATCACATAGTTAAATATAAGAGAGTCAATATCATTTTATAATACAATAATCTTCTATGTAACTGTAATCTAGTATTTCATTACACTTGGTAAATTAGACGCTCAAGCACAAATGTACATGTCATCAAATCTGACTCACGGTTTAGGGTTGTTTTGATAAAGCGATGACATTTACCCTTTCCATCAAATAATATAACGGGCTATAAAAATCCAAATATACCATTACAATGTGTTAATTTTAAGTTTTGTTCAAAATCGATAAGGTCAAATACCAATATCATCCAAACAACATCGGTTCCAAACCGGTATTCGTTTTTATAGTTTTTTCGCCTTTCCTTTATAAATATCATTGAAACAAGGTTGTATTCGCAATAGAGTTTTTTTTATATCGCACGCTATATCGAGTGTGGGTTCCATGCCGATATCGTGATGAACCGAACCAATACTCCCGATGTATACTTACACTATCTAAAATTATTATAGATGCATATATATGCGTTCAGTGTCCATAGGGAAGGCAATTAAAAAGGGTCTCTCTCCATGCACTTTAATATTACCTACCAATGTATTTTATTTTGGTTTAAAATGGTTCGGAGTTTTTAGCATGCTTTATAGTCAAGTTATGAAACATGTTTGGCTTCTATATGATCCTCCGCTTGTTGAACCAGCGAATATGAATAGCCTTTTATGAGGATCCGGACTATTAATTGACATCTACTAGTTCAACTAGCACATCCTCGATTCGCATCCGTTAGTTCAACTAGTGGATCACCTCAAACATGTACAAATTAACCATGTTAAATAAAACTCCAAGCCGCCTAAAATAACAAAAAGAGTAAACTGTCATTTTGGTCCCTGAGGTTTGGGCAGTTTTGCCACTTTAGTCCAAATTTCAAACCTTTTGCATCTAGGGCCCTGTGGTTTCGTTTTTGTTGCCGTTTTAGTCCAAAAGCAAAATCAACTCAGATTTCTTAAAAAAACCCTGCTATTTTGTCCTTTTCATCAGGGGCAAAATTGTCATTTAAGCATTACTATATATATTTATATATAAATAAAGATCAGATAACACCCCTTTCTCTCTCTTCTTTCTCTCTAACACCCCTGTAATTTTAATGAATCTGAGATCTGTAATTTGGGGAGCTGGTCGTCGGATAAGGCGGCATAGAGGTCGGAGGTGTTGTGATGGTGAACTGGTGGTGAAGTGGAGGCATGTGATGGCGACGGTGACGGAGACCGAAGTTCAGATGCGTCGTCTCCGTCGGAATACCTCCCTTTCTCTCTCTTCTCCCTCTCTCCTCTCTCTAGAAAACCACCGCCACCATGAACACCACCACCACCTCCTCTATGTCGGAACCTGACACCGTCGGAACCTGACACCGTCTCCCCAAGCTCAACTTCACATCCCGATTCAAATCCCAAATCGCAATCCCTGATTCATAAATCGTCTTCAAAATCTAACCCTAACCTACCATTATATATCCACAAACCATCATTCTCCTTCAATCTCATCGGCGACCAGATCTGTTTCAACAAAATAAACCTCTTCATCCACCAGATTCGTTTCAATCTCATCGGCGTCTGAAGGAAAACTCCGATCAGGTGGTGGCGGTAACCGGTGGTGGTGGTCTCTAGGTTAGGGAAAGAAGAGAATGTAGGTTAGAGAGTGGTGGTGCTGGTGCTCGGGTGTTGGTGGTGGTAACTGGGTTTGTTGGTGGTGGCCGAGTTCTTTTTGGGTTGTGTTCAAGAGAGAGAGAGAGAAGAGAGAGAAATGAGGTGTTCGAGAGAGGAGAGAGAGAGAGAGAGGAGAGATGACGAGGAAGATGAATCTGAGCTTATAATCATTTTTTTATTTTATTTATATATACATTAGCTTAAAATGACCAAAATGCCTTTCAGAAAAGCACAAAATAGCAGGGTTTTTTTAAGAAATCTGAGTTGATTTTGCTTTTGGACTAAAACGGCAACAGAAACGAAACCACAGGGCCCTAGATGCAAAAGATTTGAAATTTGGACTAAAGTGGCAACACTGCCCAAACCTCAGGGACCAAAATGGCAGTTTACTTATATGATCATGTTCATTGTTATTTTCTTTCTTTGGCGAAATATTCATAGATAAAAACAGCATATTCATTTTATTGAGCACACACAAAAAAGAAGATACGTGACACTAGAACAAGATGATGAAGATATATATATATGTGTAGCAATTTTATTATATATCTTAATCAAGGCCATGCATTCTTAACAGTAATTAAGTAGCTATATATAGCAGGAACAACTAGGAAACAGATTAAGTGTTGATGATATCAAAAGGAGTAAACATGTAATTAACTAAATGACCTCCACAAAGTCATCGACAGTACAATGGGAGGTTGTGAGTAGGAGTGGTTGGAGGGGTGTTAATATGAGGTGGTGCAGGAGAGGAACAGTGGTTGACCAACTGATCCGGCTGCTGCGGTTTCTGATCTTGCTCATATAAGAAGAATGAAGACGTCGAAGATGATGATTTAAGAGTAGGACGTTGGTTCTGTTTCTTGTTGTCTGACATCATCCTTAAGATTTTCTCAAAAAGCGGGACGTCGCATGGAATCTTGAGAATGCCCTCTTGCTGGAATCCAAACTCTTCTTCGGCATCCCGTAAGAGGACACTGAAAGCTTGATGTGCCAAGTAGTCTGTGGGGATTACAAACTTTTTCATCCCCTCTTCATCTCTCCCTACCCAAACAGCCAGATATCCTTTTTTCACCAAATCTTCCTGACCCCCCTGCTGAGAGCTGCTGCTGCTGCTGATATCCGAAAAGGATAGAGTCTTCTTCAGGAACTTGTTGAGCCCTTTAGTGGTTGTCTTGTTGTTGGTGGTGATAGGAGCAGCAGCATTGTCGTCATTGTTGTTGTTCTTGGTAGCCGTAGCAGCCTTCTTCCACTTCTTAAGCATCTGTTGAAGCCTAACGATGTCTCTGATTTTGTTAGACTTCTTTGTTGGTGGTGGTACCTGATTAACATGACTCAAGTCACCCATGTCAGCTATATTCGATCTTCCAAGACAGAGAGAGAGAGAGAGAGAAGAAATCAGGCCGGCCGGCCGGTATGTGTCTTGTGAAAAGGATGATGGGTGGGTACAAATCTACAATATACCAAACGGAAAGGTGGTTGTCATGTAAGTAGGTGCCCTCTATTTATATTAGTAGCTAGGTATGTTTTTGGAAATATTAAATTATTAATTATATTGTAAGATGGGGAATGATTAGAGTTGAAGATGGAGGGAGGGTTCAATCATGGAAGCATTGATTGGCTAATCAATCAGTGGTGGAATTCAACTTGCCAATTTTCTAATCTTTGACATTTTTATTATATGATCCGAATAATAATAAGTTTAAATAAATTAATGTATACTGGCTGGCCGGTATGTGGATTATGGAAAATAGAGCAATACGATTTGTGGGTAAGTACGTTCCCTTTATTAAGAAGCAACTTCAAGTCTGGCTTGGCTCTGCATACAAACACATGCATGCCTGCATGCCTGGTCAAATGACAATGGGTAGCCCGTATTTAACGTACAACTAATCAATGCCATAATGTTTAGTTATATATTTTAGAAGTATCTGAATATACAAGTGAAAGCATGTGAATATATATGAAGCTGCAATGGCTAACGGGAAATGGGAGTGAAATTTTATAAATCAAGTCTTGCTTAGAATATGAAGAAAGTGGTGGTTTATTTAATGGTGAACACAAGTTGCTGCTTACAGGAAGATCGAGCATGCATTTAATAATGATGCATGGCATGGGGTTGGGTTTAAGTTTCAAGGCATGCATGTGGTCTCCAATATTATACAATGCAGCTGCTGCAGCTGCAGTAATAATTAATTAACTCTAATTCACCTCCATTAATCTCTTCTGTATTTTAAGCACCACAGTACAGGTGTCGGTGGATCTTTCATACTATATGCATGATGACTTACATATTACTGCAATTTCTTTTAAATCCCTATCTGCGGGCTATCTACTAGAGTTGATCTACAGTTCTACCTGGCGCCTTAAGTCTGTTTGCCTCAACATGGGTTTGATTTCACTGGTATTATTGATCCATGTTACCCAGAAAAATCATCCCCTGGCTGCATACACACCATATATAATAATTAAAAAATTGTGATATGTTGTTACAGTTAACTATGGATCATAGAGTCTGTTTTCTGACATCTTTGCCTTTTGTTTATTACAACTGGAGGTGTAGGTGGAACCTTCTACACATGACATATACAATGATTTCATCCTAAGCACCAATATCAATATTCTCTAATTAACTATAGCAAGATTTGAACCACTCTTTGGTTAAAAGAAATCTATATGTCTACACACAAAAGAACAAACCGGAATAGTAATTGTGTATACACACTAATTAGAATATGATGATTACATAACTTGTCTAATATCCCCCTCAATCTGAGGATGGGACAGTTTGTATGATTAGAAATATTTGAGTTGGCAACGACATTGTAAAGATATCATCAAGTTGATCATTTTCGATATGAAATTGCAGACAAAGATTTCATGTGCAAACTTTTCTCTAACAACATGAAAATCAACTTCTACGTTCAGAGATGGAACATGAGATTAGCGGGTAGGTTGCACCAAGATCGTCACACCATAGGGTAAGTTTTGAAGTTGCACCTATACCAAGTTCATAAAGAAATGCTCCCAACCATGTAAGTTGAGTCAGTGTATGTTGTATGCAAACTCAGTAGACAAAGGAGAGACTGTAAGTTCAATCACACTAAACTTTCACTCATGTTGTTAAGGGCAATTATAGTCCCACCACTTGATTATACAATCATCATAGATTTCTACTTGATTACTCTTGATTTACACTCGATTTCGCTTACAGGGAATGTGCGCGCTCCCTATTTCACGAAATCAAGTGTAAATTTATGATGATTATTGTAAGTGAGATTGTTCTTAGCAACGGAAGTGAAAGTATGGGGCGTGATTAGTCAAATTGATAGTTCTTGAAAAAAATAGCTCTTAGAAATTAATGGAAAAAAACAATATCTCGTTGTCCCAAGGTGTTCTAGGTTAGAATATATATAGTTTGCCATAGTTTTCTAGATTAATAAGAGTTTGTCACTCCCTGTTAATTTTCGCATAACAAAAGACATATCATATATATATCTAACCAAAATATCATTTTTAACGTAAACCTCAATGGGTTCTATGAGACCACACGGTGTGGAGGGTTTTAAAGGGAGGGCGTGGAGCGACACATGGCAACCACGTCAGCATGGTGGCATGGAGAAAAAAGCAAGGGTGGGAAAGTGGCGTGAAAGAGAATAAAAATAAAATAAACATCAACCATTCAAAACAAACCTAAACTATACACCACCATTCAAGAGCCTCCACCTCACCCACCCATTTGGCTCCACGCCAGTGGAAATCCTCAAGCCTCACCCACAACGCCGCCCTCCACGCCATACGAGGGGTGGTGTTCCCGACGTGGAGGGGCTTCCATGCCCTTTTTACATGCCCACACCGTATTGTCTGAAAACCAGAAAAGTGTATTCAACCCACATATATATTCAACGTGAAAGTTGTAAAGTTAGGACCAACTAGGGTCCTTGTTTGGCTAATCTTGTCATAATTTAATAGCTATAAAGGTTAAGTAATGGGTTTTATTTATGAAGTCATATTTTAGGCAAAAGATGGAGTACTTATCTAGTTTTCTACCTGAGTTGTTTATGTTTTTTTTGTTTTCTGTTGCACCCTAAATAAACTTCACTTTATCGAGTTGCTAAGCATTTGATAACTCCTTCAACACTGCTTTATAGGGATATGAAGAGAGAGGAGCATTTATAGAATGTTGAAACGTAGAATATATTGTTATTGATTTAATTACAAAGATAGACACCATACATATATAATAGGATATTACACTTCAATACCAAATACAATGAAGAATAAAATAATGATCCTAACTTAATTAATATATTCTAACATTTCCCCGCAAGTTGAGGATGGGGAACGACCTGCAACTTAGACCGTAAAAAATAGAAAACATTGTGAAGATAACGGCTTAGTAAACACATCAGCAATTTGATCACTCGTAGATATGAACTTGACATTTAGATCACCCTGAGCCACCTGTTCACGAACAAAACGAAAATCTACTTCAAGGTGTTTCATACGAGCATGAAATACTAGATTAGCTGAAAGATAAGTAGCCCCGATATTATCACACCAAAGAGTGGGTGAGAGTTTGTAACAAAACCAAGTTCCTGAAGAAGGGCCTTCAGCCATACTAGTTCCGCTACAGTATCAGCAAGCGCTTTAATTCCGATTCGGTAGAAAAGTGAGACACGGTTCATTGTTTTCGTGTTGTCCATGATACAAGATTCGATCCAAGATAGACATCAAACCCCCCTGATCGACGATCGACTGCAGCCCAGTCAGAATCTGAATAGGCCTGTATCAAGTTATCCCAATGAACATTAGTAAACGCTTGGAGGAGAGAATCCGAAGTATGTTGAATAGGTAGACCCAAATTAGTAGTGCCCTTAAAGTAACGAAGTATACGCTTAACCACGACCCAATGATTTTCTGTGGGAGCATGCATGAACTGACATACCTTGTTAACTGAAAAGGCAATATATGGATGAGATAAAGTAGCATACTGTAATGCACCAACAACCTGGCGATACTTAGTCGGATCCGATAACAAAGGACTATCATTAGACATAAGAACCTGAGTGGTGCTCATAGGAGAACTGACTGGCTTACAGTCAGATAAGCCGAAACATTGTAAAATATCCCATATATATTTCTTTTGAGACAAAATAAGATCAAGACCATTACGAACAACTTCAATGCCCAAGAAATAATGTAAAGAGCCAAGATCCTTTATAGCAAACATTGAACCGAGACGTTGAATAATGTGATCCATAGCCTGGTTGTTGTTCCCGATAATTATAATGTCATCAACGTTGACAAGAACATAGACAATTTTACCTCGTAAGTTGAGAATAAACAAGGATGGATCTGTTTTGGAACCAGTAAAACCAGGTTGTTGGAGAGCAGTGGATAGTCTAGTAAACCACGCCTGAGGTGCTTGTTTAAGTCCATACAAAGACTTACGAAGAAGACAAACATGATCCGAATTGCTAGGATCTACGAAGCCAGGGGTTGTTTCATACAAACGGTTTCCTGTAAATCACCATGAAGGAAAGCGTTTTGCAAATCCAGATGTCTCAGAGACCACTTATGGGTGATTGCGAGAGACAACACCACACGAATAGTAGTAGCTTTCACAACAGGGCTAAAAGTTTCATGATAGTCAATACCAGACTGTTGATGAAATCCTTTTGCTACATGACGAGCTTTGTAGTGAGTAACTTTGCCATGTGCATCTCTCTTTAACCTGTATACCCACTTACAATCAACCAAGTTAGTATTGTTAACATATGGAAGTAAAGACCATGTTCTGTTTTTATGAAGTGCATGAATTTTTTCACTCATGGCATGACGCCACTCCAGTGACTTATTAGCGACGGCAAATGAGGTAGGTTCTATAAGCTGATTAGGGGAGGAGTTGGTGAAGTAGGCAGACGGGTTATAGTGATTGGGATGTTTTGAGTTGGGACGTAGGTTGGGGGCAAGGTCGGACAGGAGGGATACCAGAGTGGTTTTGGGCCGTAGGGGTAGGGGTGGAGTGGTGTTAGGCCGAGTCGGTTGTGGGTGCGGGTGTAGCGATTGGGCTGGGTACAAATCCAGGGATGTGATGAGGTCGGGTGTGGGAGTAGGTTCGAGTGGTGAGCCACTCGAGTCGGCTGACGAGAAATAGGGTGGCAGGTTGGGAAAAATAGATGTATAGGATGGTTGGGTTGGTACGAGTGGTGGGGGTAAGCGAAAAGGGAGTACATGCTCATTAAAACGAACATGGCGTGCGACATAGACACGTTCAGTGACTGGATCAAAGCACTGATAACCATGATGTGGTAAATGTGGTTTAATTAAAACTAACTAAATAACTCTAATCTAGACACTAAGTTTTAAATTTGTAAACCTAGACTCTGCCTAAACCACACAACCGGCAAGTGTACCGGTCAATGCAGTACAACTAAAGTGGCACACCCGAACCGATGGCGGAAACATCGAGGCAGGACGAAATAGATTGCTCATTACTCATAACGCTATTTGTGAGAATAATAAATCAAAATCGTTTTCATTTCACAACATAAATTTTCATTACAATACATGGAAACATAAATACAACATGTTTGGTACACGAAAATAACATAACAACAAAGACAAAATTGATACAACATAAATAAACCTAAGGCGTCTATATGTGTATCTAGCATCATCGCTACTTCAGTTTCATATCATCGTCTTCCTCAACCTGTAACTTGTTTAAAATAAAGTTCAATGCAAAAGCAAAGGTGAGTATACTAGTTTTCATACGTACGTAGCATAAAAATGAGTATAAACAATTCCACATGGCAAGCTAATGAAACAAGATAAACAATAAAGTTGGCATGTGTTTAACTAATCAAACCAATGATGAAACGCAATAAGCTCTTAACATAACCTCAAGCATATGGGTGGTGTGTTAATCCTATAATGCTATATATATCAAGGATAAGCTCGTACAAAGTTAATGATAAGTCTAGCACAAAATGTATAACCCCAAGTTTAATGTATCAAGTAGTCAAGTATGCAAGCATGTATAAGGAATGTTTGTTCATTAAGAATAAGGTTTAAGTGTAAGTTTTCATAGTTTAACATGTTACACCCCAAAAGTGGTAAACGAAAAAGGGGGTTTAAGTATACTCACGGTTTTACAAGCTTTCTGTTAGACAAGTCCGTGAAGGGTTGTTGATTGTTTGGAGGAACACCGAGTTATCCTATAAGAGGAAAACGTAGGTGTGAGTATTGGATGATGATAGGAGATTCAGAATTTGGAATAAATCATAACAAAATAATGTACACGAAAATAATCACTAAGGTCTAGCACTCATTTTGACTCTATGAGAACCCATTAAGGTTTATATGATTTCATAGGTTAACACCTATTAGAATCGCAACTGGGAACTAAACATTTGGTGACCTAACTTAGTAGCTTGACGAATAACTATTTAGTCATCATCAAGGGTTCGGTTTAAGTATATTATATAGTCCATATACATATATTAATATAAGTTTAACAATGATGTCATAGAAGTCATGTAGGAGGTAGGAGGTCTAACAATCCATTTAGAACCTCATGTAAAGTTCACCGCTACACAAGTTGTCATAGACAACAAGGAGGGTCAAGAACATAAACAAGAATGAAATAATAACATCTAATCTAACTAAAACATCAAGTGATGTGTGGACTTGTATGTAGGATAGACCAAGCTAACAAGTAGTCACACAACTTCAAGTTCAATACTTGACACCACTTGTGAGTTAAAAACTCATACAAAACATAAAGTTTATGAGGATAAATCCTCTGATTTGAATGTCACACCCTTGTTTATAAGCCCAACTAACCATACAAATGATTATGAGCATTAGGACATAGGAATGTGTATGAGATAACTCAAGTTCAAGTTGTATAAACAAAGTTTAAAGTACATCAGAAAGTTTCAGTCCACTTTGGAGCCTTTTTAGTAAATTCCCAGGTCTGGATTTGCCATGGCAAACCCGTGGGATCAAACCTAAGGTTCATCCACGTGTTGTGAAAGAAGAATCAAGTTAAAAGACTAAGAAATGAGCAAGTTATGCTCATTTTGGCAAAGTATGATGAATCTGCCAAGTTCTTGAGATTTCAGCTGATTATGATGTTGTTTGAGAAAGTTCAAGTGAGTTGTAAACAAGAGAATGCTTGGAGAAGAGTTGGGTTTTATAGGGGATGAATTAGGGTTGGTTTGTGTAACATCCGTCGAAAACGGATTTTACCAAACCCGCTCCGTTTATTCGAACAATCAGTTAAAAATTTCGTTGCGAATTTAATGCTCAAAATAATTTTAAGCGATACATAATTAGTTTATATGGGAATATATAATTAGTTTTTGAAAAACTGTTAAAAATAAGAAAATAAAAATGATTTGGCACTGCCGGATTTCGAACCCGGGTCAGTCAGCCGGTTCAACCAACTTAACACATACACACTCAACCACTGTGCCACTAATGTTTCTTGTTAAATGTTAGAATCATTTAATTCATAACATGTCTTTCCGAATTCAAAACCGGCGCCCAAATTTCAGTCGTCGGAAATCCCGGCGATCTCGCCAAGAATTTACGATATCTTCAGTTATAACGTAAAACTTAATCGCTACATCGGTTATAACCGACGCCTGAACCCGCGACACAAGTTATAACCGCCGGAGACTTTCTAACCGACGAATCAAGTCGGAAATTGGACCAAGTTCATCGATAACCTGTCTTATAAATACCCCCTCGAACCTCTGCAAACTTTTTCGCTCAAAACCGCACCCTTTCTCGGCGAAAACTCACTCGCCGGAAATCTTCTGCTCATCGCCGGAAAATCGAACCCTCCACTTCTAAGCCTTACTGAACCCCCTGAGCTTATACCGAAGTCACCCACATCATTTTCAAGCTTTCTGAAGACTCGCTGCTGCAAGACACACGTCGCCGGAAGTGGTTGCTGTCGCCGGAGTTCTGCCGGAGAAACAGAGGAATCCAGTCGGTATACCTCACGCTTAAATCTTCCCTTCTTTTTACATATCTCATCTGTAATTAACTGAAAAACGCTAAAGAACACGATTAAAACATCGAACCAGTCGGATTTCCGATTCTGGTTAAAATCAACGAAGAAGACGAAGTTCTGTAATGTTTAAGTATAATTAAAATCAAGTTATAACTCGGGTTAGACACACAGTCCAGCGGTGGACTGTGTGCACAATAAACACACTAACGTCTCGAGTTCGAATCTTGTCCCACGCATGCTGCCTTAATAAAAATGCCTTTTTTTGTTAACCGAACCGGAGTCACCACTGGTATATGTTAAGTATAATCATAACCGGAATAATAACCAAGATAGACACACAGTCCAGCGGTGGACTGTGTGTATGTTTAAATCACAGGTCACGAGTTCGAGTCCGGGCTACCGCACCGGCCCGGATAATTATTAAACTTTTTAAATAAGTCAGAAATGAAAATACTTAGTTTGTGTTTAAGTATAATAAAAATCAGTTAAGTTAACAAGTTGGACACACAGTCCAGCGGTGGACTGTGTGTTAGCATAAACCACATGTCCCGGGTTCGAGACCTGTGGAGTGCACCGAGTCTTGGATTAAAATCGTTTTTAAGAAATAAAGGATTTTCTGTTTAAACTAATTAGAATATAAATGTAATTAAAAACAGAAATATTTCGGGTTAGACACGTAGCTCAGTTGGTAGAGCTGCGTGCACGCGTACGGGAGGTCTCGGGTTCGAGCCTCACTCAGCGCACATATACACGCATACGAACCGGTCAAACAGTCAAGGTCAACGGTCAACGGTCAACGGTCAAAAAAGTCAAATTTTTTTATTATTTTTATTTATTTATTTTAATTAAAAATACTTAAAAATAACATTTTTAAGGTTAGAAAATAGCCTTAAACTCACAAAAATACACCCAACAATCCTACTAAAATGGATTAATAAAATCCGTTTACTTACCGAACCATAATGCTATTTATCTAGGTTAATTTCACTCGTGGTTAAAACCACTTCGCGTGCATTCAACATCATCAACCGAACGCACCCACTGTGAGTGAATCTTACAACTCCCCCTTTTAATTACACGTTTTGGGGTGTGTCATGTGTCACAAAATAATTAACTCGTTTATTTAAACTTGTGCCATACCATATCGTGATCTAAACTTAGATTGTTTATATTGTTGTGATCATGTATTTCATTTTGTCAACTTATATGTAATTCATTCATTAAGCCCATCAGTTCCTCGTGGTAGACGAGTTGAGCAACGCGTGCCTCAAAACCAATCCATTATTGTTCATGTGTATATTATTGTGTTTATATTATTTGTAGTATGTCTTTCATATTATCATGTTTATGCAATTCATTCATTAGGCCCATCAGTTCCTCGTGAGAGACGAGTTGAGCAACGCGTGCCTCTAAACGATCCATTATTGTTCATGTGTGTATTGTTTAATATTAAATTAATTTATGAATAAGTTTACATCTATTTTTACTCATGTGTGGTTGTGCACTTTATTTCATAATCAAATAAATAAACTTGTTCAAATGTTTTCCATAGGATTCACTCGCCAACTTTTTGTTGATCCAAAAACCTTTTTACACATGATACAGGTGAACAGGATGAAGCAAGGAAAACATAGGAAATGCCTTAGAAGAAAACAAAGAAGCTTAGATTGATAGTTAGGACATGTTGTAATTTTTATTGTAAATTTCCATTAAATTGTATTAATGAATATGAAACGTTAAAATAAATGTCATGAGCTTTGATGATAACCCAATCATGCCCCGATCACCTTTTCCGCTGCGGGTCGGGGTGTGACAGATTGGTATCAGAGCCATGACTATAGGAATATAGGATAGATTATTAGACCCTTAGAGCCTATACTATAGTCTGCCTAAATTTTTTAATTGATTAGGTGGTTACATACAAACTTGTGATATTTATTTGTTTCATATTTGTTTATATTTACAGTCAAACATACATGCTTATATACATATTCATTATACATATATCAATGTTCATGTATTCAATTTATTTTCATACTCTCATTATTCAAAGATTTTGTTGCAATTTTTAAATCTCATCAAAGTAAGTTCTGCGACGGGCATGTAGTAACTGGAAGGGTACAAGTACCGGTAGTCGGAACGTCCTGTCTAGGTTGGCATTCGTATAAATCCAATATAACGGACCAGTTTGCCTACCTGGGGACTAACGATGAGAGTACGAAGGACCTATTAGGCCAAAGTATGCCACACCAAACGTCGTTCGAACTAAACCCACTTTGAGGTGTCACCGTGTCTATACCTGGACACATTCCGAATATCACACGTTGTATACATATTTCTCGATTTTCTCCGGGTTTTAGTGTACGCAACCAGGCAAACCCATGCGAACCATATGAAAAACCGGTATTCATGGGGCCCACATGATTACAAAGGTGAAGTATGGCGGGATGTAGGGCCTAATGGCGAGCAAAGCCCAAGACATCCTATGGATGTAGTAGATTTATTTTTCTATAATTATTTTATGAATGTTCATTCCTGAATGCGACCCATGATCCCAAAAGCATCCAACTCATACTCTTGACATGTATTCCTTGTAGATGTCATCTAACCACGCTCGTAGGAAGACGAGAGCAGGAAAAGCCCGCGAACGCATGGCTACCCTAATCGCTCAACAAATGGCTGCAGTAATACCCAACATTGTAATCCAAGTCCAACAAGCACTTACCGCTAATCCTGTCAATCAGGAAAACCAAAACATTATCAACTCTCCCCCAAATGCCACTAAATGCACCTACAAGCATTTCAAATCATGCGACCCTCCGAAATACAAAGGGACTGAAGGCGTCACCGCTCTCCTCCATTGGTTTGAAGAAATGGAGAACACCTTTCTAAATTGCGATTGCCCCGATGATCGCAAAGTGCGTTATGCTACTGGTCGTTTATATGGAATAGCACTTACTTGGTGGAATACAGAGAAGGCCAAACGAGGTGTTGAAGATGCTATAACTTTAACTTGGAATGAATTGAAGGAAATCATGACCAGACGATTTTGCCCAAGGAGCGAAATCAAGAAATTAGAAGATGAGTTCTATTTGTTGAAGCAAAAGGAAGGCGACCACACCACGTACAACAAAAGATTCCTCGAGTTACATCAAATGGTTCCCAACATGTTCACTCCCCTCTACCGTTTGATCGAGCACTACATTCGTGGTCTTCCGTCAAAGATTCAAGACTCTGCAATAAGTACCTCGCCTGCAACTTTGGAAGCAGCAATGGAGCTAGCAACAGCGCTCACCGAGAACCGAATCCGGAACAAAGATTTCAAGGAGGAGAAGAAGAAGGATAAAGAATCGACTGAAACCTCCGACTACACCCAAACCGAATCCCCTTCTCAACCCAATTCTAAGAGAAAAAGAGACGGGCAACTTTTCGCTGCTATCCAACGAAATCAACCAATTTCACACGCCATACCCATCCAAGCTATCCCAATCACTCAAGTGGCACCCAACTCAACTTACCCAAATAAGAAGCCATATCTTGGACCTCACCCTCGATGCAACAACTGTTTTTATCACCATCCCCTTACTCTACCTTGTCGACTATGTGCAACTTGTGGACGCTATGGTCATTTGAGCAAGGTTTGCCGCACCTTTCAAAACCAAATCTCTCCCCCTACTCAAACCATGAACCAAACCTATCAACAACCCCAATACCCCATGTTCCCATATGTTCGAGCTTGTTTCAATTGTGGCGACCCTACTCACTTTAGAAACACATGCCCTCAATTGGTTAACGTCATCAACGCTCAAGCCCAATCAAACCCAGTTAACCAAGTAAACCAAGAAAACCCAACCGCTAGGCCACCATCAAGAGGAAGAGTCTTCAACATCAACGCCAATCCGGTCGAAGATAATGACGGCCCAAGCGAAGATACTCAACTAGTCCTCTTCACTGAAAATCCAGATTCAACTCCTATCGTTTAGTTTTATGTTTTTCTTTATCACATAGAACCAAACATAACTTAAGGATAAAGCCAATGAAACTTTGACAAGAATATGGTGGATACGCCGCTGGTACTTCCTATATATAAGTATTCTTGTCAAAGGATCAGAAGCATTATCTGGCGGTTATGAGAGGTTCCATGTGTAGACTGTTTAAGTAATTATTGTTTATTATTTCAGTACATGCAATTTCATAGGTCGCCGCTCCCCATTACATTATGAGCGTTGAGCATGTTCCCCATTTTATTATGAGGTTGAACCTGGCATGCCCACATACGATCGGCTCCGTTTGATTGAGCCTTGATCGCACAGACATTTTTCATTTTCAGTACATGCAATACGATCGGCTCCGTTTGATTGAGCCTTGATCGCACAGACATTTTCATTATCAGTATCTTGTGGTTGTGGTGTTTGTTGTAGAGTCGCATAGAACTAATCATAACTTGCGGATAAAGTCAATGAGAATTTGACAAGAATATGGTGGATACGCCGCTGGTACTTCCTATATATAAGTATTCTTGTCAAATGATCGGAGGCATTATCAGGCGGTTATGAGAGGTTTCATGTATAGGCTGTTTGTGTGATTGTTGTCTAGATTAAGTTTATTATTTTCAGTACATGCAATACGATCGGCTCCGTTTGATTGAGCCTTGATCGCACAGACATTTTCATTTTCAGTACATACAATACGATCGGCTCCGTTTGATTGAGCCTTGATCGCACAGACATTTTCATTATCAGTATCTTGTGGTTGTTGTGTTTGTTGTAGAGTCGCATAGAACTAATCATAACTTGCGGATAAAGTCAATGAGAATTTGACAAGAATATGGTGGATACGCCGCTGGTACTTCCTATATATAAGTATTCTTGTCAAAGGATCGGAGGCATTATCAGGCGGTTATGAGAGGTTCCATGTATAGGCTGTTTGTGTGATTGTTGTTTAGATTAAGTTTATTATTTCCAGTACATGCAATACGATCGGCTCCGCTTGATTGAGCCTTGATCGCACAGACATTTTCATTTTCAGTACATGCAATACGATCGGCTCCGTTTGATTGAGCCTTGATCGCACAGACATTTTTCATTTTCAGTATTTATGAGTTCGTGTATTGGTTGTAGAGTCACATAGGACTAATCATAATTCACTGATAAAACCAATGAAAATTTGACGAGAATATGGTGGATACGCCGCTGGTACTTCCTATATATAAGTATTCTTGTCAAAGGATCAGAGGCATTGTCAGACGGTTATGAGAAGTTCTATTAGGATTTAGTAGTTTCTTGGTAACTAATCATAACTTGTGGATAAAACCAATGAAAATTTGGCAAGAATATGGTGGATACGCCGCTGGTACTTCCTATATATAAGTATTCTTGCCAAAGGATCAGAGGCATTATCAGGCGGTTATGAGAAGTTCCATGTAGGATTTAGTATTGCCTTGGTTGAAATTTGTGTTACATTCATATCATCCCGCCATTTAAAGAAATTGGACTATGTTCTATTTCTACATAAACTAACCTCTCTATCATAACAAACGAGAGAGGAACTGTCACCATTCAAACATATATGCTATCAGAATGTGGATTCAAATATTAGTTGTTGTGTTTATTTATGTTCTTTAGTCATAGAACCAATCATAACTTACTGATAAAACCAATGAAAATTTGACAAGAATATGGTGGATACGCCGCTGGTACTTCCTATATATAAGTATTCTTGTCAAAGGATCAGAGGTATTGTTAGATGGTTATGAGAAGTTCCATGTAGGTTGTAGTATTAGAAGTTTTGCCTTAGGATATAACCATATCCTTCCAAACATATCCAAACTCTTATGCATGATATCATTTTTAGCGAATCAATTCTGCTTATCAATACTTTTACAGTAGGCAACAAAAAGCGATTCCTGTAATAGGGTACTTAACCCTTACAAGCAACGTTACCGCCTCAAACAAAAAAACTTAAACCCTTACTTTTCTAAGCATGTAACTGTCAAACTAAACACCATCATTCTTTTAGTCAAATATATCACTACTTAAATTTCGGGACGAAATTTCTAAAAAGCAGGGGATACTGTAACATCCGTCGAAAACGGATTTTACCAAACCCGCTCCGTTTATTAACCGAACAATCAGTTAAAAATTTCGTTGCGAATTTAATGCTCAAAATAATTTTAAACGATACATAATTAGTTATTATATGGGAATATATAATTAGTTTTTGAAAAACTGTTAAAAATAAGAAAATAAAAATGATTTGGCACTGCCGGGTTTCGAACCCGGGTCAGTCAGCCGGTTCAAACAACTTAACACACACACACTCAACCACTGCGCCACTGATGTTTCTTGTTAAATGTTAGAATCATTTAATTCATAACATGTCTTTCCGAATTCAAAACCGGCACCCAAATTTCAGTCGTCGGAAATCCCGGCGATCTCGCCAAGAATTTACGATATCTTCAGTTATAACGTAAAACTTAATCGCTACATCGGTTATAACCGACGCCTGAACCCGCGACACAAGTTATAACCGCCGGAGACTTTCTAACCGACGAATCAAGTCGGAAATTGGACCAAGTTCATCGATAACCTGCCTTATAAATACCCCCTCGAACCTCTGCAAACTTTTTCGCTCAAAACCGCACCGTTTCTCGGCGAAAACTCACTCGCCGGAAACCTTCTGCTCATCGCCGGAAAACCGAACCCTCCACTTCTAAGCCTTACTGAACCCCCTGAGCTTATACCGAAGTCACCCACATCCTTTTCAAGCTTTCTGAAGACTCGCTGCTGCAAGACACACGTCGCCGGAAGTGGTTGCTGTCGCCGGAGTTCTGCCGGAGAAACAGAGGAATCCAGTCGGTATACCTCACGCTTAAATCTTCCCTTCTTTTTACATATCTCATCTGTAATTAACTGAAAAACGTTAAAGAACACGATTAAAACATCGAACCAGTCGGATTTCCGATTCTGGTTAAAATCAACGAAGAAGACGAAGTTCTGTAATGTTTAAGTATAATTAAAATCAAGTTATAACTCGGGTTAGACACACAGTCCAGCGGTGGACTGTGTGCACAATAAACACACTAACGTCTCGAGTTCGAATCTTGTCCCACGCATGCTGCCTTAATAAAAATGCCTTTTTTTGTTAACCGAACCGGAGTCACCACTGGTATATGTTAAGTATAATCATAACCGGAATAATAACCAAGATAGACACACAGTCCAGCGGTGGACTGTGTGTATGTTTAAATCACAGGTCACGAGTTCGAGTCCGGGCTACCGCACCGGCCCGGATAATTATTAAACTTTTTAAATAAGTCAGAAATGAAAATACTTAGTTTGTGTTTAAGTATAATAAAAATCAGTTAAGTTAACAAGTTGGACACACAGTCCAGCGGTGGACTCTGTGTTAGCATAAACCACAGGTCCCGGGTTCGAGACCTGTGGAGTGCACCGAGTCTTGGATTAAAATCGTTTTTAAGAAATAAAGGATTTTCTGTTTAAACTAATTAGCATATAAAAGTAATTAAAAACAGAAATATTTCGGGTTAGACACGTAGCTCAGTTGGTAGAGCTGCGTGCACGCGTACGGGAGGTCTCGGGTTCGAGCCTCACTCAGCGCACATATACACGCATACGAACCGGTCAAACAGTCAAGGTCAAGGTCAACGGTCAACGGTCAAAAAAGTCAAATTTTTTTATTATTTTTATTTGTTTATTTTAATTAAAAATCAATTAAAAATACTTAAAAATAACATTTTTAAGGTTAGAAAATAGCCTTAAACTCACAAAATACACCCAACAATCCTACTAAAATGGATTAATAAAATCCGTTTACTTACCGAACCATAACGCTATTTATCTAGGTTAATTTCACTCGTGGTTAAACCACTTCGCGTGCATTCAACATCATCAACCGAACGCACCCACTGTGAGTGAATCTTACAACTCCCCCTTTTTAATTACACGTTTTGGGGTGTGTCATGTATCACAAAATAATTAACTCGTTTATTTAAACTTGTGCCATACCATATCGTGATCTAAACTTAGATTGTTTATATTGTTGTGATCATGTATTTCATTTTGTCAACTTATATGTAATTTATTCATTAAGCCCATCAGTTCCTCGTGGTAGACGAGTTGAGCAACGCGTGCCTCAAAACCAATCCATTATTGTTCATGTGTATATTATTGTGTTTATATTATTTGTAGTATGTCTTTCATATTATCATGTTTATGCAATTCATTCATTAGGCCTATCAGTTCCTCGTGAGAGACGAGTTGAGCAACGCGTGCCTCTAAACGATCCATTATTGTTCATGTGTGTATTGTTTAATATTAAATTGATTTATGAATAAGTTTACATCTATTTTTACTCATGTGTGGTTGTGCACTTTATTTCATAATCAAATAAATAAACTTGTTCAAATGTTTTCCATAGGATTCACTCGCCAACTTTTTGTTGATCCAAAAACCTTTTTACACATGATACAGGTGAACAGGATGAAGCAAGGAAAACATAGGAAATGCCTTAGAAGAAAACAAAGAAGCTTAGATTGATAGTTAGGACATGTTGTAATATTTATTGTAAATTTCCATTAAATTGTATTAATGAATATGAAACGTTAAAATAAATGTCATGAGCTTTGATGATAACCCAATCATGCCCCGATCACCTTTTCCGCTGCGGGTCGGGGTGTGACAGTTGGAAGGTGCTTTAATGGGGTTTGGAGCCATTGGGTGAGAGTTAGAGGTGGGGGTCGTGTAAAAATCACGGCTGTTTGAAGTTTTTGCCCGACAGACCCCTTTACGGACCGTAAGGGGGGACCATACGGTCCACATAGCTTGGGCAAAAGACACTTTCTTTATTTTTTTTAATTAGGGCCTTGTCTAAATATTATATATTAATTGTTTTATGATTATTCTAGGTGTTTTATGATTATTCTAGGGCTTTTAAGCACAAGTAGCATGTACTAAAGATTACACAAGTATAAAACGAGTATGATTAAGTATAAGTTGCGAGTATAAGTATCGTACGAAGCATATATGTCACGTATTGGTAAGTTTATCACACGTTTGCAAGTATCACGATCAAGTATCATATGTATGAATGTATATAACATGAATTGAAATAAAATACGAGTTTCATTATGATTCAAATCTCAGATTACAACGATTACAACGAAAGGATGAATACAAGATTATAAAGTTTCCAATAATAGTTGTACAATACGAGCTTTCTAATTATAGAAAGTATGAAAAAGCAAGGCGTTACAGTCTCTCCTCCTTTTGGAAATTTCGTCCCGAAATTTAGGAAGATGAAACGAAGAGATGTGGATACTTAGTATTCGTATCACTTTCAAGTTCCCAAGTAAACTCAGAGCCACGTTTTCCTTCCCATCGAACCTTGACGATAGGAATTCGACTGCGCCTCAACTGCTTGACTCCTCCGTCCATGATTTCGACCGGTTTCTCCACGAAGTGCAAGGTCTCGTTGATTTGAAGATCTTCGAGTGGAACTTGAAGTCCTTCTTCAGCTAGAAATTTCTTGAGATTTGAGACATGGAAGACTGGGTGAACATTGTTGAGTTCTTGAGGTAGATCCAATTGATACGCTACATTGCCAATCCTTTCAAGAATCTTGAATGGACCTACATAGCAAGGAGCGAGTTTGCCTTTCTTACCAAATCGAACAACACCCTTCTAATTGGATACCTTGAGAAGTACGTTATCACCTACGTTGAATTCCAAGGGCTTGCGTCTTTTGTCAGCGTAACTCTTTTGTTGGCTTCGGGCTTTGAGAAGATTATCACGAATTTGTAGGATCTTGTCCGTTATCTCTTGTATAAGTTCGGGACCGGTGATTTGAGTTCTCCGATCTCGTGCCAACAAATCGGCGAACGGCACTTACGACCATACAATGCTTCAAATGGTGCCATTTGAATACTAGCGTGATAACTGTTGTTGTAGGAGAATTCTACCAAGGATAAGTGTGAATCCCAGTTGCCACCAAAATCAATTACACATGAACGAAGCATATCCTCTAGGGTTTGGATAGTACGCTCGGTTTGACTGTCGGACTGAGAGTGAAAAGCGGTACTAAGATTGAGTCGAGTACCCAAAGCTGTTTGAAATGTTTGCCAAAGACGGGAGGTAAAACGTGCATCGCGATTGGAAATGATGTCATTGGGGATACCATGACGACAAATGATTTCATCCGTGTAGATACGAGCCAATTTCTTGACCTTGTAATCTTCACGAATGGCGAGGAAATGAGCGTATTTGGTCAATCGATCAATGATGACCCAGATGCTATCGTGACCAGACGAAGTGCAAGGAAGCTTAATAATGAAATCCATAGCAATACTCTCCCATTTCCAGATAGGAATTTCTGGTTGTTCGAGTAAGCCAGAGGGACGTTGATGTTCAGCTTTAACTTTGGAACAAGTGAGACACTTCGAGACATAAAGAGCGATATCCCTCTTCATCCCCGGCCACCAATAAGATGCTCTAAGGTCATGGTACATCTTGTTGGCGCCAGGATGAATAGAGTATCGGGATTTGTGTGCTTCGTCCATCAAGGTGTTCCGAAGGTTGGAGCGGTCGGGAATCCACATGCGATCGTGGTAGTAAAGAATACCATCCGGTTTAGCTTTGAGTGGGTTTTTTACTCCACGATTCAACTCGCTATCAAGGTTACCCTCGTTAATGACGGAAAACTGCACGTCGCGAATTAGTTCATGAAGTTTCCCCATGATTTGGTAGCAACGAATACTCTTGACATGAGTCTTACGACTAAGTGCATCGGCACAACATTCGCCTTGCCAGGATGGTAGCAAATGTCACAGTCGTAGTCGTTTAACAATTCTACCCAACGACATTGACGCATGTTGAGTTCCTTTTGATCGAAGATGTGTTGAGGGCTCTTATGGTCGGTGAAGACCGTACACTTAGTACCATAATGGTAGTGTTGCCAAATCTTCAATGCAAAAACAACTGTACCAAGTTGAAGATCGTGCTTAGTATAGTTTTTCTCATGGATTTTGAGTTATCTCGACACATAAGCGATAACCTTGTTACGTTGCATAAGAACGCAACCCAGACCTTGGTTTGAAGCATCGCAATACACAAAAAAAACCGTCGTTTCCATCGGGAAGTGTAAGGATAGGAGCATTACAAAGCATGCCCTTGAGGGTTTGGAAAGACTCTTCTTGTTCGAGACCCCAAACAAAAGGTTTATCCTTTTGAGTCAAAGACGTAATAGGAACACAATCTTGGAAAAGTTCGAGATGAAACGACGATAGTAACCAGCTAGACCAAGAAACGAACGGATTTCAGAAGGAGACTTAGGTGCAATCCAATTCTTCACAGCTTCTATATTTGTGGGGTCAATGTGAATACCGAGTTCGTTGATGGTGTGACCAAGGAATTGAACCTCTTTTAGCCAAAATTCACACTTGGAGAATTTGGCATAAAGACGTTTAGTACGCAAAATCTGAAGGATGAGATGCAAATGTTGTTCGTGGTCTTCTTTCATTTTGGAGTAGATGAGGATATCATCGATGAATGCAATTACGAAGAGATCGAGAAAACGTTTACACACACGGTTCATTAAATCCATGAACACTGCAAGTGCGTTGGTCAGACCAAAAGGCTTAACCATGAACTCATAACGTCAATACCGCGTGCGAAAAGCGGTTTTTGGTACATCTTCTTTGAGAACTCGAAGTTGATGATAGCCAGAGCGGAGATCGATTTTCGAGAAACAGGTCGCACCTTGAAGTTGATCGAAGAGATCGTCAATGCGAGGAAGAGGATATCGGTTTTTGACAGTAAGCTTGTTGAGCTCACGATAGTCAATGCACATTCGAAAAGATCCATCTTTCTTATTGACAAACAAAACAGGAGCACCCCAAGGGGAAGTACTAGGGCGTATAAAGCCTTTATCAAGAAGTTCTTGAAGCTGGCTTGATAGCTCTTGCATTTCCGAGGGAGCTAAACAATACGGAGCTTTTGCAACCGGAGTGCGCCAGGAATGAGATCGATTCGAAAATCAACAGATCGAGGAGGAGGAGGATCAAGGAGATCCTCTAGGAAGACATTGGGAAAATCGCAAACAGCAGGAATGTCACTTACGCTCGGACTCTTGTCTTTCTTTTGCACAATATGGGTGAGAAGGCGAAGTATTCCTTGCGCAAGTATTTGTTCACTTGGATACAAGACATCAGCTTAACACCTTTAGAAGGTTTCTCGCCATAGACGTATAAAGAATCACCATATGGAAAAGGAAGGCGAATGAACTTTTCGGAATAAACAACTTTAGCACGGACTCGTCTAAGCCAATCCATGCCTACTATGATATCGAAGCTTCCCAATTGCATGGGTATGAGGTCAATCGAGAACGTATGATCGTTAAGGTTTAAGGAACACTTAGAGAGGACAAAATAAACAATGACGAACTTTTCGTTAGCGACTTCAACTGCGAATGGATTGGGCAACTTAGAACGTACGCACTTAAGCAAGGGTTAAAATTCAATAGACACAAAACTTCTGTCTGCGCCAGTATAAAAAAGACAAGAAGCATATACATGGTTCACAAGAAACGTACCAGTTATGACATCATTCGCGTTTTGCGCCTGAGCGGCAGTGAAGACGAAAGCTCTGCCTCGAGCTGGTTGAGGTTGCTGCTGCTATTGTTGTTGCGCTGAGGGCAAACATTGGCGAGGTGATTAGGGTCGCCACATTTGAAACATGCTCGCACAGGAGCAATCTGAGCTTGGTTCTGGGCAGGGTTTTAGGCTTCATTGGCTTGGTTGGTCATAGGTGGTTTGTGGCAGTGCTGAGAAAAGTGTCCATACCGATGACAATTAGCGCATTTGTGGCATGGAACAGTGGCGGGATGATGGTACTGGCACTGGCCACACTTGGGTTGTGTCCTAGTGTAACCCTTTCGTGGAGGCTCAGTATTTGGTGTGGTAGGCTGGGATTACAAGGGTTGAGGGTTCGGGGCCGCCAACCGCACAGTTTTGACTAGAAGCCTTCCGCTTCTTATTCTTCTTGTTGTTGTTTCTTGGGGGTTTGGGTGGTGAAGGTTCAGCAGTGGTAGTATCGGTGGTGGCTTGGTGAGCATTTTTCGTAGAGACCTTATCATAGGCCCCATGAAGAATTTACTTGTTGTTCAGCTCGATAGCGATACTGTAGGCTTCTTCAATGGTTCTGGGACAGGCGGATGCAACATGGTTAATCAATACAGAAGGTAGGCAACGAGTGAATTTGGCGATGGCTTTGGGTGGTATCGACCTGGCTAGGGTAGAGGATACTGAGTTGCTTGAAATGTGCAACCAGACCAGTGTGTCGCTCCCAACTTGCTTCAGATTCCAGAACTCGTTATCGAGTTTCTGAAGTTCGTGAGCAGGACAAAACTCGTCCTTCATTAGTTCCTTCAATTCTGCCCAGGGCAAGGCGTGGGCTACATCGTTTCTTCTTTTGTTTCTTTCAGAGATCCACCATTCGAGTGCTCTCGAACGGAAAACTCTGTCGTGTTCAGGGTTTGTAGATCGTCGGGGCATCCACTTTGCAAAAAGGTGAGTTTGATTGCGTTGAACCAATTCATCATGGCGGTGGCGCCATCATTGCCAGTAAACTCCATAGGCTTACAGGCCATGAATTGTTTGCATTGGAACGTTGCTTTAGGAGGTTCTACCATAGAGTCTACAGAGGATTTGGGGGTATCATGGAGGGTTTGAATCTGGCTAACAATGTCGGGTATAATCTTGGCCATTTGCCCAGCCATTTGCTCAGAGATTAGACCTACGAGATCCTGCTTCGATATCGAGTCCCCGTCGTTGTTGGACCCTTTCTTGGAATTCGATCCCTTGGACGTCTTGTTGCGGTTCAATGAGGTACGAAAAGGAGGCATCTAAGGGATTGGAAACAAAAGAAAGAGGATGAGACTTGATCATTATGTAAAAGTAAGTTTTGCATGTATAAGCATGTGTAAGTTCACGTATGATTCACATAGTTCGCATGTATTCATCAAGTATTGGCATGTATAATCACGTATGAATGCGTCTAAAGAGTTTAAATTTAGTTTGTTCACGAGGATTATCATTGTTTTTATTGTGAGTGATGTGCGAATTGTGCAACGGTTTGAAATGAACGAGGTATCAAGTATTAAAACACATAGAAATTGAGATAACATAAAAGATAGGCCCAATAAAACATTTGAATGTTTCGGGTAGAGAAACGTCGACTATTCCAAAGTGGTTCGTAAGATCTTTCGAGTTAGGGAACATGCTTTGGCCTAATAGGTAAAATACTCTCGTCTAGAAGCGATTAACGGTATTTTACCCTTACAGTTACTACATGTCCCTAGTCGATCAAAAATTCGAGACTTTGGCGAGATTGAAAATCGAGGAATGGGACTAGTTGACAAGGTGCAGGTTTCACCCCTAACTTGACAACATCGTACCCTAAGTGTGGTTGGTACTCGTCGGGTCAAAATTAATTTCGACACTTTGACGAGGGTCCACTAGAGTTTGAATTGGAAGTTTTCCATCAGTGTGTGGGTGTCACTCCTAACTTGATGGCGTAACTTCGTGAAAAATCGTATACGCGGAATGAGGGATTTCACCAAAAGTTGTGGGCCATTGGGCCTATCTTGGTGCAAATCGTCTCGTTTGCATTACGAGTGTCTTCAAGTCTTTAAAGTGTATTGTGCAAAATGTCTTAGGAAAGACATTATGTAAGTATTAAGACCAAAAAGGAAAGAAAGGAGCAAAGTAGGAAGAATAATGTTTTAAGCATGAAATAATAATAGTCAAAAATGGGACACTTAAACTATAGACTAGGTCGAACATGACAATTCTACCTAATTCCCTATAATTACGGCTCTGATACCAATCTGTCAGACCCCAACTGATAGCGGAAACATCAAGGCTGGACGAAATAGATTGCTCATTACTCATAATGCTATTTGTGACAATAATTAAATCAAAACCGTTTTCATTTCACCACATAAATTGTTATTACAATACATGGAAACATAAATACAACATGTTTGGTACACGAAAATAACATAACAACAAGGACAAAATTGATACAACATAAATAAACCTAAGGCGTCTATATGTGTATCTAGCATCATCGCTACTTCAGTTTCATAGCATCGTCTTCCTCAACCTGTAACATGTTTAAAATAAAGTTCAATGCAAAAGCAAAGGCGAGTATACTAGTTGTCATACTACGTAGCATAAAAATGAGTTTAAACAATTCCACATGGTAAGCTATTGAAACAAGATAAACAATAAAGTTGGCATGTGTTTAACTAGTCAAACCAATGATGAAACGCAATAAGCTCTTAACATAACCTCAAGCATACGGGTGGTATGTTAATCCTATAGCGCTATATATGTCAAGGATAGGCCCGTATGAAGTTAATGATAAGTCTAGAACAAAACGTAACCCCAAGTTTATTGTATCAAGTAGTCAAGTATGCAAGCATGTATAAGGAATGCTTGTGCATTAAGAATAAGGTTTAAGTGTAAGTTTTCATAGTTTAACATGTTACACCCCAAAAGTGGTAAACGAAAAAGGGGGTTTAAGTATACTCACGGTTTTGAAAGCTTACTGTTTGACAAGTCCGTGAAGGGTTCTTAATTAATGGAGGAACACCGAGTTATCCTACAAGAGGAACACATAGGTGTCAATATTGGATGATGATGGGAGATTCGGAATTTGGAATAAAGCATAACAAAATAATGTACACGAAAATAATCACTGAGGTCTAGCACTCATTTTGACACTATGAGAACCCATTAGGGTTTATATGATTTCATAGGTTAACACCTGTTAGAATCGCAACAGAGAACTAAACACTTTGGTGACCTAACTTAGTAGCTTGACGAATAACTATTTAGTCATTATCAAGGGTTCGGTTTAATATTATTATATAGTCCATATACATATATTAATATAAGTTTAACAATGATGTCATAGAAGTCATGTAGGAGGTATGAGGTGTAACCATCCATTTAGAACCTCATGTAAAGTTCACCGCTACACAAGTTGTCATAGACAACGAGGAGGGTCAAGAACATAAACAAGAATGAAATAATAACATCTAATCTAAGTAAAACATCAAGTGATGTGTGGACTTGTATATAGGATAGACCAAGCTAACCAAGTAGTCACACAACTTCAAGTTCAAGACTTGACACCACTTGTGAGTTAAAAACTCATACAAAACAAAAAGTTTGTGAGGATAAATCCTCTGATTTGAATGTCACACCCTAGTTTTTAAGCCCAACTAACCATACAAATGATTATGAGCATTAGGACATAGGAATATGTATGAGGTAACTCAAGTTCAAGTTGTACAAACAAATTTTAAAGTACATCAGAAAGTTTCAGTCCACTTTGGAGCCTTTTTGATGAATTCCCAGGTTTGGATTTGCCATGGCAAACCCGTTGGATCAAACCTAAGGTTCATCCAAGTGTTGTGAAAGACGAATCAAGGTAAAAGACTAAGAAATAAGCAAGTTATGCTCACTTTGTCAAAGTATGACGAATCTGCCAAGTTCTTGAGATTTTAGCTGATTATGATGTTGTTTGAGAGAGTTCAAGTGAGTTGTAAAGTGGAAAATGCTTGGAGAAGAGTTGGGTTTTATAGGGGATGAATTAGGGTTGGTTGGAAGGTGCTTTAATGGGGTTTGGAGCCATTGGGTGAGAGTTAGAGGTGGGATTCGTGTAAAAATCGCGGTTGTTTGAAGTTTCTGCCCAACAGACCCCCTTACGAACCGTAAGGGGGGACCATACGGTCCGCAAGGCTCGGGCAGAAGACACTTTTTTTTAATTTTTTGTTTTTTTGTTAATTAGGGCCTTGTCCAAATATTATATATTAATTGTTTTATGATTATTCTAAGGTTTTTAAGCACAAATTGCATGTACTAAAGATTACACAAGTATAAAACGAGTATGATTAAGTATAAATTGCGAGTATAAGTATCGTACGAAGCATATATGTCACGTATTGGTAAGTTTAGCACACGTTTGCAAGTATCACGAATCATGTATCATGTGTATGAATGTATGAATGTATATAACATGAATTGAAATAAATACGAGTTTCATTATGATTCAAGTCTTAGATTACAACGATTACAACGAAAGGATGAATACAAGATTACATAGTTTCCAATAACAGCTGTACAATACGAGCTTTCTAATCATAGAAAGTATGAAAAAGCAAAGCGTTACAGTCTCCCCTCCTTTAGGAAATTTCGTTCTGAAATTTAGGAAGATGCAACGAAGAGATGTGGATACTTAGTGTTCATATCACTCTCAAGTTCCCAAGTAAACTCAGTGCCACGTTTTCCTTCCCATCGAACCCTGACGATAGGAATTCGACTGCGCCTCAACTGCTTGACTCCTCGGTCCATGATTTCGACCGGTTTCTCCACGAAGTGCAAGGTCTCGTTGATTTGAAGATCTTCGAGTGGAACTTGAAGTCCTTCTTCAGCTAGACATTTCTTGAGATTTGAGACATGAAAGACTGGGTGAACATTGTTGAGTTCTTGAGGTAGATCCAATCGATACGCTACCTTGCCAATCCTTTCAAGAATCTTGAAGAGACCTACATAGCGAGGAGCGAGTTTGCCTTTCTTACAAAATTGAACAACACCCTTCCAAGGAGCGAGTTTGCCTTTCTTACCAAATCCTTTCAAGAATCTTGAAAGGACCTACATGTTGAGTTCGAATAATATAAAGATATGAAAATCATAACTGACATGTTTGCGAACTGACCCAATTCTTCATTCTCTTGCTTGAATAATGATCCAATCTGCTTTCTCCCTCTCTAAGAATTCTCCTCTAAACCCTACTGTTTGCGTCTCTCCTTTTTGTTCCTCTGATACACTTTGTATATCCTTATAATAATTCTGGTGTCACAATTTGCATCTCCATCAAATTCTTCACCGTTTTAAGTGGATCATCAAAGTCAAGTGGATTGGGCTTGCTATGTGGATATCTAAACAGTAGCCCAAGTACAAACAATAATAAGCGATCAAACCTTCGAAGCCGGTCAACACATGAAACTTTTTATTTTATTTTATTTTTTTTCATTTAACAAATCGGTTCGGTCAACACCTTCACGAGACACACAGACATCCAATTCCTTTATTTTGTCACTAAGTGCATTTAATTCACAACTTTTAGAATATGGTGGTTTTATTCGCTCGATCCTTATAAAATAGAGGTAGTGGCATCGGCTTACTTAAAGAAAATAGCGGCCATTTTAATTCGGTTACTAGGGCCCTACTCTGCCCAACTGGCTGGTTATTTCCGTATGATTCGTTTTCGCTCCATTTGTACCAGGACCTGCCAAAACATCAAATAATATAATCTAAAAACTAAATAAAAACTAAATAAAAACAAATGTACCGGTCAATGCAGTACAGCCGGCAACCGGCAAGTGTACCGGTCAATGCAGTACAGCTAAAGTAAGTCAGAGTATCGAACCCACGAGACTCGATTTAACTACGTTAACGACTCTATTTAGACTACGACTGACACTGACATACTAATTGTTTATTTGTTTGAGGGGGGTTACTAAAAATTATTAAAATTGAGATAAAAGTAAAACTAATTAACAAGATTAACTAGGACACGAATTTGAGCTAAGGTTGAATTCAGTGGTTATAAACAACTACCTAGGCGGGAATCCTGTTTAACTTGGAATGGAACTCTACTCGGAACTAAAGTGATATGGAACCGGGATCCTTGTGTGCTAAACCCTAAGAAATCCCTACTAAGACCTCCCGACCGTTCAAAGGAAGAAAACTGTGAGACTTTACAGGGCTGTTACAATTATCGGTTAGTTAGACTTGCTCTCAGTTATCCAACTTCTTTAAAAGTGCCCTAATATGACAATCTACCTCTCAGCACGAAAGTCTAAGGCAACTATGGATTTTAACTTTGTTTAATAGACACAAGTATGATAAGGGAACTAAGACCCACTTCTCTCAAAACTTAATCCTAGCTATATATCAAACTGAGACCTATTAATAACCTCGAGCCTCTCAGCGACAAGTTAGCAGAATACCAAGATTTAATTATCTTTTAAATATTGTTTCTAAGGTTATTGGCCAATTCACCCAAAGACTACCCGAACCCGCAAAGACTCGAACAATCAACACAAACCTATTCTATGAAAGACATTCACCAATGTTCATGTGAAACAAGTAAATAATCAAAAACCAAAACAAGATACGCATACGCACTAAGTTAAAGATTCCAAAGTTCTTTACTTTTTTAAGAAAAACCCGTAAAAACAATAATTACCGAAAAAAATCAAAACTTTATTAAACAATCATCCTAACCTAGGTAGTAAAAGAAGTCTAGCCAAGCATAGTCATAATCGAAACAAATAAATAAGTCTTAAACCGTACGCAAAACATGTTCATGAGTTCGAATAATATAAAGATATAAAAATCAAAACTGGCACGTTTGCGAACCGACCCGATTCTTCGATCTCTTGCTTGAATAATGATCCAATCTGCTTTCTCCTTCTCCAAATTATCCTTTAAAACCTACTGTTGCGTCTCTCCTTTTTGTTCCGCTGATATACTTTATATATCCTTATAATAATTCTGGTGTCACAATTTGCATTCCATACAATTCTTCACCGTTTTAAGTGGATCATTAAAGTCAAGTGGATTGGGCCTGCTATGTGGATATCTAAACAGTAGCCCAAGTACAAACAATAATAAGCGATCAAACCTTCGAAGCCGGTCAACACATGAAACTTTTTATTTTTTTTTATTTAAAAAATCGGTTCGGTCAACACCTGCACACCTTCACGACGACACAAAGATATCCAATTCCTTAATTTTGTCACTAAGTGCATTTAATTCACAACGTTTAGATTAAGGTGATTTTATTCGTGGTTAATTCGGTTACTGGTGTCTCACTCTGCCCAACTGGCTGGTTATTTCTTTATGACTCGTTTTCGCTCCATTTGCACCAGGACCTTTTATTAGTAAATTTTCCGTAGAGATGGATTATTTATTTATCAAGAAAAAATTTAAATAAATAAATACTATGATAGACCTTTAAATCATTTATTATAAGTGTGAACAGAAAAATAAAACATTACTTACAATACACACTATTTTTAGCCTAATATCAGGGAGTTAATTACCGTATCAATTCTTCCAAATCGGATCCTCATCCAAATCTTTCCTAAACATATTTATCGGTCAAATCTTGTCTAAAAGTATGACCTCGGACACCATTAGAACAATTAAACTACACAAACTCTACTCCCCATAGTTGTGATTCTCTCTGTTCTTTGTCGGAATTGTGGAACTCCGACGGCACGCAAATCCGGTCATCTCCTCACCACCCTCTGTTACTCACTCGAAATCGCCCCTCACCGTCAAACATTGCCGTTGCCGCCGCATTCGGGCTCCGGCCAAGACCACTCTTCATCTCTCAAACACCACTTGAGGTAAACTTACTATCGACCTTCTTCTCTTTTATTCAGAGTTAAAACCAATAAACTAAATCACCATCACTTAAGGTTAAACACAAATTGTAGTTGAAGTAGGTTAGGTTATATAAACATTTGGGGAAGAAGATAAATTGCTCATGTTTACTTTTCGCTTTTCTTTTTCTTTTATGAAAACAGAGCATGTGCTTCATTCATGCAAATTAACCTGATTTGGGTTTCACTAGACACATACAAATGTATGGAATTTCATTTTCTACACATGAATTGTGGATTTTGGTAAATAATTTTCTTTAAACCATTTTAGAGATCCATGTATACTCATAAATTGAGTAATTTATTATTATTATTATTATTATTATTATTACTATTACTATTACTATTACTATTACTATTACTATTATGTTGTATACCTATTAAACTTTTATGGCCATCATGATGGTTGTGAAATAGATCAAGAAAAAAATAATGTTTATGCATATATTTAGGCTAGTTAACCTGATAACCCAAATTCAAATTGTTTTTTTTTTTTTTTTGAACAACCTCTTTGTAAACTGTCAATAATAGTTTTCTAAGAAAATCAACCATTGGTATTAAGATATTTATGATTCATTATTTAATTGACTATATTTTAGTACATGAATATGACGATAGAACTTTCATATTGTTAAAGTCAGTAGCATGTACATATGTATAAAAATATATATATCTTCTTTAATACCAGTTTATATTATCTTCTTTCACCTATTTTTTTATAAGTTTTAACTTTCAATTATCAAACTTGTATTATCTATTTAATTTAATTAGATAAAGTCATCCAACTTAACCTTAAACTTATTTAATCCAATTATTTCTAATTAACATTGATTTTTTTCTATAAATTTAAAAGAAAATAATTACCTGTTTGTTTAAAAATTTATCACTATAAATTATTCTAATTAACCATCTATATTTCTAACCGAGAAAATCTAGTTCTTTTAATATCGAATATATAAATTTTGTTAAAATTATTTTGTAATTTCCCAAACTTCAGACCTATTTATTCTAAGTAAATAATTATTATATACCATAAAAGAGTATGTATTCCTAAACTAGACCAAGACTTCCTAATTCCTTTTTCACCTAGAATTCTCTTTTAAGTCTATTGACCTTTCAATTATTAATCTATTTAGGATTATGCTACGGAGTTCTTCCAACGTCATAAAAACAGCTTTGTGTATTTCATTTGCTTGCACTCAAAGGTGAGTGAATCTTACAACTCCCCTTTTCCATTCTATTTATACGTTTTTGGGGTGTATTATGTATCGTATATTTTTATCGTATCTTACAAGTTAAATTCCGTGCAATTGCCGTTACGTGAAGTATCTATGTTATGTGTGTTTGATTGTTTACCATTTAGTACATTTTCATTCACTTTGGACATCACATCATCATAGGCTCGTCTGTTTCCCATTACCTATGAGCGGAACGTGACGTTGCCAACATACGAGGCCAGCTCCGTTGATTGAGCTTTGACCTTGCAGCACACCATAATACCGTGCAACATGCATACATTAATTGGCACACCATAGTACCGTGCAACATGCATTACATACATTTGAATTATTTGAGTTGGCTTATTATTGTTTGAGGTTGTGCTATGAGTTTTGTTACATGACATACAAACATATTTACTTGCATTAGTTAACGCACGTTCTTTTTAAATAAACCAAGTTCAAACGTATTATTTTCTAATAATAATAAGGTTCACTCGCCAAACTTTGTTGACCCAAAAACCATTTTTTTACACGTGATACAGGTGAACAGGTGGGTCTTAGTTAACAAGAAACGGACTAGTGCAGTTTATTTGTTATAAATGACGTCTTGTGTTTGTAATTGTTTATTTGAATTATTTGTATTGTGAGACACTTGATATGAATTAATGATTATTTAAAACAAGTAATAGCAAGTCATAAGTTCTCGAGGTTAACCCAATCATGCCTCGATCACCTATTCCGCTGCGAGTCGGGGTGCGACAACGCTGCATAAAGGAAACAACTTTCTGTAGATTATGGGGCTTCGCGCCCCGCCACGGTGATATGGGGAGGCGTCGCATACCGCTGCTATGTTTATCCAACTAAGCTTTGTTTTATTGCAATTTAGTCCCTGAACTTTGGTTTGTTTATCATTTTATGCTATAACTTCACAATTCAACATGTTTTCGAGTATGAAACGTGTTTGTAAGTGCGCGACGAGTTTCATGTATGCATAAATGATAATCCAAGTATATATTAAGTCTCTGTTTGCATGTAAATGTGCATTCAACGTTTGTTTGCGTATAACACAAGTATAACAAGTATAAGTATAAAAGTGAATTTCCATTATGATCGAAGTCTCAGATTACAAGATTAGAAATAAATTACGAGTATGCTACGAACATAAGTTTCTAAAAATAGAAATACGGTTACATATTTTTAAATAAGGAAAATACAAAAAATGCGGAGCATTACAGAAACATAGCCCCAACATATGTGTTGGTCATAATCAAATCATCCAACTAGCTAGTTTTGAAATAATTATCTTCTTGTTTTTAGCACGACACACCGACACGTCGGTGATTCGTTCCAATTTGACAAAATATATATTTTCACACAAAATATATATTTTCGCAACAATATATATATATATATATATATATATATATATATATATATATATATATATATATATAATGTACCGAAATTATTATACTTGTAGTAGTTCTTCACTAAATCATATCCTCGTATAATAGTAATTATACTTTTAACCCGGTTTGACGCCAAAAAGCTATATATACAATGTCAAAGGAACGCAAATTATTATACATAAACTAAATTAACAAAAGTTAAATGATTATAAGCGTGTATTCTAAATAATATAGAGATGAAAATTAATAAAAAATAGTAAATTTATCCTACGAGGTTGTTTTAAAAAAAATAACTAAAAGTAAAAAACCATAAAAAAAAAGAATCATTCACTATTCATATGACCTTTCAATATTTGTTATATAAAGTATATTTATATTTAGGGAATAACTCTCATAATATGACAAATATTTAGAATTGATCAGTTTATATTTTTCTTGCACATCATTTCCACCAGATATAATATTTGCCAAAGATATAGTTTTAAAGTCTCATAAATATATATATATATATATATATATATATATTTGCATAAGTATTTATGAATATCCCAAAAAGTAATAGATACAAAATTTTTGGTTTTTAGACCTCGTAACTTTCGTAGAGTTGGTAACTTTAATATGGGTAGAGGTGGGACCTTCAATGTAATCAAAATACATACATTCTGCTTTCCAACTTTATTTTTCTTTAATATATCAACTCGGATTCTGATTACATCAAATAAAGCAAAATATTATAATTGCCAGTATTACGGTTTTTAATTAACACATATTCGTCACAACTATCATACCCCTTTTTGTGACCTGAACTCATGAAATATGGTTATCTTAACTTATAACAATTAGTTACTGAATTATGTAGAAGTTTTAAATGACATAACATATGTATTGAACCATTCAGTTTGTAAGTTGTTAGCCCAAATCAATAGGTTTACCAACACCAACATGAGTGTTGTCGCAATTTGAACATTTATAGTAAAAAAACATGCGCAACACGTCTGGAGATATTTATTAGCTACTTGAGGACTACTACCACCAACATGTGTATTGTCATGAGCAACATGGAAGGCATCGAAGAACAACCATAATAATTACTTACAAAGAGAGTAAGGATGCAATCGAAAGAAGAGATGGCAAAGAACTCGAGTTCGCTTTCCGTGGGTGTTCGAGACTTGCTTCTGCGGAACTTGGACTAGATAAGATCAAGGAATCAACTTGATAGGAAAGATGAGGTGTGGAATATAATTACTAGTATTTAAACTAAAATAATTACACTACAATTCAGCTTGAACTCGAGATGCAAATGCCGAGCGAAAGACACCGAATGGAACGTAAACGATGGCAATGGATGTTGGACCTTAACTCCTTAGTGAAACCTTGAATACTCTTGATGTGGGGCTGAATTAGTTTAAGTTTTTGCAGGTTAAGGGATGCCGTAAACCTGCTATGAGTGGACAAAATAAGAGCCGAGAGATAGAACTTGGAGTGAAAGTGTTGGAATGAATGTATATGGTGGGTATTTATAGATGTCTTTGATGGGTATATGAAGCCTTGTGAAAGTAACTAAGGCTTCGGTAGATATTTTAAATATTTGGACTTTGACCAAGCTGGTTATTAGAATCAGTCTGAATCCGATGGGGTTGTTTGATGTATGGTTTGTAGAAAACCATGATGTTTGCATGGAAGTTTGGTAAGTATGGTATTTAGTATATTAATAAACAAGCATGCATCAAGTTTTCTTGGAATTTGTTAACTCTTCAAAAGTTTGACTACCTTTTCTGCTTTGTAGTCGTCAACCTCCTAGATGGAGAATGGAGATGTTTTATTAATAAACAATTGAGGAATGGTGGATTTTTAAGCACATGGTGATTTGGCATCACCATACACGATCCCAAGCCAAAGATTTGTAAGATTTTTGTGGTTATTTAATTTCTTAATGTCTCCCCTTAGGTATCATAGATTTTTGAGGTTTTGTAGATTTCACTTTAAATAAATAAAATGAACATGAAGATGAACAGGTTATACGGATGCATGGTGTCAAGTGAGGAATCTGATTTGTGGGAGTTAATATAAGACGATTAGGAAGAATGGACTGGAAGCTGGATAACGTCAAGATTTAAAAAAAAATGAATCTACAAACTCTAGTGTTCTCCAATGTAGTAATGCATATAGTCTTGATCGAATCATCAAAATATAACTATACGAAAGTGTATCATGTATATATGTATATACACATATCTATATATGTTAGTATATGCGTTTTAAATCCTAAATGTTTAGAATGCGACGCCACATATAGAATACTGACAGGAAGCTAGAAAAAAAAACTTAATTAATGTCTGTTAATAAGATCATTAAAAATACCAAATTGAATATTTGAATTTATAATTTTCCGTTTTGTACAATCACCAACGTTCGCGTTCGTAACCGACTAACTGCATACCGACAATTCACAAGAATTACTCGGTGTATTACATGAAATACCTGGACTTTGTTAGACTTTATGGACTTAATTAATACAAAATTAAGTCTATATGCACATAGTTAAAAATTAAACATTGATTAGGACGTACTGGTTAACCTAAAAATTTGCTGGTTGTCACATTTTCCCCCACTTAGAAGAATTTCGTCCCGAAATTCAAACTGAGTCATCTGGGAAGGAGTCTTCTCAAACAAATGGGGATAGACTTTATATGATCTTCGCGTTCCCAAGTAAACTCAAAACCACGCTTAGAGTTCCAAAGAGCTTTCACTAACTTGATTCGACTTCTTCTCAACTACTGAATTTTGCAGTCCGTAACTTTGATTGGTGCTTCGATGAAGTGCTCAGGTTCGCAACTTTGGCCAAAATCTCAAATGGCCCAATATATCTTGGGTTGAGCTTACCGTGCTACCCAAACCTTGCGACACCCTTCCAAGGTGAGACTTGCAACAAAACCTTGTCTCCGACCTCGAAAGCTAAAGGTTGACGCCTAGTCCGCATAGCTTTTCTAACGATCACGGGCCGCCTTCAAACGATCTCTGATCTGAAAGATCTTGTCTATAGTCTCTTGAACTAACTACGGACCAATCAACTGTTTCTCACCGACCTCTGCCTAACACAACGGGGATCGACTCTTCCTTCTGTACAAAGCCTTGAACGGAGCGACTTTAATACTTGTGTGATAACTATTGTTGTAAGAGAACTCGATAAAAGACAAATGAGCATCCCAATTACCACCAAAGTCCATCACACATGCACAGAGCATGTCCTCCTAAGTTTGGGTGATCTGATCACTATGACCACCCGTCTGAGGGTGATAGGTCGTACTCATGTCCAAACGAAACCGAAGGCTTGCTGAACGGAACGCCAAAATCTTGACGCGAAACGACCATCGAGATCCGACATTGTGGAAATTGGCACTCCATATCTAGTCACCACTTCCATGATATACAAAGTTGCTACTGCATTCATATTATCCTTTTCTTAGAATAAGTAGGAAATGTGCGGACTTTGTTAAATGATCCACAACTATCCAAACCATGTCATTACCCCTAGACATTCTAGGTAACTTTGTAATGAAATCCATAGTAATTTCCCATTTCCATACCGGGATTTCAAGTTGTTGTAGCAAGCGAGACGGCTTCTGCTATTCGGCCTTTACTTTTGAACAAGTTAAGTATTTGCCTACATAGGTCGCAATATCACCTTTGAGGTTGGCCCACCAATAAAACTTCTTCAAATCATGGTACATCTTATCAGCACCCTGATGGATTGAGTATTTAGACTTATGGGCTACGTCCAATACCAAATCACGAAGACCTCCAAGCAATGGAACCAAATCCTACCCAGGAAATATAACATTTCATTGACCTTTGATTCTAATTGCTACTCCATGCCACACAAAGATTCTTCCTTGATAAATTTCGGCTTAAGAGCTTCATGTTGTGCATCACGAATTTGAGCTGTGAGGTTCGTTTTGGATCGTTGTGCACCACACAAAGATTCTTCATTGATTTGAACAGATTAGCTCTCCCTGCTAATTTGTTTGTTCGTTTTTATTAAAAACGGAGTTTATTAAACAAAAACTGTTTGTAAACAATTAGAATGTCTCAAAATTCACAGGATTCCAATAACACTGGTTCCATTTTCAAGCCTCCGATGCTTGTCAGGTCTGAGTACTACATCTGGCAACATCGGATGGGTCATATTCTTGCTCAGCAAAACACCGGTTGCTGCAGGGCAGTTGTATTTGGATGTCATGTTCCCATGGTTCCAAGTACAGAGGACCCGTAAATTCAAGTGCCTAAAAATCCTGAAAATTACTCCGAGCGGGATTTCCAAAAAATTGAGTTAGATGCTAAGGCTTTTAGCATTGTTGCTTTAGATGTGCCTAACAAAATCTATGCTGGCCTGTTGCATTGCAATAGTGCAAAGGAGTTATGGGATGCCTTGAAGGAACAATTCAGTAGGACTGAGGAAGTAATAGAAAACAACAGAGAAGTCTTAAATCAACAATATGAAACATTTTGTCATGTCAAAGGAGAGTCTCTAACCCAACACTTTGAAAGATTTAGTTGTCTCATAAGTGAACTTAAGCTGGTTAATGTTGAATTTGCCAATTCGACTTTAATTAGTCGTTTCCTCATATCATTACCAGAAAAATGGGACATTATAGCTTTTGTAACTTGTAATTTGGTTGGGTTTGAAGAAATCAGTCTAACACAGCTTCATGGTAGGCTCCTCACCTATGAGAGATAGCTGAACCAGAAAAAGAAGCTACAAGAATCTGGCAAAGTGGTTGATGACTATGCATTCGGTAGTACATCACTTTTGGGCCAAGAAGAAGCTTTTGGCAGTTGTAAGGATCAGGGTTATGATTATTTCATTGATATAACCTCTGGGGGTAATTTCAGCTCTGATGCATTTGCTGCTAATGGGGAAAGCCAGACTTCTGATCATCTGTCCTTTGAGTTGAATGACCTTCAACATTTTGACCTTTCAGATTTAGAGGAAATGGATATTTTGCACCAGTTGGCCTTATTGAGTGTTAGGCCTAGCAAGTATTACAAGAGAACTTGTAGAAAGTTCCCAGGGCTGCACCGGGGCTAAACGTTGGACTGGATAAATCAAAGATTAAATGCTATAAGTGTAATAGGCTAGGACACTTTGCTAGGGAATGTAGATCTCAAACATCTGGACCCATTGTCACACATCCTGGCCCTAGACCTCAACACACACAAAGCACTATTCATTATTCCCAATATACCCCTGCTCCTCATATGCAAAACACTGTTCATTTTGCACACCCTTCTACCACTGTTCCTGTACACTATGTTCAAACCACTATTCCACAAATTCAATATGTTCAAGCACCAGCTCCTCAGGTGCATGTACAAACTGCACCTCAAGTTACTCAAACCACTGCTCCGGCAGAGGTTAATCAACAGAGCTTTTTCATGTCACACCCCGACCCGCAGCGGAATAAGAGTCGGGGCATAATTGGGTTATCACCAAAGCTCATGATGTTTACTAATATGTTTCATATTTATTAAATTCAAAATTACATCTTCAATATTCCAAACAAGTCCATACAATTACAAAGAAAAAGTTACTAAATAACAATCCAAAGCCTAAACCCATTTATTCTTCTAGGCCATCCTATATGTTTCTTGCTGCCTCTGGATCACCTGTATCATGTGTAAAAATGGGGGTTTTTGGGTCAACAAAAGTTGGCGAGTGAACCTTGTTAGAAAAACATTTATTATTGATTTCTTGTTATATTTAACATGGAAAAAATTGTGCAATAATCATATGTGAGCAAACGTAATTAAACATACAATAACAATAACAAACCACCTTGCATGAGTATATGACATGAATCATAATGTATATGTTGGCAACGTCACGTTCCGCTCACAGGTAATGGGGAACGGACGGCCTATGATGATGTATGTGCGATCAAGGCTCAATCAAACGGAGCCGATCGTATGTTGGCAACGCCTCGTTCACGCTCATAGGTAATGGGGAACGGACGGCCTATGATGATGTATGTGCGATCAAGGCTCAATCAAACGGAGCCGATCGTATGTTAGCAACGCCTCGTTCACGCTCATAGGTAATGGGGAACGGTTCACGCTCATAGGTAATGGGGAACGGCGGCCTATGATGATGTATGTACTGAAAATGATAAATTTAATCTAAACGTTAACCACACAAACAGTTGATACATATTGAATACACATTTGATCATGGATATGATGAATGCACAAGTGTTTAAATGTAATAAATAATAAGACACATGATACACCCCAAAATGTGATTAAAACGGGGAATTTGTAGAGATTCACTCACATTGGGTGCGTTCGTTTGATGATGTTGAATGCGCACGAGTTTAGAGGGTTGATCGACGAGGATTAACTAACCTAAATAATAACGAAAAGGTACGGTAGATAAGTGGATTTTATTAACAATTTTAATAGGATTTTTAGATATATTTTTGTGAGTTTAAGGTCATTTTCTAACTTTAAAAATATTATTTTTAAGTATTTTTAATTGATTTTTAAATTAAATAAATAAATAAAAATATAAAAAAAATGTTGACTTTTTGGGTTGACCGTTGACTGTTGACCGGTTCGGTCTTGTATTTGTTTGCATTGAGTGAGGTTCGAACTTGTGACCTCCCGTACGCGTGCACGCAGCTCTACCAACTGAGCTACGTGTCTAACCCGAAATATTTCTGCTTTTAATTATATTTATATACTATTTAATTTATTCAAAATTCATTTATTTTAAAAAGGATTTTAATTATATCTAACTTGTGTGCATAACAGGTCTCGAACCCGGGACCTGTTGTTTAACGTTGCACACAGTCCACCGCTGGACTATGTGTTTAACCTGGTTAAAATACTTGTTTTTATTTCTCTTATATACTAACTGGAAGTTTCCGTAATTGGGTTTTATAAAAAGTTTGAATATTGTGACGAATCGGAACAAGGATAGACTCGAACTCGGTATCTCTATGTTTCAAATGCACACAGTCCACCGCTGGACTGTGTGTCTAACCCGAGATATAACCCGATTTATATTAAATATATACACAATCCAGACTTCATCTTCTTCGTTAAAACAACCCAGAACAACAATCATTCGACTGTTCTTGTTTAATTCAATTAACGGACATATGACTGATTAAAATGAAATGGATAAAGAAGGTTTTGGAAACGAATATACCGGAAAGATGATTTTCTCAGAATTCCGGCCAAGTTCGTCGGCTCTGTTTATGAATTCCGTCTGAGCGGAACAATTAACAGTTTTGGTTAACTAATTGTGAAATTAAGTGACTAAACAAGGATTATCAAAGAATTTAGATGCTCGTACTGAATCACAGCGTGATTTCAGAATTTTCAGAAAATCTCCGGCGGTTGCAGGTTATCCGGTATTGTCGTCTGGGACCGATTCTGGTTGAAGGGTTTGAGTTAGTAAAAGTCTAAGAATAGATAGAAGACGAAAGAATTGAGAAATTTACCGTTTTGATGAAAGACACGGTTTTCCGGCGAAAGTCCAGCGATGGCAGATAACGATTCCGACGAACAGAAGTTAGAGTAAAAATGAAATTGAGAGTTCCGTGGGTGTTTCTGAGTTGCGAGACAATGATAATACCGGTGTAAATTTGGAGTTGAATGATTTCGGTTATCAAACTCGAACATCATATGAATCGGGTCCAATAAAGCTGAATTGATTAAGAACGTCGGTCGTAATGATTTCATCGGTTATAACCAGTAACTCATGATCACTCAATCGTCTGGATGGTTGAAAGCCGATTATCGGTTTCAGTTTTTGGCGCAAACAAGTAGATTCACGGGTGATCTTAAGGTTTTATTTGTTTCTAGATTACACAAAAATAACAAGTGGCGGAGTGGTTAAATGTTTGAGGATTGAGTCTTCCGGCTGACCCGGGTTCGAAACCCGGCAGCCCATTTTTATTTTTAATTACTTTATTTTTACTTTTTAACAATTTTAATTTCCATATTCTAAAATGTTTATTAGTTATATATTGTTTAAAATTAAATTGAGCATTAAATGAGCAACGAAAATTTGAAACTGATTATTCGATTAATAAACGAAGCGGGTTTTGAAAACCCGTTTTTCGACGGATGTTACATTTCACCCAAGGCTTTGTTGATTGGAGTAGCTTGCCTGAGGAGTTAACTGATGAAAACTTTGCTCTAGCTGCCCACGCTGATTTGAAACAAAATGATTTTTGCTTTATGGCATTAGATACAATAGTTGAAGGTGATGAATTTGAGGAAGTGGTATCAAAGTCTGATGTGTCTGATGTTCATGAGATACAGTTGCTATAAAAGAAAACGTTGACAAAGATGTGAAACCTCTGTTTAACCCATGGAATGCCAGTGTGTGTGAAGGTGAATGTGATTGTGCCATGATGGCTGCTGCTAAGGTATCTCCTTAGATCCTTAAAGATCTATGTTCTGATAAATCCATAATGGTTTTTGCTAACATAAAAGAGGTGAATGAAAACCTTAGAAACAAGATTTTAGATGATCAACTGCAATTTGAAAAACTCTCAATAGAGTTGAGAACAAAATTGTTTGAAAAAGAATCTGAAATCAGTAGCCTAAAACATGAGGCAAGCATAACCAAGGACCAACTCCAAACAATGATAGAAAAATATCAAAGTTGCAAAAAGGAGTTGGAATCTACCCAAATCACTTGTGAAAATGGGTAGAGTCCTGCTAAGGTTACGAAGTTATGCTTGAAAATCAGATCAAAAGTAACATAAAATTTGGCATAGGATTCACGAAAAATGACCAAGTTTCAGAAATGTTATTGTTAATGATTCTGGTGTGGTAGAAATTGTTCCAACAAATTTGGCTGATGAAGAAAATCAAGGTCACTGATAAAAATGGAAACAAAATTGTTTTAGAAAGACATGATGGATCCTCAACTTTTGAGGAAGTTGAAAAATATCAATTCAAACCCACATGGTCTGATGAATGTGACAGCCTTGAAAACTTCAATCCAATGGACTTTTTAACCATTGATGGTGTCAAAGCACAAAAAGCAAGACTAATTCCTGTCAAAGATCTTCCAGCAGATGTTACAACATCTGTTGATAAGAAGTCAGAGAAAGGGAAGAAGAAAGAAAAGGTTAAAAAACCTGTTTTGTGATTTTTGTGAAAAGAAGAATCATGTCACTCAAAACTGTTTCCTTCTAAAAGCTTATGATATCAACAAAACAAGTGTAATACCTGATTCTTTAAATTGCATGATTTGTGGCATAACAAATCACAAGACTCAAGAATGTGTTTATCTTCAAAACGTTGATGTTAAAAGAAAAGAATATAAATCCAAAACATTTGAGAGCAACACATCAAGATCTGTTAGAGAAAAATCTAAACAAACCTTTGAACTAGGTCAAACATCTATTACCAAAGCTTTGAACAAAACATCTATTCCCAGAGGTGCAGGTAACAAATGCACCACCTGCAAACATGTACCCAAGATGATATGGCCAACTTGTGTATTAAAAGGTTCCTCTTAGTTATGAGGGTTACAAAAGGCCCTCAAAACCAAGAGTTAACAGGCATCCTCATGGATATGTGCATCTAATAGGAAATAGTTCACAACAATGGTTACAAAAATATGATCCAACCACTGTCCATATTCCTAAATTTGAGATTGGACAATCTGTGACCCCATCCAAAGGCATTTTGGCTTTGGATACCCACCTTAACTAATTGTTTACTAATGTTCAGGGAGCTTCTACTTGCCTTAATAGTTTATGGTATGTAGATAGTGGAGGTTCCAGGCACATGACATGTTGTAGAGTCCTTCTCAAAGACTTCATGGAACATGGAGGGGGTGATATATCCTTTGGTAACAATTTAAAAGGGAAGGTGTTGGGGTGAGGGTCTGTTCAGGCTAGGAAACTCAAATTTGAACATGTTAATCTCATTGACAATCTGAAATTTAACTTGTTGAGTGTCTCACAAATGAGTGACAAAGGATATGGATCCTTCTTTACAAAGAAAACATGTCAAATTGTAGGACCATAAGTAGTTAAAAAGATTGATCAAATAATTGCTGAGAGTAAAGCACAACTTGTTGCTCATAGAAGTGGCAATGTGTATGTGGTTGGTATGTTGAAGGATAATCCAATGTCAAATGCATGTCTGTTCTCAGTTGCTTCAAGCAACTGAGAACAAAATTGTGGCATAGAAGACTTGGACATACAAATCTCAAGACTATCACCACACTCTCCAAACAAAATCTTGTCAGAGGTTTACCCTCAAAACAATTTACTTGTGATGAACATTGTTTTTCCTGTTTAAAAGGCAAACAACATAAAAGTTCATACAAGTCAATTGAAGAGTCTAAAACAGGCCAGTGTTTGCAACTGCTGCACATGGACTTGTTTGGCCCTAAAAATCATGAGACTCAAAAGAAAACGATATTGTCTTGTTATTGTAGATGATTTTTCAAGGTTTATATGGACATTTTTCATGCACTCTAAAGATGAAGCTACAGGCATCTTGGAAAATTTTGTTCAACAAATTGAAAAGCAATTTGACCTACCAGTCAAAGTTTTTAGAAGTGATAATGGGACGGGGTTTAAGAACAAGGAGTTGGATGATTTCTGTGTGTCAAGGGGGATTGTTAGACAATATAGCATCCCAAGGACACCAGAACAAAATGGGGTGGTTGAAAGTAAAAACATGACTTTAATAGAATCTGCCAGAAGAATGCTTGAAGATTCAGGTTTACCCTTGTCCTTTTGGGCAGAGGCAATAAACACTGCTTGGTATGTGCAGAATAGAGTTTTGATCAATCACAGGCATCAAAAGACTACCTATGAAATTTTATACAAAATTAAACCTCTGATCTCTTATTTCAAAATCTTTGGTTGCCCATGCTTCATTTTAAACTTAAAAGATTCTATCTCAACGTTTGCAGCCAAAGTAGATTGCGGTTATTTTCTGGGATATTCAACCACTGCTAAAACCTACAGAGTTTTTAACTCAAGGACTAAGTGTGTGGAAGAAACTTTAATGTAAAGTTCAATGAACTTTTCTCACTGAAAATCCCAGCAAATCCTGCTGAATTGTTTGACTTAGACAAATTTACATTTGAAGATGTGTATCAAGACTAACCCTGCAGGTACATAACAGTCTTCTCTTCAAGAATATGGATATGACAGTGTGTTACCACAATTTAAAGTCAATCCATCAATCAAAGGAACAGATGTTACAAACCATTGTGAAAACTCTACCACTGCTGGATCAACAGTTGTTGATCCACAAATCTCTACCAGCTCATAAAATCAAACCACTGTTGATAAAAGTCCACTTTATGTAGTCAACCTTCTTTCACACCCATTCCTCCTATACCTCCACCTCCATTTCAAACAGATGTTGGATCTTCAAAATTTCCAACATACATTAGCTCAGATGATTCCCATCTGCAGCCTTCACCGCAAAATGCCATAATTCCATATAAGGGAGATCTAATCTACCTTAAAAGTCATCCATCTGATCAAATCATTGGCAACATCAATGATGGAGTGCTCACAAGAAGCCAATCCCAAAACATTTGTCTTTTTGATGTTTTTCTATCTCTCACACAACCTGTCAAGTACCAAGAGGCACTGAAAGGCAACAGTTGGGTAAAACCATGCAAGAAGAACTCCTTCAATTCAAAACACAACAAGTATGGGAACTTGTACCACTGCCTAAGGATGTATGTCCAATTGGCACAAAGTGGGTCTTCAAGAACAAAACTGATGAAAGGGGTATTGTTGTCAAAAATCAAGCTAGGCTTGTGGTTCAAGGTTATAGACAAGATGAAGGCATTGATTATGATGAAACCTTTGATCCAGTAGCAAGATTAGAAACCATCAGATTGTTTTTAGCTTTTGCCACCAACCACAACATCAAGGTGTTTCAAATGGATATAAAAAGTGCATTCTTGTATGGTAAGATCAAAGAAGAGGTATATGTTTGTCAACCTCCTGGTTTTGAAAATGCATTTTATCCAAATCATGTCTACAAGCTTAATAAATCTTTGTATGGGTTGAAACAAGTACCAAGAGCCTGGTATCCACTTTTCTCTAACCATTGATTTCACAAGAGGTAAATTGATAAAACCTTATTTTTGAAATAGAGAGCAAAAGATTTGATGCTTGTCCAAATCTATGTGGATGACATCATTTTTGGATTCACATGCACTGTCATGTGTGAAGAGTTCAGATAACTCATGGCAGCAAAGTTTGAAATGAGTGCAATGGGTGAGCTCCAATGTTTTCTTGGTCTTCAAGTAAAACAATTGCACAATGGTACTTTCATTCATCAAAGTATGTATGTCAAAAAACTACTTACCAAATTTGATATGAATGATTGTAAACCTTGTAGCACACCCATGGAAACCTCAAAGCTTGTCACTGTTGATGACAAAGATGACTTGGTTGATCAAACTCTTTATAGGAGCATGATTGGGTCTTTATTGTACCTAACTGCTTCTAGGCCAGATATCATGTTTGCAACATGTGTTTGTGCCATATCCCAGTTAGCACCTAGAAAGTCTAATCTTATTGTTGTGAAAAGGATACTCAGATACATAAAAGGTGCTCTTACACTGGGTATCTGGTATCCTGCTAATGCAAACATTAAGCTTTCAGGTTATTCATACAGTGATTTTGCTGTTTGTCACACCACAAGGAAGTCCATATCAGGAGAAGTTTAGTTCTTAGGTGATTGCCTAGTGTCCTGGCAAAGCAAAAAGCAAGTTGTAGTATCCACATCCACTGCTGAAGCTGAATATATTGCTGCTGCAAGTTGCACAGCTCAACTCCTGTGGCTTCAAAATCAACTGCTGGCTTTTGGTGTAACTGATCTAAATACTCCTCTCATGTTGGATAGTCAAGCAGTTGAAAACATCATTAAAAATCCAGTCTCTCATTCCACAACAAAGCACATTGACATCAGACATCACCATAGTTATCAATCATAGCGGACGCTATAGCGAATAGCGTGGCATGGCGGCCAATCTTCGCTACGAGGTGCATAGCGACCACATATCGAGCATATAGCGACGCCGACGGCGAATTCCGGCGAAAAAATAGCACTCCTGTGATGATTTCTGGCATTATGCTCCTATGTACCTTGTCGCTACATAGCATATAGGTCCTATGAAAAAGGTTTGATTTCTCTGCATTATGTTCCAACTAAAGATCAACTGGCAGATGTTCTAACAAAAGCATTAGATACATCTACCTTTGAAAGGCTGATCTCTAGGATTGGCATGCTAAACATGAATTGAAAACACATTTGTGTGTTCCATGTGTAAATAGCATTAAAATATTTTCAGAAAATCAAAATTATTCCTTGAAAGTAGTGTAAAATTGAAGTTTTTCAATAACTCTCTAAAGTCTGTTCATAACCACTGTTTTTCTTGAACCTCTGTTTGGCTTGAAAATATATCCACTGATAAAGTGTATCCTCTGTTTCACTTTCTATTACTTCCATCCTCTGATTGGTCAAACCACTGTTTTGACCTAAAACCACTGATATCTATCATCTAATAGTGTTAAAATCACCATTGTTTCCATCCGCTGTTGTTACACATCAGTGTTTTCCAAACAACTGTCATCCATTATTGTCAAAGGTTACACGTGGACAGATGTTAGCCATCAGATCTTTCGAAACTGTTGCCACGTTAGCATTCACTTTTTCTCTTTATAAACCTTGTTTTATCCAAACAGAGTTTTACGCGCCGTATCGAATTCAAAATTCTCAAAAGCGGTTTCTATCACTCTCTTTTTCTTCACAAATTCTTACTCTTTAATCTTTCACCGTGCCTCTCATCATCAAAACACCGAACAATTACACTCCCATTCTTGAAGAAACCGACTACAATAAGGCATATCATGCCATGATCAACATCCTGAAAAACTCCAAATACAAACATGGAAACAAAAGCCCCAATATATCTTGATATACTTCGGCAATTTTGGGCTAATGCTGAGGTTCAAACTCGAAAGAACGTGGCTTATGCAATAACTCAAAAGTTGGTGCATCACTCATCCAAATTTCATCACCAACCATTGACGGGTGGTCCGTAGGACAACCCTTAAGTGCGTTAAAACAATGTAAAATCTCACATTTAGTAGGGTTACATAGTGGAATAATATAACTATGGTGTGTTTAACTTTGCAGGTACAAAGGAGCATAAAAGAGTGAAGATGATGCATGGAAATGGGTGCTCATACTCGTTGAAGTTAGTGCTGAAGATATGGGTAAGTAACAAAAGAACAAAATTTTCAAGTACAGCAACCACCGTAGGCTACGGCCCCGTAGATTAGGTGGCAGTTACTTCATCAGATGCAGACCGTAAAGCAGACTCTTGGCACTGTAGGAAGCTTGGCTAGCTACCGTAAGATACGGTGGCACCGTAGCTTACAGTGGTGCCCAGCGAGAAGGTGTAACTGCCCTATTTGATCCGTTTTTCAAGTGTCTTTTCACTATCTTATCATTGGAGACGTTTTAGAGCAGTTCCTGGGCGATTTTGGCTACTTATTCTTAGTTGGAAACATTTCTAAACATTGTGGTTTGTGTTTTGATTCATATGAACATTAATCATTGTGTGATGATGATGCACCAAGGCATGAGTGGCTAAACTTATGGTGATCATCCTAGGTTGAAGGTCTGTCTAAGAAATTGGTGTTTTTATCCTTATTTCTAGAATAATAGACTTGCAATCTTTGTTTGTTTATTATGGTGTATTAATGCTTGTTTGTAAATTGTTAATTGATGTGTTGATCTTAATCTAAATCGTACGTTCTTTGTGTCGTTGACAATCGAGATATCACAGGAGGGATTAAGGTTGGATATTAGTTAATTGATCATCGGGTAACAACCTCGCATTTTATTAATCTGAGTACTTAGTTCCCTTTCATCACAACAAGTAATTACACACGAATCATGTCTATGTGATTCTTTCTAGTGGATTTTAACACAAATGTCAATTGAAACCGGAAGCCTAGGATGGTCGCTTTCTCTTAATCTGTTTTTATAACAAATCTTCGATAAGCAATTTTAGTAATTTAGTTCATTTACTCAAACAATCAAAATCATTGAATTTATTTTTCTGCAATTTAGGTTAATATAATTAACTTGAAAGCTACATAGTAAACATATTTTCCACATACTCCCTGAGTTCGATACCCATCTACCGCTAGCTAATTAATTGTAATTGGATTAAATTTGCGTGAGACTACGACATCACGTCAAATTTTGGCGCTGTTGCCGGGGAGTAGTGCGCAAGGTGTGTTAATTTAGTAGCTTTTGTTTGTTATTTTCGGGTTTACGCTGGTTATGTTTAGTGTGCAGGTACTTACAGGTGTATGCATACTAGAGGCTCTCACAAGTCATCACCGCGAGCATTTGATCCAGAAATCGAGCGAACCTTATGACAAAACCGAATCCTACTTCGAGAAAACAAAATCATTAGTTCACCTACTACACCAAAAGACATCATGGATCCACCAACTCCCACTATGGGTCAAACATCACTGTCTACACCTTCACCAAACCCTACTACCAATCCTACTTCCACATTGGAAGTACAACCAACTAACACCACATCACCCGCAATCACTCAAACTAGACCCGCCCTTACCTTTACCTCAATAATGGTTCCACCATTTTCATCTTTTTCCCAACTTCCGGTCAATCATCTTCTACTTACCAACCCTCACATACTACCCATCTTCTCAATATATGCAATCTTCGGGTATTGGAGGATATATAAGTTACAACCAAGTTCAACATACTACGTCCACTTTCCAACCCTCACATTACCCGTCTTCTCAATATATGCAATCTTCGGGTATTGGAGGATATGGATTTGATGATCGGTATGAGGAGGAATTTAGAGGAAACGAAGAAGTGGGGTACTATTATGGAGGTGAGGGAGGTAATTTGGGACCTCAAGGAGGTGTGATGTACCAACAAAGACAACAAGTGGAACAAGTTCAAGAAGTGGTTAGGCAACTGACAGGGGTACAACAAGTTGCCCATGCCTCTACAACAAGTGCAACCTCAATACCAACAACCACAATTTTAACAACCTCCACAAATTTAAAGGCCGATGCAACAACCCGTTGTGCAACAACCTCACTACCAACAACAATTTGCACCTCAAATGGGTCGACCAAGAGTACCGTTAGGCGCTCCACACAGATATCATAGAGAAGTAGTGAGGGAGTTGAAGCTCACTTCCGGCCGGTTATCACCAACAACCCTTCCCCGGTGGTAATTCCTCACTATCCGGATGGAAGAACACTTGAGGTTAGAACCAATGCACTCTAAAGTTTGCCGAAGTATAAACGATTAGCAACGGAAGAACCCTATTTTCATTTGGAGGCCTATGATTCCATTTGCAACACTATTGGAGGTCAAGGATTTTCATCCGATGAAGTTAAGTTGGTACTTTTTCAATTCTCGTTGGAAGATAAGGCGAAGAGGTGGTTCTATACGTTACCCTCTGCATCGATTTACACATGGGCGGAATGCAACAAAGATTTTTGGAATAATTTTTCACCGCCCAAAAGACTAATGATGCGCGGAAAAGTATTCAGGAATTTCGGAAACAAGTGGAGAAGATGTTTCGGTGAGGAGAGTCTAATGGTTTGTTTTTCTTTGTGTGTTTGTATGTTGATGGTGATGTGCAAGATTATGGGGCGTAAAGGAAAAGAGCATGTTGGATCATCGAGCAACCCAGCTGAGAATCCGAGAAGGAAGAGGAGATTAATTTTGTAACATGATGTGGAAGAAGAAGAGGAGGAAGAGGTTCAACCGAGGGGGCCGAAGCCCGTATGGGATAAAGGTACTTTGGATGATCAACCGGCGGAGTGGCAAGCTGTGTTATTCCATGACCAAATGAACGAATTGTCTCAGCGTAAGGAGGCTTTCATTTGTGAGAAAGATGTTCGTGAAGTGGACTTTGGTCCATTTGGTATCACCGATCGGTTTAGGGCTCTTGGCTGGGAAGCAGCTCTTAAGTGTTATGATAAGGAAGGAACGAATTTGTACGATGCTGAGATTCAAGAGTGGATGGCCACTCTTAGATGTCCACCATATCGCGGAGCATCTAAAATGGAACTGTTTGGTACCGTGAATGGAATTGAAGTTGAGATGTCATTTGAAACGTTGCGAAGGGTTGCGAAGTTTGATAGTAAACCTTCAGCTCAGTACATGCTTCCTAAATTGGAAGATTTGTACATCTCACCAGAGAGGCACCCACAATGGCAAAATATGTTGAATTATCTATTTTTACCGGGTACGACACATGGGAAACTCTATCAAAAGAATTTGAGAATCGAGGCGAAGCTGATGTTGATTATTTGCACATCAAATGTCATCCCGAGGCGGGGTGATAAAGTGGAGGTGAGGTATGCCGAGGTACCGGTATTGTATACATTGTTGAGAGGAGCGCCCCTTATTCCTTTCTGATTTTTGGTGTTGAACAATGTTTGGATAAGTCAGAATAGTGACCTACGGAAAATAATACCGCATTGTAGGCTTATCACGGCATTATTGAAGATGTACGGAGCAATTAATCAGGATGACAAAGGCTCATACAAGAAATTTAAGCCTTTTGACATCAAGCGGTTGGGGTCGGCATGGACGTATACTGAGTCAGAGAGATATCACAAGTTAAAAAGCAAAGGTCAAAGGTGGAGAGCGTTGAAGGTTGATGCGAGGCCATTACGGCCGGGTGAAGATGGGCCGGAAAGTGAAGAGGAGGCTCCCAGTGGGGATGATGAGTATATGGATGATCAATATACTGCTCCTATGGATACGGGTGGTGAAGGATCAAGTAGAAGTAGAGGCGAAATCCAATCAGGCTATATTGGTAGTGCATTTAGTATGCACAAATGTCGTATGATGCAAATTGGGGATATGGTGAATCGATGGAGCAGGTTGTGGAAAGAATGCGTTCCCCCACTTTTTCGGACAGGTCTGACTCTAGTCAAGTAGCTTTTGACCATCAAACATTCATGGGAGCGAGTATGGAGAGAGCGTTGAAACAAAATTACGACCGACAAGAGTTATGGAATCGAGCTCAAATGTATGCTTGTGAAGAGGAGATTAACAACCGCTACATTGATGATCGGAACAGACGCATGCATGATGCATGGCATGCGGGTCAACCAGTTGTTGCCGACCCTCCTATTGTGGATTACTCCACTCTACCACCGTATGATGGTAGTGTATCATACCCCACCCCACCATTGCATCATTCATAGTGGGTGGATCCGCATACGGGAATGGGAGGACAACAAGCCGATCAGGGAGGAAATCAAGAAGGTAGTAGCAGTGGCTTGTTTGGATTTGGAGAGTTCACGGATGTTATGAAATCCATCTTCGGGCCCCCTCAGCCAAGATACTATTGATCAAGTCGTGTTTTATTTCGTTTTGTACATTTTTGTAGATATTCATGTTTATGTTATGGTTGGGTGGATGGGTGGTTTTATGTGTTTTGTTGATGGGTTGTGAATGGATGGCGGTGTTTTATAAAAAAAAATCTGGGGTTTGAGAATTTGAGCAAAAGTTGATGTTGAGGTATGTAGAATGATTAATTCTTTCAAAGCCATATATTGGGGTCAATGCATCCCAAGTGTGGGGATGGAGGAAAAATTTTGGGATTTTTGAAAAAAATTTAAACCAAGTGAAAAAGTGTGATAATTTAAAAACCTGGCAGCAACCCTTTTTCCGTGTCCTTTCTTGGTGAGTACTTGGGCCACACACATATTGTACTAGAAAATTTTCTTTGGTTGAGTGCCATGTGTGAGTTGGGTTAATAGAACTTGTGTGACGAATGCATGTTGAGGCTTTAGCTTGTTTGCTTGTGAAGATGATAAGGGCAATTAGGTAGCCTCGTCTGGATGTGTGAGAGTGTGGGATTGGGGGGTTGGACCACATACAATACATATATGAGCTTGGTAATGCGAGGGGTGGGGGTTTGGTCCTTAGTAACCATACTTGAGCTTAGTGCCATTTATTTCTAACCTATACCTTCCTCCTAAAATTTTACCCATTGATTTGATTTGGTTTAGTAGTTTAGTGGCAAAAATTTTGCGTTCTTGTTTGCTTTGTTTAAAAAAATCAAAAAATTGAAAAGCACGAAAAAGAAGGAATAATGATGTTAGTAGTCTAAAACAAAGAGAAACAAGGAAAATGTAGTTGTGTATATAGTTAGAGTTGTTTTGTTTAGTGTAATAATAGTGTCGAATCGAATCATAGAACTACTTACATATATATCTTCTCATCTCCTACCCTTGCACCTAGCCTCGTTATAACCATTAAGTCCCTTTGATTTTCAAGTAGGCTAAGCATCTTGAGGCAAAGATTTGATTTGCACACAAGCATACTGTCGCACATTCACACATTTATATTGAGGGTTCTAGCAAAATCTTGCTTGTGCTTTGTTTTCACCGAGAGGAGAGTTAATTTGAGGGGTGTATCATGTGGTGTAATTAAAGGTTAGTAAAAGAAGGACATGCATTTACTTGGTTTGAAATGAGATGGTTTGTTAACTTGAAAATGATTGATGTGTTGCTTGGGACAAGCAACGGTTAAGTGTGGGAATGTGACGGGTGGTCCGTAGGACAACCCTTAAGTGCGTTAAAACAATGTAAAATCTCACATTTAGTAGAGTTACATAGTGGAATTAGATAACTACGGTGTGTTTAACTTGCAGGTACAAAGGAGCATAAAAGAGTGAAGATGATGCATGGAAATGGGTGCTCGTACTCGTTGAAGTAGTGCTGAAGATATGGGTAAGTAACAAAAGAACAAAAATTTCAAGTACAGCAACCACCATAGGCTACGGTGGCGTCGTAGCTTACGGTGGCAGTTACTTCATCAGATGCAGACCGTAAAGCAGACTCTTGGCACTGTAGGAAGCTTGGCTGGCCACCGTAAGCTACGGTGGCACCGTAGCTTACGGTGGTGCCCAGCGAGAAAGGTGTAAATGCCCTATTTGATCCGTTTTTCAAGTGTCTTTTCACTATCTTATCATTGGAGACGTTTTAGAGCAGTTCCTGGGCGAATTTGGCTAATTCTTCTTGGTTGGAAACATTTCTAAACATTGTGGTTTGTGTTTTGATTCATATGAACATTAATCGTTGTGTGATGATGATGCACCAAGGCATGAGTGGCTAAACTTATGGTGATCATCCTAGGTTGAAGGTTTGTCTAAGACATTGGTGTTTTTATCCTTATTTCTAGAATAATAGACTTGCAATCTTTGTTTGTTTATTATGGTGTGTGAATGCTTGTTTGTAAATTGTTAATTGATGTGTTGATCTTAATCTAAATCGTATGTTCTTGGTTTCGTTGACAATCGAGATATCACAGGAGGGATTAGGGTTGGATATTAGTTAACTGATCATCGGGTAACAACCTCGCATTTTATTACCCTTTCATCACAACAAGTAATTACACACGAATCATGTCTATGTGATTCTTTCTAGTGGATTTTAACATAAATGTCAATTGAAACTGGAAGCCTAGGATGGTTGCTTTCTCTTAATCTGTTTTTATAACAAATCTTTGATAAGCAATTTTAGTAATTTAGTTCATCTACTCAAACAATCAAAATCATTGAATTTAATTTTCTGCAATTTAGGTTAATAGTTAACTTGTAAGCTACATAGTAAATATATTTTCCACATACTCCCTGAGTTCGATACCCACTTACCGCTAGCTAATTAGTTGTAATTGGATTAAATTTGCGTGAGACTACGATGTCACGTCAACCATCTCCACTGTGTTTAGTCTCAATGACCTAGAGCACCCAACCTCTTTCACAATAAAAGAGCTTCACGATAAATTCATTGAACGGGGTTATGAAGGACAACTTACAGGTAAAACAATCTATAAACCTAATTTCCCTGCTGAGATGAAATTCTTTTTCCATACTTTGTTAGTCTGTTTGTCCGCCAAAACAACTACTTTTAATGAAATACCGTTAAACATGCAGTACTTGGGATATGCTATATTGACAAACTCAAATTTTAATTTCTCTCAAGTATTGTTCAATGATTTGGTGACAAACTTTAAGAATATTAAAAAGAATAAAGTTTTCTTATACATCCAAGGTTATTGAGTGTTTACATTCAATCCCAAGTTTGTGAAAAAGATGCTACACAAGGTGTTATCTGCCCTGTTGGCAATCTCACCCATGAAACTTTTACTCGAATTACAAATCAAACAAAAGTTTTGAAAACACAAGCAGATGGGGAGGAGCAAAATTTAGATGCATAAACATCACAAGCTTAACCCACTGCTCCTAGTGATCATGGCACTACAACCAGTGCTGCGAAACCCACACTAACCACTTCCAAAAAAAACCTTCCAAATCCAAAAGGCCCACCAAAACAAAACCCAAAAAAGTTACTCTGGAAGATGAGATCCTAGAGATGCCTGTGACAACACAAAAGTCACTTGAAACCAATGTTGATGCTACCTCACAGCTGTTGGAAAGATCTCCACCTACTAGCCTATCACCTCTTGTATCCTCACAAAAGGATCAAGTTATAAGCACATGGACACCATAATATGAAGCAATGGATTCACTTGGATCTATCTTCCACAACCCCTCTCCTAGGGCAATGTCGCTTTCTACACCACAACCCTCTCCACAACAACTTCCACCTACTATCTTACCTTTGTTGAAAGCATTTTACATTGGTCAGACACAAATCAGTTTCTCCCAATCACCTATTCATTAGAGTTCACCTCTACAAGTGACTGAGTCTGAGCACACTGTCTTTGCTAACCCATCAGCAGCTGAGGAGGCTACATCCCTTAGGTTACATGTAACCCTTGGTGATATTTCAAGTGAAGCAACCCCTACAATTGTAGAACCTTCCTGTTTCTCAATTGGACAGTGGTTACATACATAAGACTTCTTTGAAGGCAACAACTGTTGAGGTCATAACTATAACCTCTGTTCCAGTTGGAAGTCCCCAGAACTAAGAAAAAGGGGCATCTGGTTCTGCTGATATGGGATTTACTTCCATTGAAGTTCCAGATACAACTACCACTGGTAGGAGTTCAAATGATCCTATTAAATTAGGTGATGAGCTAAAATACAAGGAATTGACGGAGAGGATGACATCAATGGAATCCTCAATGAATAATCATAAATCCATGATGCAACAAATCCTACAAAACTCCCAAAGTCAATCACACCCATCTTCCTCTACATCACAAACTGCTGATGAGCTCTGGAAATAGTGCAACCCATCATCACAACTTAGAGAAGTTTTCCAGAAATTCAGCATAACACTCACATGAAGCTTATCAGAGAAATGGTTGATGCTAGATACAGTGATACCCAAGCTAAAATAAAAGCCAGCAAAGACCATTTGTTGAAAATTACAGCACTGCCCCTACTTCTTGTAACATTTGTAAAAAAATCGGGCCTCCAAAACCCGCTCCGTTTTGCAATCTTGTACCAAGTTATGAAATTTCATTAATTATTTATGATTATTTTGGGTTTAAACATTACATAATTAATAAATAAACTAAACCATAAAAATTATATTTGATAAAAAGTTAAAATAAAATAAATAAAAAACATTTGTAGCTGCCGGGACTCGAACCCGGGTCAGCTGTCTCCAACGACTTATCATTTGCTTCCCAAACCACTCCGCCACCAAGTGTTTTCTGTTAACCTTAGGAAAACAATTGGGTCTTATACGCAAACACGAATCAACCGTTAATGCCATCTGAATAACGGAAATCGGTAAACCGATCGCCAAATCAGTTCAAATTCGTCTGGCTAGCTTATAACCGATGAATATCGGTTTCTAATTAAGTCCAAATTGAATGAACTTAAAGTTTCGGTTTTTGAAACCGAAAAGTTATCAAACTCCGATTAATTCAGGTTCCAATCATTTATGCAATTCAGAACCGTCTCAACTACACTCCATTTCCTTTTCGTCACGTTTTCAAGTCATTTGAGCACCAAAAACTGTTCGCCGGAATTCTCTGCAGAAATCGCCGGAAAACCGTGTTCAACACAAACCGGTAAGATATTCCTCCTTTGCGGTTTCAATCTATTGTTAGGACTCTACTAACATCAATCCATCACTCAAAATCGGTCACAGAAGACTTTGCTGGATTTTCTGGGTTCGCCGGAGAAATTCTGGAATTGCCGGAAACTCGCTGGTTAACGGTAAGCACATTCAATCGTACTAATAATCCATGTACTCTGGTTCAATTTCAAATCTAATTCCTTAATTCTGTTGATAGACTCTCTCAGCCGGAGGTTCAAAAACAGAGCTATCTGATTTTCGCCGGACTCCTTAAAGAAGACAACCTGTCCGGTATATTCTTTCCCCAAACTGTTCGGTTTTGTACATTCAAGCTAGTCGTCATGTTTATTAATCAGTTAAATCAGGAACCAGATGTTTGAGTAAAGTCGGTAATTGTAATGAAGAAGACGAACTTAAAAACGGGATAAGAGTAATTAAAATTCGGATAATAAACGGGTTAGACACACAGTCCAGCGGTGGACTGTGTGCAAAGTTTATTATCCTTACTACCCACACGCTTTCCGTAATAACATTTCTTTTTATTCATGAACTAACCGGTTAGAGCGAGTAGTTGTTAAGTATAATATAAATCAAGAATATAACCGGGTTAGACACACAGTCCAGCGGTGGACTGTGTGCAAGATAAACTTCATAACGCGCGTTCGAACCCTGTCCCAAGCACCGGTCAATTGAATTAAAACGTTTTTGTAAATAAAGGTATTTTCGGTTAAGTCGAATAAGTATATAAATATAATTAAAACTGAGTTCCTAACGGGTTAGTCACGTAGCTCAGTTGGTAGAGCTACGTGCACGTGAACGGAAGGTCACCGGTTCGAATCCCGCTTGGCGCAAACATTTACCGCTGACCGAACCGGTCAACGGTCAACGGTCAACGGTCAAACAGTAAAATAATGATATTTTTTTTATATATTTATTTGTTTATTTTAATTTAAAAATCAATTAAAAATTTTTAAGGATAGAAAATAGCCATAAACTCACAAAAATATATCTAAAAATCCCATTAAAATCTTTAATAAAATCCATCCATTTAATATATTTTTCCATTATTATTTAGGTTAGTGATTCCTCGTTGACTCGCTTCGTCTAAATCGTGTGCATCTCACCATCTCAAATTCAACGCACCCAATGTGAGTGAACCCTTCAAATTCCCCGTTTTAATCACATTTTTTGGGTGTATCATGTGTCTTGTTCATTTACATATTATAACCAAGTTATTGTGCATATATCATGTCATGACATGTGTATTAGTTTGTTGCTGTTAAGTAGTTATTATTGTATGCAAATTATTATTTCAATACATGCAATTGCCGAGGCCGTGGCTCCCCATCCATCGAGGTTGAGTTGGATCCCCATTTAATTATGCGGTTGATCTTGGCGTGCCCGCACGATCGGCTCCGTTTGATTGAGCCTTGATCGGTCATTTCATTTTACATTTCAATACATGCAATACGCTCGGCTCTGTTTGATTGAGCCTTGAGTGCACAGTTCAATTTACATTTCCAGTTCATGCAATACGTTTGGCTCCGTTTGATTGAGCCTTGAGCGCACAGTTCAATTTACATTTCCAGTTCATGCAATACGATCGGCTCCGTTTGATTGAGCCTTGATCGCACAGTTCATTTAAGTTAATTATTATATGATGTTGGTATGTTCATGTATGCTATCGATTGTTAATGTATGTTATAATTGTAATTGATATTTGCCAATGTGTGATTACATACATGTGCTCTTTTATGATTATGCACAATATTTTATTGATAAACTAACCAGAAAATCATTATCAAATGTTTATCTATAAGGTTCACTCGCCAACTTATGTTGACCCAAAAACCTCCTATTTTTACACATGATACAGGTGAACCAGCAGCAGCTAGGAACACATAGGACCTGGATTAGAAGAAATAAAACGATTTAGTATTTGGATTATTATGTTTGGTTATTTTCCCTTGTAATGAATGAACATGTTTGGATGTTTGAGAAATGTAACTTTGACTTCATTTAATTATGAAACATAATAGTAAATGTCATGTGCTTTGGTGATAACCCAATTATGCCCCGACTCTTATTTTCGCTGCGGGTCGGGGTGTGACAGATTGGTATCAGAGCCATGACTATAGGGATATAGGATAGGTTATTAGACCCTTAGAGCCTATACTATAGTCGATTAGAAACTTATAAGAATTTTGTGTGTTATATGCCTAATTTCATGATGTTTATATGTTTATGTTAAATGTTACATTTGATATTGTTCAAGCATGTTCATAAGTATGTATTATCAAATAACGCCTATCATGAAATCGTATGATCATAACATATCACATCCATGCAAGCACACACCACATCATGATTGATTTTACAATGATTTTCGTGTTTTCAAATCTCATCAAAGTGAGTTCTCATGACGGGCATGTAGTAACTGGAAGGGTACTAGTACCGGTAGTCGGAACGTCCTGTCTAGGCTGGCATTCGTATAAATCCAAAATAAAGGACCAATTTGCCTACCTGGGGACTAACGATGAGAGTACGAAATACCTATTAGGCCAAAGCATGCTATACCAAACGTCGTGAGAGCTAATCCCACTTTGAGTTGTCATTGTGTCTACACCTGGACACGTTCCGACCAAACGCCTCATGAACATATTTTGTGGTTTGCATTCGGGGGATGCAAGTGTTAAATTGCCAATACTAATGTGAATCCTACCAAGCCAATAGCCATGGGGGCCCACATGACTATGTAGGTGAAGGTATGGGGGACATTTGAGGCCCAACATGAGCGAACCCAAGACATCCTTTGGATGTAGTTGCATTATTGATATTTATGTTATTTTCATTTTCTCAAAGACACATGACACCTAAAAAGACATCATAAACTCACAATCTTCTCATTTTATGATCCTGTAGATGTCGTCTAGATCGCATCAAAGAAGTAGGAAATCGGAAAAGTCTCGGGAACGTTTGGCCACCCATATCGAGAATCAAATGGCCACAATATTACCTGACATCGTAGTACAAGTACAACAAGCCCTTGCTGCAAATCCTACTAACCCTCCTCAACAACAGGACCAGATCATCAACAACCCTTCTACCATCAAATGCTCCTACAAACATTTTAAGTCCTGCGATCCTCCAAAATTCGAAGGGACTGAGGGAGTCACTGCTCTCCTACATTGGTTCGAGGAGATGGAAAACGTTTTCTTAAACTGCGATTGTCCTGAGGATCGCAAAGTTCGTTATGCCACCGGGAGACTACTTGGGGTAGCTCTCACTTGGTGGAATACTGAGAAAGGAAAGAGGGGAACGGATGATGCGATGGCCTTAACTTGGGAGGAGTTAAGGGAAATTATGACTTGGCGATTCTGTCCTAGAAGTGAAATTAAGAAATTGGAAGATGAATTTCATGCTTTGAAGCAAAAAGATGGTGATCACTCTACTTACAACAAAAGGTTCTTAGAGTTGAACCAAATGGTTCCAAACTTATTCACTCCAACCTACTGACTGATCGAACATTACATTCGAGGACTACCCTCGAAAATCCAAGATTCGGTCCTCAGCGTTTCACCGGTAACCCTCGAAGCTGCCATGGAGTTGGCAACAGAACTGACCGAAAACCGAATTCGCAATGGGAAATTCAAGGAGGAAAAGAAGAAAACCCCTGCTGAGGGACAAACCTCAAACCACCACCCTCCGTCCTCTAAATTTGCTAACAAGAGGAAGCGTAACACCAGGAACTTTGCAGTCACCCAAACCAACACCCCTATTCCTGCTGCAACCATCACTCAAGTCACACCTCCACCCGCGCCATACAAAAGACCCTACACAGGCCCATTACCAAAATGTAATCGTTGTCAGTATCACCACTCCCCTGATTATCCTTGCCAATACTGTACCGGCTGCGGTCGCGCCGGACACACTGCTCAAAACTGCCGCACGCTCCAACGAACAAACCGCCACCAACCTATAACCCAAACCCACCAACAATTAATGGGTCAGGCCCAACAACAGCTACCATTTCCACCCACTCAACAGTTAGCCCAAACCTACTATCAACCCAATTACCCTATGGGCCAACCTATGCGGGCTTGTTTCAACTGCGGCGACCCAAGTCATTTCAGGAACACATGTCCAAGGCTGGTTAATATTATTCATGCTCAGGCCCAAGCCAATCCTGTGAATCAAGCGAACCAAGCTCCTCCACCTGCTAGAGGAAGGGCTTTCAATATTAACGCAAACCAGGCCAGAGCTGACGGCAATGTGGTCAACGGTACGTTTCTTATAAATGGTAGATATGCCTCTATGTTATTTGATACTGGTGCGGATAGAAGTTTCGTGTCATTAGAGTTTGAACCTATCTTAAGTAAAAATCGAGATAAGCTCGCGGAATCCATAACGGTAGAAGTTGCGGACGGAAAACCTGTTTCATTAGAATCTATTTTACACAACTGTACACTCACCTTAAACGACCACGAATTCTCAGTCGATCTTATTCCTATGAAGCTGGGAAGTTTTGACATCATAATCGGTATGGATTGGCTCAGTCTACATCATGCGGAAGTTGCATGTCGTGAGAAATTTATTCGTATTCCTCTTTCAAACGGTCAGACTCTTCGAATCTTTGGAGAGACCTCGTCGAAAGGGCTCAACTTAATGTCTTGTCTTCAGGCTCAAAAATGCCTTCGCAAGAATTATGTTGCGTTTTTAGCCCATATCATGAAGAAGGGGACCACAGAGAAGAAACTTGAAGATATTCCTGTTGTAAAAGATTTTCCACAAGTTTTTCCTGACGACATTTCAGGACTTCCTCCAATCAGAGATGTCGAATTCCGTATCGATCTTATACCTGGTGCTACACCAGTGGCAAAATCTCCATATAGGTTAGCCCCCTCCGAAATGCAAGAGCTAGCCAGTCAATTGCAAGAGTTGACTGACAAGGGATTTATACGCCCCAACTCATCGCCTTGGGGTGCACCTGTGCTTTTTGTAAAGAAGAAGGATGGATCTTTTCGCATGTGCATCGACTACAGAGAGCTCAACAAGTTAACTATCAAAAATCGATATCCTTTACCTCGCATAGATGATCTTCTTGACCAACTACAAGGTGCCAGTTGCTTTTCGAAAATCGACCTTCGATCTGGCTATCATCAGCTTAGAGTGCATGAAGAAGACGTCCCTAAAACTACTTTTCGAACTCGATATGGTCACTATGAATTCATGGTTATGCCGTTTGGATTAACCAACGCACCAGCTGTTTTCATGGACCTAATGAATAGAGTCTGCAAACCTTACCTTGATCGATTTGTCATTGTATTCATCGACGATATTCTTATCTATTCAAAAACTAAAGCTGATCATGAGCGTCATCTACGACTTGTTCTTGCACTCCTAGAAAAGGAAAAGCTTTATGCCAAGTTCTCTAAATGTGAATTCTGGTTAAAAGAGGTGCAATTTCTCGGGCATGTAGTCAATGACAAAGGAATACATGTGGACCCATCAAAGATCAAAGCAGTTCAAGAATGGCAAGCTCCACGTACACCAACTGAAGTAAGGTCTTTTCTTGGACTTGCTGGCTATTATCGTCGGTTCATTTCAAACTTCTCTCGCATTGATGTGCCACTCACGGCTTTAACCCATAAAGGGAAACCATTTGTATGGGGACCCAAGCAAGAAGAAGCTTTTCAAACCCTCAAGCAAAAACTTTGTGATGCACCAATCCTCACACTTCCTGAAGGTTGTGATGATTTTGTAGTCTATTGCGACGCGTCAGGGCAAGGATTAGGTTGCGTTCTCATGCAAAGAGGAAAAGTCATAGCTTATGCCTCAAGGCAACTCAAGACACACGAAAAGAACTACACCACTCATGACCTTGAACTTGGAGCTGTTGTATTTGCTCTTAAGATATGGAGACATTATCTCTATGGTACGAAGTGTGAAATCTACACTGACCACAAGAGTCTTCAACATATCTTCAACCAGAAAGAGTTAAATGTGAGGCAACGAAGATGGGTCGAACTCCTAAATGATTACGACTGTGAAATCAGATACCACCCTGGTAAAGCAAATGTGGTGGCTGATGCACTTAGTCGAAAGGGTTATGCGAACTCCATTCACCTTCTATGTTCGCAAATTATAACCAATGTTAAGGATCAAATTCGAGAAGCTCAACACGTTTCAATAACAGAGGAAGATGTACAAAAAGAGATGTCCTGTGGAGCCGAGCTAAAACTTGAAACTAAATCTGATGGTATTTTGTATTACCTGGATCGTATATGGATTCCTAACCACATCAATCTTCGTGAAACACTCATGCATGAAGCTCATAAGACGCGATATTCTATACACCCAGGAGCCGATAAGATGTATCAAGACCTACAGTACACCTATTGGTGGCCTGGAATGAAGAAAGATATTGTCGTTTTCGTTTCCAAGTGTCTCACATGTTCTAAGGTGAAGGCTGAACACCAAAGACCCTCAGGACTTCTAGTCCAACCAGAAATACCTGTATGGAAGTGGGAAAATATAACCATGGATTTCATTACCGGGTTACCTCGCACTTCTAGTGGGTATGACACTATATGGGTGGTTATAGACCGACTTACAAAATCAGCTCACTTTATCCCTATTCGAGAAGATTTCAAGAACGATAAGCTTGCTCGTATTTATATCAATGAAATCGTAAGCCGGCACGGGGTACCAATAAGTATTATTTCTGATCGTGATGGTCGTTTCACCTCACGAACATGGCAAGCAGTACAATCCGCTATGGGCACTCGATTAGATCTCAGTACCGCCTACCATCCTCAAACTGATGGACAGTCTGAGCGCACCATTCAAACCCTTGAGGATATGCTTAGAGCATGTGTCATAGACTTCAAGGGAAATTGGGACGCCCATCTACCGTTAGTTGAATTTTCGTACAACAACAGTTATCATTCTAGCATCGGCATGGCACCTTTTGAAGCTTTATATGGTCGAAAGTGCCGATCTCCTGTTTGTTGGCACGAAATTGGGGAAGCACAAATTACTGGTCCAGAATTGATCCAAGAAACCACAGATAAGATTCATCAAATCCGAAACAATCTTCTAGCGGCTCAAAGTCGTCAAAAGAGTTACGCAGATAAACGACGGAAGCCCTTGGAGTTTAGCGTTGGTGATCATGTGCTTTTAAAAGTATCACCGTGGAAGGGAGTAGTTCGTTTTGGTCAAAAGGGAAAGCTAGCACCACGTTATGTAGGACCTTTCAAGATACTCGAAAGAGTAGGTCCTGTAGCATACAAGCTTGACCTACCGGAAGAACTCGACAGGATTCATCCCACATTCCACGTGTCGAACTTGAAGAAGTGCCTCGCTGATGAGAATCTTCATATCCACTGGAGGATATTCAGATTGATGAATCCATGCATTTTATTGAAAGACCAGTGGAGATTATGGACTATGGAGAAAAGCGTCTACGACGAAGTCGCATTCCTATTGTTAGGGTACGCTGGGAGTCGAAACGGGGACCTGAGTTTACTTGGGAACGTGAAGACTCAATGCGTGAAAAATACCCTCATCTTTTCCCTACTACTTCAACTGTTTAAATTTCGGGACGAAATTCCTAAAAGTAGGGGATACTGTAACATTTGTAAAAAAATCGGGCCTCCAAAACCCGCTCCGTTTTGCAATCTTGTACCAAGTTATGAAATTTCATTAATTATTTATGATTATTTTGGGTTTAAACATTACATAATTAATAAATAAACTAAACCATAAAAATTATATTTGATAAAAAGTTAAAATAAAATAAATAAAAAACATTTGTAGCTGCCGGGACTCGAACCCGGGTCAGCTGTCTCCAACGACTTATCATTTGCTTCCCAAACCACTCCGCCACCAAGTGTTTTCTGTTAACCTTAGGAAAACAATTGGGTCTTATACGCAAACACGAATCAACCGTTAATGCCATCTGAATAACGGAAATCGGTAAACCGATCGCCAAATCAGTTCAAATTCGTCTGGCTAGCTTATAAACGATGAATATCGGTTTCTAATTAAGTCCAAATTGAATGAACTTAAAGTTTCGGTTTTTGAAACCGAAAAGTTATCAAACTCTGATTAATTCAGGTTCCAATCATTTATGCGATTCAGAACCGTCTCAACTACACTCCATTTCCTTTTCGTCACGTTTTCAAGTCATTTGAGCACCAAAAACTGTTCGTCGGAATTCTCTGCAGAAATCGCCGGAAAACCGTGTTCAACACAAACCGGTAAGATATTCCTCCTTTGCGGTTTCAATCTATTGTTAGGACTCTACTAACATCAATCCATCACTCAAAATCGGTCACAGAAGACTTTGCTGGATTTTCTGGGTTCGCCGGAGAAATTCTGGAATTGCCGGAAACTCGCTGGTTAACGGTAAGCACATTCAATCGTACTAATAATCCATGTACTCTGGTTCAATTTCAAATCTAATTCCTTAATTCTGTTGATAGACTCTCTCAGCCGGAGGTTCAAAAACAAAGCTATCTGATTTTCGCCGGACTCCTTAAAGAAGACAACCTGTCCGGTATATTCTTTCCCCAAACTGTTCGGTTTTGTACATTCAAGCTAGTCGTCATGTTTATTAATCAGTTAAATCAGGAACCAGATGTTTGAGTAAAGTCGGTAATTGTAATGAAGAAGACGAACTTAAAAACGGGATAAGAGTAATTAAAATTCGGATAATAAACGGGTTAGACACACAGTCCAGCGGTGGACTGTGTGCAAAGTTTATATACAAGTCCCGAGTTCGATCCTTACTACCCACACGCTTTACGTAATAACATTTCTTTTTATTCATGAACTAACCGGGTTAGAGCGAGTAGTTGTTAAGTATAATATAAATCAAGAATATAACCGGGTTAGACACACAGTCCAGCGGTGGACTGTGTGCAAGATAAACTTCATAACGCGCGTTCGAACCCTGTCCCAAGCACCGGTCAATTGAATTAAAACGTTTTTGTAAATAAAGGTATTTTCGGTTAAGTCGAATAAGTATATAAATATAATTAAAACTGAGTTCCTAACGGGTTAGTCACGTAGCTCAGTTGGTAGAGCTACGTGCACATGAACGGAAGGTCACCGGTTCGAATCCCGCTTGGCGCAAACAATTACCGCTGACCGAACCGGTCAACGGTCAACGGTCAAACAGTAAAATAATAATATTTTTTTTTATATATTTATTTGTTTATTTTAATTTAAAAATCAATTAAAAATACTTAAAAATAACATTTTTAAGGATAGAAAATAGCCATAAACTCACAAAAATATATCTAAAAATCCCATTAAAATCTTTAATAAAATCCATCCATTTAATATATTTTTCCATTATTATTTAGGTTAGTGATTCCTCGTTGACTCGCTTCGTCTAAATCGTGCGCATCTCACCATCTCAAATTCAACGCACCCAATGTGAGTGAACCCTTCAAATTCCCCGTTTTAATCACATTTTTGGGGTGTATCATGTGTCTTGTTCATTTACATATTATAACCAAGTTATTGTGCATATATCATGTCATGACATGTGTATTAGTTTGTTGCTGTTAAGTAGTTATTATTGTATGCAAATTATTATTTCAATACATGCAATTGCCGAGGCCGTGGCTCCCCATCCATCGAGGTTGAGTTGGATCCCCATTTAATTATGCGGTTGATCTTGGCGTGCCCGCACGATCGGCTCCGTTTGATTGAGCCTTGATCGGTCATTTCATTTTACATTTCAATACATGCAATACGCTCGGCTCCGTTTGATTGAGCCTTGAGTGCACAGTTCAATTTACATTTCCAGTTCATGCAATACGTTCAGCTCCGTTTGATTAAGCCTTGAGCGCACAGTTCAATTTACATTTCCAGTTCATGCAATACGATCGGCTCCGTTTGATTGAGCCTTGATCGCACAGTTCATTTAAGTTAATTATTATATGATGTTGGTATGTTCATGTATGCAATCGATTGTTAATGTATGTTATAATTGTAATTGATATTTGCCAATGTGTGATTACATACATGTGCTCTTTTATGATTATGCACAATATTTTATTGATAAACTAACCAGAAAATCATTATCAAATGTTTATCTATAAGGTTCACTCGCCAACTTATGTTGACCCAAAAACCTCCTATTTTTACACATGATACAGGTGAACCAGCAGCAGCTAGGAACACATAGGACCTGGATTAGAAGAAATAAAACGATTTAGTATTTGGATTATTATGTTTGGTTATTTTCCCTTGTAATGAATGAACATGTTTGGATGTTTGAGAAATGTAACTTTGACTTCATTTAATTATGAAACATAATAGTAAATGTCATGTGCTTTGGTGATAACCCAATTATGCCCCGACTCTTATTTCCGCTGCGGGTCGGGGTGTGACACTTCTATTCTTCAAGAGGAAACTATAGATGATGCCAAAAGGGGGAGAGAGATCCCTTGGGAAAATTGTGGCCTTATTCCAAGGCAAAACCAAAGGAGCCTGAAACCACTACTGCAGCATCTGATGCTACTCTAGGAAAAGAGTTTAATGAGACTCTGAATAAAGAAACTAAAAAGATGGCTGATGAAAAACAGAAAAGACAAGATAAACTGAGGGCTGAAAGTAAAAGCTTGTGTTAGGATCTGAGTTTGATTTACTTGTAGTTTTTGTTTCAAAAAATGGAAATATGATTGAAATTTAAAGTAAATGCAGCGGAATAGAATGAAAAACTTTTACTACAAGTAAAGGTCGTTTGTTTTCATCATCATCATGCTTTCAAGTATATAAACTTTGCATGTGATTCACAAACTCCCCCTCAGCCTATTGCAACAAGTTGATAGTACAGAAAATGGAAGAAGATGATAGGTGTAAAAATCTTTTTAAAAAGACGAAGTTTACTGTTACATCAACTCAGCTATATATACTAACTATCTAACCTCTGAGCATCTTTTGATGACGTCAGGGTTGATAGTGATCTTTAACAATAATAACAACCTCAAAACACTGACCCCTAACAACTGATAGTGCAAATGCACTTTACATTGAATATAAAACTTATATCCTAAAACTCTGATGACCGTCCTCTGCTTCTTATCTTCTATCAGACCTTAGGTATGTTGTTGTAGCAGATGATACAAAGGTATCAGACTTTGGGAAGGCAGAGTTTAGGAGGTAAGAGGTTGTAAACTCTGATAGATAGACCAAACCACGGATAGAGTATTTTGGCTTTATATCATCTGTTCCTTTGTAAAGGGTTCAATCCCAACAATCTCTCCCCTGGAACAGATGATGCCAAAAACTCTTTTTATTCATGGTCTTTATTCCTCAACAGTAAATCTCTGCTTTGACCTTTGAACTGTAATTCGAAATTCAGAGATTCCTCATCATCATCATCCTTTTCCAGTACCAGATCCATAAGTTCTTGGAGGTCTTCTACACACAGCCAATATGCATCCTCCATTCTCATCTTGGTAGTTGTGCCATCAGACTTGAGCAAGGTCAATTCGTGGGAGTTTTTGTCAACTTTCCACTTTAGAATTTTTGGGTCTGATGGCTTTCTAGGATGGAATGTTATTGGTGAGGTGGGAAAAGTTGATTGATTTTCCATCTGAAAAAGATCTTCTGCAAGCTTTTGACTGGTTTCATCAGTATGGAAATCAATCATGTTTTGGATTCCTTCCTTTATATGCTCAAACACTCTTTTGACTTCTTCTACCATATCCCTTTGCCTTTTCCTTTGATTCAAGGCCAGAATAGATAAAGCAGATGTTTCAGATGGTTTTGAAGAGTGTTGGATCTGTTGAGCTGTATCCTCTGATGCATATACTGGCTTCTTTGGCAGTGATGGATTTGTTTTCATTCTCTTTTCAAGTGATTTGTATGTATCAATCACCTTAACCTCTGTCCACCTCATGATTTGGTTCTTTGACCCATATTTTGCAGCACTTAACTCTTCCTTCATTCTTCTTAACGTTAAATTCTTTTCAGGCATCTTCTTATGTTTATTCCAGTCTGGAGGAGTTGGCTTTTTGAGAGGATCTTTCAGCATTTCTTGCATTCTTTGTACCTCATCTTCCAACTCTTTCACAGTCTAGTCTTTGAATTGTGCCATTGTAGCCTTGTATAACTTGGTTTCCAAGATGTGATTAATGTAATCATCTTTCAGGCTGTTATCTTCTTTCTCTGACAATTGTTTGCTCAAATCTCTTGCATAGTCTTCTATACTTCTGACTTTGCTCAACTGAAATTGCCAGTAACTTTGTATAACTCTGTCAGACTTTCCATGGGTATCCCTTTGTGATATCCTCTGCTTGTTGGACTTTAAGTCTCTTGTATTCTTCTAAGTTTCTGGGTTTGGGATAACCTTTCAGAGATGGGAATTCCCTTTTATCTGGATCTTCTTCTGAAAAGAAAGATTTGATCTCTGATTTGACAGCTTGTAATTCCAGTGGGAATTGAGTGGCAAGGGCACTTTAGTATATGAGAAGAAGGAGGTTTAACAGCTGTTGTGGTGGACATTGGTTTAGATGACACAGGCAAAGGAGAGGGGATGATCTTGTCATCAAGTACAACATTTGTGGTTCTCCTCCTTTTGAACTTGAGATTGGGTGATTGTGGTTGTGAACTACTTGTGGGTGTGGGTAGAGATATGGTGGAAGTAGGAATTATGACCATAGCAGTGGTTGGATTAACATTTGTTATAACCTCTGCTGTGTCAACAGATGTTGACACAACAGTTGTTGTAACATCTGTTGTAATTTGTTTATCAACTGCTTTTGAAGAAGGAGGTGTAAGTGTTTTTGTGGGAGCAGAGGATATAGTTGGATTAGCAACTGTTTTAGAAGGTATGGATGCTGATGCTGATTGCCTTGTTTTTCTAACAGGCATCTTCTTTGTTGAAGACCCAACATTTTCCTTTTCTTTTTGTAGAGCTATCTTTTTCTCAACCAAAGCTCTGCTCTCAACCATTACCCTTTTCTTTGTATTCTCCTTTTCCCTTGCAAAGATATTAGTTGTTTCATCAATCTTTTTAGAACCATCTGGTTTAGGGATAACCACTGTTTGACATGCATCTTTTTCATCAAGCTTTAGCACTTCTTTCTTTAAAGGTATCTCCCCCTTTTTGGCATCATCAGTGTTGACCAAGATTACGGTAGGAGGAGGAGTACCAGTGGTTTGAAGGAGATGAGCCTTGATATCTACAGTAGTATCTATATATCTGGCATCAACCATGGTTCTAACCTCTTGCATTTGATGCTTGTGTTGAAGATCAGCATAATATTTGTGTTGTTGATACAGAGGGTCTAAGGCTTGTTTTAGATCATCAGTGGATAGGACAGAGGGTTGGCTCTTTGTTGCTAACATCTGCTTCAGTAAATCCTTGATTTCATCAACAGAGCTTTCAATTTTGGTAACTCTCTCCGTCAAATCCTGATATTTTAGATCATCACCTAACTTAATAGGATCATCTGAACTACTACCAGAAATGGTAGTTTTATCTATGTCATCATGAACAAAGGTCTCAACCCCTGTTTCAAACATAGATGCCCCTTGATCTTGGAACTGGGGACTTCCCACTGGAACAGAGGTTACCTTGGTAGCCTCAATAGTGGTTGCCTTCATCAGAGTCTTAGGTATGTAACCACTGTCCAAAGGTAAACTTGGTAGTTTAGCAATTGTAGTGGCTGCTCTTGATGAAATATCACCTAGGGTTACATGTAACCCAAGGGATGTATCCTCTTCAGCTGCAGATGGGATAGCAAAGAATAAGGAATCAGGCCCAGTCACTTGTTGGAGTATATTCTCATTGATAGTTGTTGAGAAGAACTGGTTAACGTCTGTTCTAATTCAATTACATTCAGCAAACGGAATATGGTAGGTGGGATTGATTTTGTTGGTGATGGTTGTGGTGCAGAAAGAGACAATGCCCTGGGAGAGGGGTTGTGGAAGATGGAACCTAGTGGATCCAGATCTTCAAAATTTGGTGTCCCTGTATTTACAACCTTTCTCCTTTTGTGAGGAAGAAGGAGGAGTTTCAAAGCCAGGTTGAGATTCTAACATCTGCTTTGAAGAAGTAGCAGTAGTGTTTACATGTGATTTTTGTGATATCACTGGGTTAACCTCTGGGATCTCATCTTCCAGAGGGCCCTTTTAGGGTTTGGTGGGTTTTTGGATGTTTTCTTGGGTTTCTTTTTGGAGATTGCTGGTGTGGCTTTCAGGGCAGTGGATGTGAACAGTGTTTTGAAACTATCAGAGGATACGTTTTGACAGTGGATAGACTTTTCTAAACGACCCTTGTTTTGATGCTATCAGTGGTTTAAAACAGACTTTAAGGATTTATTGAAAAATTCTATTTTAAACTGTATATAAGGATGAAATTTTGATTTTCTGAAAACATTTTTATGCTATTTACACATGGATCACCAGAAAAACTGTTTTTAATCCATGTTAAGCATTCTAATCCTAGAGATCAAGCTTTCAAAAGTAGATGTATCCAATGCTTTTGTTAGAACATCTGCTAGCTGATCCTTAGTATGGACATGTTGTAAAGAAATCAAACCTTTTTCATAGAAATCCCTCACAAAGTGATGTCTGATGTCAATGTGTTTTGTTGTTGAGTGAGAGACATGATTTTTGATGATATTTTCTGCTGCTTGACTATCAATTTTAAGTGGAGTCTTTAAAGTAGTGATAGCAAAATCCAAAAGTTGATTTTGAAGCCACAGGATTTGTGCAGTGCAACTTGCAGCAGCAATGTATTCAGCCTCAGCAGTGGATGTGGAAACTGCAACTTGCTTTTTACTCTGTCAAGACACTAGGCAATCACCTAGGAATTGGACACCTCCTGATGTGGACTTCCTTTTTGTTTTGCATCCAGCAAAATCACTATCTGAGTAACCTGAAAGCTCAATATTTCCATTAGCAGGATACCATATACCAAGTGTGGGAGCACCTTTTATGTACCTGAATATCCTTTTGACAGCAATAAGATCAGACTTTTTAGGTAGTGACTGGGATCTGGCACAAACACATGTTGCAAACATGATGTCTGGCCTGGAAGCAGTTAGGTACAATAAAGACCCAATCATACTTCTATGAAGTTTTTGATCAACCAAGTCATCTTTATCAACATTAGTGACCAATTTTGAAGTTGTCATGGGTGTGCTGCAAGGTTTACAATTATCCATATCAAACTTTTTAAGCAGTTCTTTGACATACTTATTTTGATAGATGAAAGTGCCATTGCACATTTGTTTGACTTGTAAACCAAGGAAACATTGCAACTCACCCATTGCACTCATTTCAAACTCTGCTGCCATGAGTTTTCTGAACGCCAACACATGGCATTGCATGTGGATCCAAAAATGATGTCATCCACATAAATTTGGACAAGCATCAAATCTTTTCCTTTCCATTTTAAAAACAAGGTTTTATCAATTTTACCTCTTGAAAAACCTATGGATAAGAGAAAAGTGGATATAGTTTCATACCAGACTCTTGGTGCTTGTTTAAGACCATATAGTGCTTTGTTTAACCTATATACATGATCAGGATGAAATGCGTCTTCAAATCCAGGAGGTTGGCACACATACACTTCTTCCTTGACAGGAATGCACTTTTGATGTCCATTTGAAACACTTTGATGTTGTGGTTAGCAGCAAAAGCTAAGAACAGTCTGATGGCTTCTAACCTTGCTACAGGAGCAAAGGTTTCATCATAGTCAATGTCTTCTTCCTGTCTGTAGCCTTGAACCACGAGCCTTGCTTTGTTCTTGACAACAATACCCTTTTCATCTGTTTTGTTCTTGAAGATCCACTTTGTGCCAATTGGACTTACATCCTTAGGCAGTGTTACAAGTTCCCAAACTTGTTGTCTTCTAAACTAAAGGAGCTCCTCTTGCATAGCTTCTACCCAACTATGGTCTTTCAGTGCCTCTTGATACTTGACAGGTTGGATGAGTTATAGAAAACCAGCAAAGAGGCAAATGTTTTAGGATTGGCTTCTTGTGAGCACTCCCTCATTTATGTTGCCTATAACTTGATCCAATAGATGGCTATTGAGGAAGATCAAATCACCTTGATATGGGACAAGTGCATTTTGAGGTGAAGCTTGCAAATGTGTATCATCTGAGCTATCCTCTGTTGGTGAATTTGATGGTCCAGCCTCTGATTGGAATGGAGGTGGTGGTATGGGTGGTATAGTAGTGAATGTTTGTTGATTTTTATCCAGATTTGATGGATTTTTATCAACAGTGTTCTGGTTTTGAGAGCAGGCAGAGGATTGAGAATAACCACTGTTGAACCAGCAGTGCTTTCACCATTGTTACTAACATCTGCTCCTCGGCTTGAAGGACATATTTTGAAGTTTGAAAGAATGCAATCATATCCTTGCTCTTGTGGTGATGACTATGATGTACCTGCAGTATTAGTCTTAACAGACACATCTTCAAATGTAAATTTATCTAGATCAAACAGTTCAGCAGGATTTGCTGGGATTTTCAAAGATGAAAGTTCATTGAACTTCACATTCAGAGTTTCTTCAACACACTTGGTCCTAAAGTTAAATACTCTGTAGGCTTTGGTAGTGGTCGAGTATCCTAGAAAATAACCACAGTCAACTTTGGCTGCAAACTTGGAGATGGAATCTTTTAAATTCAAAATAAAACAAGGACAACCAAAAACTTTGAAATATGAGATCGGAGGTTTGATTTTGTAAAGCAATTCATAAGCAGTCTTTTGATGCTTGGGTTAATCAAAACTCTCTTTTGAACATAACAAACAGTGTTTACAGCCTCTGCCCAAAAGGACAAGGGTAAACCAGAGTCTGCTAGCATGGTTCTTGCAGATTCAACAAGAGTTCTATTTTTCCTTTCAACTACCTCATTTTGTTCTGGAGTTCTTGAGACACTAAATTGCCTAGCAATCCCTTTTGACTCACAGAAGGCATCTAACTCCTTATTTCTAAACTATATCCCACTATCACTCCTGAAGATTTTTACAGGAAGGTCATATTGCTTTTCAACTTGTTTGACAAAGTTTTGCAATATACGAGTTGTTTCATCTTTGGAGTGTAAAAAGAAGGTCCATGTAAACCTTGAAAAATCATCAACAATGAATAAACAAAATCTTTTCGTCATTAAACTCATGATTTTTACAGGGCCAAACAAATCCATGTGCAGCAATTGCAAGCACTAGGTTGTTTTGGACTCTTCAATTGACTTGTAAGAACTTTTATGTTGTTTACCTTTTAAACAGGAAACACAGTGTTCTTCACAAGTGAATTGTTTGTGTGGTAAACCTCTGACAAGACAGTTTTTAGATAGTGTGGTGATTGTTTTCGTATTCGTGTGCCCAAGTCTTCTATGCCATAACTCTGTCTCTTTGCTAAAAGCAACTGAGAACAGGCATGCATTGGACATAGGGTTATCTTTCAACATATCAACCACATACACATTGCCACTCCTATGAGCAACAAGTTGTGATTTGCTCTCAGCAATAATCTGATCAATCTTTTTAACAACCTCTGGTCCTACAATTTGACAAGTTTTCTTTGTAAAAAAGGATCCATATATTTTGTCACTCATTTGTGAGACGCTCAAAGATTGAATTTTAGATTGTCAATTAAATTAACACTTTCAAATTTGAGATTCCCAGCCTGGACACACCCTGAACCCAACACCTTCCCTATTGAATTGTTACCAAAAGATATGTCACCCCCTCCATGAGCCAAGAAGTCTTTGAGAAGGGCTCTACATCCCGTCATGTGCTTGGAGCCTCCACTATCTACATACCATAAACTATCAAGGCAAGTAGAAGCTCCCTGCACAGAAGTAAACAAATAGTTTAGATGAGATTCCAAAGCCAGGATGGCTTTGGATTTGGATTGGTTCACAGATTGTCCACTCTCAAATCCAGAAGTATGGTCAGTGGTTTGAATTTGCCTTTGTATCCATTGTTGTGAACCATCTCTTGTCAGATGTTGGTAACCATGAGGATATCTATTCACTTTGGCTTTGAATGTTTTTTGTAACCTTCATAGCTCATAGGAACCTTTTGATAAATTGGTTGGCCATGTCCTCTTGGATACCTGTTGGCAGGTGGAGCATCTGTCACTTGTATCTCTCTGGGAACAGAGGTTTTGGTAAATGCTTTTGTGACAGATGTTTCAACAGGTTCAAAGGTCTGCTTAGATTTTTTTCTAGCAGAGCTTGAACTTTCTTTCTCTAGAGCTTTTGCTTTGATCTCTCTTACCTTTTGATCATAGGTTTGAAGATAAGCACACTCATGAGTTAGATGATTTGTTTTCCCACAGATAAAACATTTTGAATCATTTGGGATTACATGTGTTTTGTTTATGTCATATGCTTTTAAAAGAAAATAGTTTTCAGCTACATGGTTTCTTTTGTTGCAAAATTCACAAAACAGATCTTTGATCTTTTCCCTTTTCTTTTTATCAGATTTCTTCTCAGCAGATGTTGTAACCTCTCATGGAAGGTCTTTGATGGGAATGATTCTAGCCTTTGGTGCCTTGACACCTTCAATGGTTGAGAAGTCCGTTGGCTTGAAATTTTCAAGAATATCACATTTATCTGACCAAGTGGGTTTGAATTGGTATTTCTTAATTTCTTTAAAAGTTGAAGACCCTTCATGTTTTTCAAAAGAAATTTTGTTACCTTTTTTATCAGTGATTTTTATCTCATTTCCAGCCAAATTTGTTAGAACTACTTCAACCTTTCCAGAATCAATTTTTGTAACATTTTTAATGGCTTCTTCTTCAGTTTCAAAACCAATGCCAAATTTTATGTTACTCTTGATCTGTTTTCTAGCATAATTTCAAAACCTTTTGAGGATTCTACCCATTTTTCACATGTGATATGGGTATCTTCTAACTCCTTTTTGCAAACTTGGTATTTATCTATCATAGTTTGGAGTTGGTCCTTGGTTATGCTAGCTTCATGCTTCAGGCTACTTATCTCATAATCTTTTGAAAATAATTTTGATTTTAACTCTTTGATAAGTTTTTCAAAATTAAGTTCAATTTCTAACATTTTGTTTCTAAGATTTTCCTTCACCTGTTTAATGTTAGCAAAAGCTATTATACATTTTTCTGAACAGAGATCCTTTAGGATCTGAGGTGATACCTTAGAAGCAGCCATAAGAGCACAATAACAATCATCTTCACCATCTTTTGAATCCCATGGATCAGATAGAAAGTTCTTTTCTTCATCAACAATGTTTTGTGTAATCACTGGTGTAACCACTGCTTTATCACAATCTTCAATTTTATCAGACTTTGACACTTGTTCCACAGACTCATCACCTTCCACAATTATCTCTAAGGCCATTAAACAAAAATTTTCTTGTTCTAAATCATTTTTGGCCACAAGAGCAAAGTTTTCATCAGTTAATTCCTCAGGCAAACTACTCCAATCCACAAAGCCTTGTGTGAAAAAGCATTGCTGATTAACCTCTGCCTGAGCAGTGGTTTGAGTAGTTTGAGTGCTTTGTGGTGCTTGTTGCACATGCACTTGAGGTGGTGATGTTTAGACATACTGAATTTGTGGAACAGAGGTTTGGACATAGTGCACAGGAACAGTGGCAGCAGGATGTGCATAATGAGCAGTGTTTTGTACTTGATGAACAGGGGTATATTGGAAATATTGGGCAGTGCTTTGTGTGTGCTGAGGTCTAAGGCCAAGATGTGTTACAATAGGTCCTGAAACTTGAGATCTACACTCTCTGGCAAAGTGACCTAGCCTGTTACATTTATAGCACTTGATTTTTTATTTGTCTAACCCGACCTTTGACCCCCCCATGCAACCCTGGATATTTTCTACCAGTTCTTTTGTAAAATCTGCTTGCTCTCACACTTAGCAAAGCAACTTGATGTAAAATGTCCATTTCTTCTAAGTCATTTGGATCAAAATGTTGAAGGTCATTTAACTCATAAGAGATATTATCAGAGGTTTGGCATTCCCCACTAGCAGTAAAAGCATAGTTGGGTGGACAAGGATCAGAGTTAAAGCTTTCTCCAGAGGTTATATCAATAAAATGATCATAACCCTGATCCTTTTCATTGCCAGAACCCTCTTCATGACAATAAAGAGCAGTGTTACCCAAGGTATAGTCATTTGTTACTTTTCCTGACTCTTGCAACTTCTTTTTTTGGTTCAGCTCTCTCTCATATGTGAGGAGTCGATCATAAAGTTGTGTGAGAGTTATTTCTTTAAAACCAACAGATGTTTGAGTAACGTAAGCTACGGTCTCCCATTTTTCTGGTAACGATCTTAAGAAACGACTATTGACAGTTAAATTAGGAATTCCACGTTAACCAGTTTCAATTCACTGATGAGACAGCTAAAACGTTCGAACTGTTGTGTTAATGACTCATCTTTTACGTGGCAAAACGTTTCATACTGTTGATTCAGAACTTCTCTATTGTTTTCGATCACTTCTTCAGTTCCACCGAATTGCTCTTTTAGTGCATCCCATAACTCCTTTGCACTATTGCAGGGGAGCAGACCAGCATAGATTTCGTTGGGTAAGGCAGATGCGACAATACTAAATGCCTTAGCATCCAACTCTATTTTCTGGAAATCCTGCTCAGAGTAATTTTCAGGACTTTTGGCACTTGAGTATTGGGGTCCTCTGTACTGGGATCCATAGGAACATGTGGTCCATATACAACGGATCGCCAACAACCGGGGGTTTTGCTGAGCTAAAATGTGACTCATCAGACGTTTCCATATGAAATATTCATTTCGTTTTAGCATCGGTGGTTTGAACATAGATCCAATGTTGGAATCCTGTGTGTTTTGAGACATTTCTGCTTGTTTAAAACAGATCTGTGTTTTAAAAACTTTGTACGTAATAAAACTTTGTATTCAAGTAAAACTATCAAACTAATTAGCAGGAGAGCTGATCTTTCAAATCAAATTGATATTATCAAATTTTTATTGACCAAGCTCTAATACCAATTGTTAGGATCTGAGTTTGATTTACTTAGTTTTTGTTTCAAAAAATGGAAATATGATTGAAATTTAAAGTAAATGCAGCGGAATAGAATGAAAAACTTTTACTACAAGTAAAGGTCGTTTGTTTTCATCATCATCATGCTTTCAAGTATATAAACTTTGCATGTGATTCACAAACTCCCCCTCGGCCTATTGCAACAAGTTGATAGTACAGAAAATGGAAGAAGATGATAGGTGTAATGATCTTTTTAAGAAGACAAAGTTTACTGTTACATCAACTCAGTTATATATACTAACTATCTAACCTCTGAGCATCTTTTGATGATTTCAGGGTTGATAGTGACATTTAACAATAATAACAACCTCAAAACACTGACCCTAACAACTGATAGTGCAAATGCAGTGTTACATTAAAACTAATATACTAAAACCCTGATGAACATCCTCTGCTTCTTATCTTCTGTCAGACCTTAGGTATGTTGTTGTAGCAGATGATGCAAAGGTATCAAACTTTGGGAAGGCAGAGTTTAGGAGGTCAGAGGTTGTAAACTCTGATAGTTGGACCAAACCACGGATAGAGTATTTTTGCTTTATATCATCTGTTCCTTTGTAAAGGGTTCAATCCCAACAGCTTGGTTAAAAAGATCTTGGCTCAGCAGAAGGAAAAGGAAGATATTGGTACTTCAAGAAAGAAGAGTTCTACTAGAAAAGCAAGGAAATTAATTTCCACCCCTTCCAAAACCACTGCTGATGCTACTCCATTTGTATCCTCTGTCCAAACCAAACCTAAATCACCACCAAAAGTTAACACTACAAATCCTACTCCAGCAGAGGTTACAACAGATATTACTCAAACCACTGCTATCACATTTATTAGCCACTCCACCAAAATTTCTTGAACATCCACCAACACCACTCATCATTTTCAAACACAAAAGAAAAACTTCTATTGTTGAAGATGACAAAGTGATTCCATCACCAGTCCCTTTGTCATCACAACCCCTGACCTCATCATCCTCATCACCACCACTTAAATCCATTTCAAAACCACTCCCACCTTATGTGCCACCACCATCAGTCATTCCTCTTGCCACCAAGTTTCCTCTGGATCTAATTGCTGTCAGAGAAGAAATCAAATCCTTCTATTCCATTGAAGATCCAGAAAAGAGAGACTTCCCTTCTCTATTTGGCTACAGGAAACCAAAGAACTTGTATGAGTATCTTAAAATGAAGGTTAAACAAGCTGAAAACTTGACCAAAGAAGAGACAAAGGGGAAGACAGAAAATGAAGTACAAAGTTTTCTGCAATATCAACTAAGTAAAGTCAGAGCCCTTGAAGACTTTGCAAAAGACTTGTGCAAAAAGTTGTCTGAAAGAAATGATGAAAGCCTAAGGCAAGACTACTTGAATCACATCGTGCAATACAAGTCATACAAAGCAACAAAAGCTCAATTCAAAGATTGGTCTACACAAGATTTGAAAGATGAGATTGAAAAAATTCAAGAGATGCTTAAAGATCCTCTCAAAAAGCCAACTCCTCTTGACTAGAAGAAATTCCAGAAGACTGGGCCAAGCAGAGCTTTGAAATTGAAAAGAATGAAAGAGGAGCTTGTTGCTGCAAAGTATGGATCTACCAAGAAAATTGCTAGATGGTCAGAGTCCAAAGTGGTTAAGACTTACAAAGGTTTGGAAGAACTCAGAAAGAAAGATCCTTCAGTTCCTCAAAAGCTAGTCTATCCAGCAGTAGATGCTCCTAAACAGACCCTTACCTTGAAAAGACCAGCTTCAACCTCTGGCCTATCCACAATTGCCTTAAATTAATCAAAAAGGCAAAGGCGGATGAAAGAGGAAGATCAACTAAGGTATGAAGAAAACAGAAAGGAGGAATTAAAATGTTAACTATTATTTCACATTGATGCTGCAAGTGATAAGCTTAAAGAAACACTCTCCAAGCTTGCAAGCAAAATCACACCACCAAGCTCAACAATAAATCAGAACCCTGGAAAACCATATGTCCCAAAATTCTAAAGTGGCAGTCATGCCCAAACACCCACAAACTAACTCCGATCAGGTCAGATGGTAAGATCGAGAAGATAAAGATGGAGGATGCATATAGTCTGTATGCAGAGGACCTTCAGGATTTAATGAGCCTTGATCTGTGTAGGGATTCTGAAGATATGTCCTCTATGAACTTTGAACTTCAATTCAAAGGTCAAATAAGAGAACTTATGTTGAGAAATAAAGATCAACAATAAAAGGAGTTTTGGCATCATCTGTTCTAGGTGAGATTGTTGGGATTGAACCCTACCATAAGAACAGATAATAGAAAGTTAAAATATCTACTTATCATTGATCCTGTTCTATCAGAGTTTACAGCTTTATTAAATAAACCACTGCTCAAGCTAAGGTCTGCTCTACAAGCCTCTGATGAAGACTAAAGACAAAAGTTAAGCAAAGGTCTGCCAAAGACCAACAGAGGATTGCTTCATCAGAGTTTCTCTTTTATCAATGCTTTTCAATATAACAGTGTATTGTATAACAATGCTTACGCTTAGCAGTGTTTAGAGTTAGTTATATTTGTTAGATGTCATTTTCACTGCTGATGTCATCATTAGATGCTCAGCGGTTTGCTTTGTACTATAAATAGACAGTGCAGTAGTATTGTTCTATCTATCTATTAAAAGATCATTTCCACTTTTATCCAATCATCTTCTTTGAATTCTGTATGAACAAACACCTGTGATCTCAGGCTGAGGGGGAGTTGTAAATTACATGCAAAACTTATAAGTTTAAAGCATGTTAATGAAAACAATCTTCCATTAGTTGTTAATCAAAAGTTTTCTAAATTCCGCTGCAATTCACTCTATTTTATACAACATTCATCATTTTATCTATAAACTTTCAAACTAATTAAACTCAGATCCTAACACAATGTCCAACCGAGGGTGGAGGTTGTTATACCCAATAGATCTATTCTACTGTTTCGCGATCAGGTAGACTAATGGTCACTCCAAATATAATACCCCCACGAGGGCTTCCCGAGCTCAATGAATAAAACTTATGCGCACATAATAGATCGGTGGAATTCATCCCCAACCACCATACCCCGTACCAAGCATGTACCTTCAATGTAATCCAAATACTTGCATTCTACTTTCCAACTTTATTTTTCTTTAATATATCAACTCGTATTCTGACTAAATAAAAATAAGGCTAAATATTATAATTTCCAGTATTACGGTTTTTAATAAACACATATTCGTCACAACTATCATGCCCCTTTTTGTGACCTGAACTCATGAAAGTTATCGTAACTTTTAAAAATTAGTTACTAAATTATGTAGAAGTTTTAAATGGCATAACATATATATTGGACCATCAGTTTGTAAGTTGTTAGCCCAAATCCATAGGTTCACTAACACCAACATGAGTGTTGTCGCAATTTGAACATTTATAGTAAAAAAACACGCACAACACGTCTAGAGATATTTATTAGCTACTTGAGGACTACTAAACCAACATGAGTGTTAACCCAATAAATAACAACTTGAAAGTTTGTTAGGAAACTATGATTTCCTTAACAATCACTCATGGATCTATAAATTTGTTTTGTTTCAAAACTAACCATAATAATTACTTACAAAGAAAGATGCAATTGAAAGACGAGATGGCGAAAAACTCGAGTTCGCTTTCCGTGGGTGTTCGAGACTTGCTTTTTGCAAAACCTAGACTAGATAAGATCAAGGAATCGACTTGATAAGAAAGATGAAGTGTGGAAGATAATTAATAGTATTTAAACTAAAATAGTTACACTACAATTCAGCTTGAACTCGAGATGCAAATGTCGTGCGAAAGACACCGAATGGAACTGTAAACGATGGCAATGGACGTTGGACCTTAGCTCCTTGGTGAAACCTTGAATACTCTTGATGTGGGGTTGAATTAGTTTAAGTTTTTACAGGTTAAGGGCTGCCCTAAACCTGCTATGAGTGGACAAAATGAGAGCCGAGAGATAGAACTTGGAGTGAAAGTGTTGGAATGAATGTATATGGTGGGTACTTATAGGTGCCTTTGATGGGTATATGAAGCCTTGTGAAAGTAACTAAGGCTTCGGTAGATATTTTAAATGTTTGGACTTTGACCAAGCTGGTTATTTGAATCAGTCTGAATCCGATGGGGTTGTTTGATGTATGGTTTGTAGAAAAACCATGATGTTTGCATGGAAGTTTGGTAAGTATGGTATTTAGTATATTAATAAACAAGCATGCATCAAGTTTTCTTGGAATTTGTTACCTCTTCAAAAGTTTGACTACCTTTTCTGCTTTGTAGCTGTCGATCTCCTAGATGGAGGATGGAGATGTTTTATTAATTACAATTGAGGAGTGGTGAACTTTTATGCACATGGTGATTTGGACATCACCATACACGATCCCAAGCCAAAGATTTGTTATTTAATTTCTTAATGTCTCCCTTTAGATATCATAGATTTTTGAGGTTCTTGTAGATTTCACTTTAAATAAATAAAATGAACATGAAGATGAACAGGTAATACGGATGCATGGTGTCAAGTGAGGAATCTGATTTGTGGGAGTTAATATAAGACGATTAGGAAGAATGGACTGGAAGCTGGATAACGTCAAGATTTAAAAAAAATGAATCTACAAACTCTAGTGTTCTCCAATGTAGTAATGCATATAGTCTTGATCGAATCATCAAAATATAAATATACGAAAGTGTATCATGTATATATATATACACACACATATACCTATATACGTTAGCGTATACATTTTAAATCCTAAATCTTTAGAATGCAACGCCACATATAGAGATACTGACAGGAAGCTAGAAAAAAAACTTATTAATCTCTGTTAATAAGATCATAAGAAATACTAAGTATAATATTCGAATTTATAATTTTCCGTTTCGTACAATCACCAACGTTCACGTTCATTTACCGACTAACTGCATACCGACAATTCACATGAATTATTGGACGTACGACATGAAATACACGAACTTTGCTAGACTTTATGGACTTGATTAATACCAAAGTAAGTCTGAATGCACATAGTTAAAAATTAAACATTGATTAGGATGTATGAATTAACTTAAAAATTTGTTGGTTGTCACAATCTTGACCTGTTTGGCCCTGTTAAGATAGTGGGTATGGCCAAGACAATGTATTGTCTAGTTATTGTTAATGATTATTCAATATTTACCTGTACTTATTTCTTACATCCCAAAGATGAAATAGTTGAAACCATAACGAATTTTGTTGTTATGGTTGAAAAAAATGATCTTTATGACATAATACTTAGAAGTGACAATGAGACAGAACTTAGAAAACCACACAATTGACTCATTTTGTGTATCCAAAGGGATTGTGAGACAATATAGTGTGCCAAAGTCACCTCAACAGATGGTGTGGTTGAGAGAAGGGTGCATATCCTTAATCTTAACTTAATTGGATTTTAAAAAAAATCTAATACCTTTTACTTATATGTATTTTTTAGTTGTATTTCAACCATGTCTCTAAATATGGAATTTTTTACTTTGTATATATTTATTCTATTTATAAACGTATGATTTTATGAAATTTAACTTATAATAAATGATTTCAATTAATGTCACATGACACTCTCTCCTTTAACCTCATAGTCTATATCTATACTCTACAATAAAAGAAAACAATATGGGTCATGTGTCATCCATTGGAGTCATTTACATTCTGATTTCTATGCCTACCTCTCTTACTTATCTTATATTAATTAAATAAATAGTAAATTAATACTAAATCTTATCGTACTTTGAATGTCGAATAGAATCCTTCTGTTTTTCTAATAAAAATACATTCTCAAATTTGGATTGTTAGTTAAAGATATTTTTTAAATAAAACAAATTATTTATTATGAAAATCAAACTTTATATTAATATATTATTTAATTTTATTTCATTATTAAAAAATTGTTATGTTAATTTTATTAGATAATTTATGAACCAAAATGTCAGAAGTGGTACCAACATTTTATCACTCAAATGGCTACTGATTTGCTTTTTGAATAACGTATTTTTTTTTCAAGAATAATTTCCGCAAACACCTTATTCATTGCATATCGAGTATATCCATTAGTTTTTTTATGATATAACTTTTTTTATTATTGATATATAAAATTAGATTTATTCAACCATGTGTAATACACGAGGATTTTTAAAGATATAAGTTTTTTATTATTTACTATACAAAATTATATTTATTCAACCCGGTGTATACACAGAGTTTTTAGAGATACATTTTTTTATTATTTGGTATATAAATTTAGATTTATTCAACCCATGTAATACACAATTTTTTAAAGATATAATTTATTTCTTATTTAGTATACAAAATTACATTTATTCAACCCGTGTATTACACAAGGTTTTTAAGATATACTTTTTTTTATTATTTGGTGTATAAAGTTACATTCATTCAACTCATTTAATACACAAGGTTTTTAAAGATATTTTTTTATATAATATATATAACTAGTAGTAAGACCCGTGTGAACACACGGGTGGGTTTAATAACGATCGCAATCAAATACTAAAAAACAGATTACAATATATCATTTAAATTGTTTGCGTTTAGTTATATATCTTTATAAAACAATGTTAAAGACAGTATGTGTTAGGACATAAAATTTTAATTACTATGTTACGAAAAAAATATTAATTCAGGTTTGATATAGAAACAAGGTAAGTAATTGATAATATGTTGTCTAAAAATGAAAGCATGACCTAATTTTATGTTGTCTAATAATTAAAACATGAGCTAATTTTTTTTTACATTGATATGTATAACGTATAAAATGAACTTCTCAAATGAGTTCACAGTAACATATATAATGTGCCTAAAAACCAAAAAAAAAAAAGCAAAGTTGGCGACAATTTCAATAACTCATAATGCAATCTATTTTCGAAGTACAACTCGTTTAACTAACGAGTACAACTCTTTCATGAGTAAAAGAACCACAAGGCAATGAAAAGTGAATCCATTTTTACAAACGGTCAAGTAGCAACTTTTATATAATAAATATGAATGTTTGAACAGTATGTGTGATTACAAGTCTACTAATAAGGATTTCTTTTATCAGCTATCTCAAATATGATTTAACTGTTTATTTTATATAAAACCATTATCAAGTTCTTTTTTTTTTTTTTTTTTTTTGAAAAAGGCAAGGCCACACTTTATAAAGCTAAAAAGCACATACCTGCAATTGGAAAAGGGCACAGAAACATATTAAGAGAAATTGCTCTATCTTCACCAGTCATCAAGAGTGACACACGATCTGCTGGAGGGAGAGCCATAATAAGACCATATCCTTTATGTCTTCCACCACCTTAGTAGCTGACGTGGCCTTGCCATTGAAAGATAATTCATTACGGAATTCCAAATTCTCCAAAAAGTAGTGCAAGTAACCGCTCCCAAAAGCTTCTTCGAATTCTGATGGGTACTCGCATCAGACACCCCCTTTAGAGTGTTGTATACTACACTACCCAAAGTGGATTACGGTAGCCAAGTCCAGGCCAAGACCTGCATCCACACCTCTTTAGCAAATGGACAGGAGACTAAAACATGGTTTTCATCTTCTATCCCAACCCGAAATATGGGGCTTAACAGATCCGAAAAACAACATGCCTCTTTTCACCAGCTGACTTAGTAAACCAACTAATAAAATAAAATACTTACCTGCTGATTGACATAAAACAAAGCCAACTCACTACCGCACCCAGGTCCTCCTGTTAGCCATATGGAAACAGGGTTAGCTGTGGCTTTTTAAAATTCAATGAAAAAGTAGAACATCTTGCATCAGTGTGTATTAAAAGTCCATGATATTAGAAGATAAAGGTGAAGCACCTTAGCCCAAGAAAAGAACACGACCTCCCACTTTTGCCTTTATTTTATTGAATACCAAACTAACTATCAATTATATTGAATACCAAACTATCATAAACTGGTGATGGCATTCAATCTACATACCAATGATGCAACGAAGACCTTCACCTTTAAGCATCAAATTAAAGGCGTTATATCGATCTCTAAAAGTGAAACTTCATGTGTTATCGGTATCTCTAGCTCAAGTCGTTGTAACAAATCAGACAAAAAAATCTTCAGTTTCTAATCATATAATTCTGCTAAATTTCTTTTTCGATAAATAACCCATACATCATCTGTTAATAGATACAGAAAGTGAACATCTAAAGCTCCTACCCTACAAAGAACATCAAAAAATGAGTGTCAGATCCATTGAATGTATAATAAATAAGCAAAAGCTAATAATTTTATATCTTAAAATCTTTGTTATATAGTTCTTCAATTGCCTTTTGAGCGACCTCTATAGTTCTGAATGTCACAAATGCAAAACCCAAAGTTCACAAAGTTCAGTCAAATCTTGTTCAACCACATCCCTAGGAAGCCCACCAATGAAAATCTTAGAAACATGTGTGGAATAGCAAGCAACGCATCATGCTATTCTAACAATGACATACCTTTTTGGAAGTAGCAATGTTCTTGCAGACGAAGTTGAACCAAGCACATATTCAATTGCACTTTGCAATACAGATAACTCTCAAAAAAGTAGGTAACCACTAACCAAGTAATAAAACAAATATTGATGCGAAACATCATAATGTTAGTTTTAAAAATTTGTAAACACAAACAAAAATGAACATTATGGAGCAATACAATATATCTTATTAGAAGTAGGTAAAAAAACCTTAAGAAAGCAAACCTGAATTTGAGGATCATAATCAACCAGCGGAACTTCACCTTCGGCTTTCCACTCCTTACTACAGAGTCTGTAGCACAGATGCATCAATCACTTATACCTGATGATATAAAAAAAATAGTTGCATTTAAAAGTAACGAATTAAAAGTCTCGAAGAATCAACAATCGAATTGCAAATGCAATCCAATTGTCCAGACACCAACTGTAGGAAAACAAAGATAACAACATAATCAACCGATTTCAAAGAATGAATAACACAAATCAATTCAATCCTTTTCTGGTTTCACTCAATCAAACAACGTATCATCATAAACATCCCTCAACAACCATTTCCTACACACAAACATTCCTATTCCTAACTGGAAAAAAAAATAAACAAAACGAAGAGTGAGAAAACCAATAGGGAAAACCATTGAATTACGAGATGTTGGAATACCTTAGTTGAGCGGTGGTGTCCATATCCGCCTGCCATCACGCTTCAAATACGAAATCAACATAAAAAGAGTAATTTCAACCTTGATAGTTAAACAAAATCAGAAAATCGAATAGCAAACCATCAGAAAAAACGAAGAGGATCTTGATCAATGACGGTGGTGTCCATATCCGCCTGCCATCACGCTTCTTCCGGTCTCTTTCTTCTCTTTCTCTTCTTTTTCTCTAATTTCTCCCCTCTGCAGTGGAGAATATTAAGGGACGAGGATTCGGGATTCTTCTAGGATTTGGGTTTGGTTTGGGCATATTAGATGTTTTGAATTAAAAAAAATTGGAGTCAGAGATTTAGGTTTGAAGTTTAAAAAATGGAGCCAAAGTTAAATCAACATAATTAATATAGTTATTTATTGTTTATTGTTTATTATAATTATGATATTAGCGTGGACTACATGACACGTAAGCAAATCTAGGTTAGCATCTCATCTCCTTTTATAGAAAGTATAGATTACATTCATTCAAGCCGTGTAATAAATGAGGTTTCTAGATATATATTATTTTATTATTTTATATAAAAACTAGGTTAGAATCATGTGTATTACACGGGTTGAAACACGTAATTTTATATAGTAAGTATAATAAAGTTACATCTTTAGAAAACCCGTGTATTGCACATGTTGAATGAATATGTGTATTACACATGTTGAATAAATATGATATAATCGCATAACACATACAGTCGCCAAAATATGTTTTAAAAAAATGAATTTCAATGTACTATTTACTAATTGTAACCTTCGACTTTTACTTTGTTTTTTTATTTATTATCAGAAACTTATGTATTACACGTGATATAACATTTTACTTTGTCTTTTTTTAAATATTAGATTACAAACTTGTGTATTACATGTGGTTAGATCAAAGCTGGAAACATAAAAGAGAAGTGGAAAAATAAAATAAAAGGCTATTAATTAGTGGAATAAATAATTAAGAAAAAAATTAAATAATATAAACTGAAAATTGTGATTTAATAATCTTTCTACATCATAGGAGAAAGAAGCGGGATAATTAAGATTTAATATTATTATTTAGCATCTACCTATACATAGAGGACACATGACATTTTATGAGATGATCTCTATAGAGTTTTCTCTCCTAAAAATTATTTTTCTTCAATTATCAATACTTAATTTTTTTAAATTCAAACAAATATGATAAGTATCAATTTTACTTTACAAAAGAATATTATTAATTAATATATATATTAGATTATATCTAATAATCTTTTAGTATGTTATTCGATATTATTAATTAATTTATATATTATTTTTCTTCATAGTCGAAAATATGTCACTGCATAATCATGAGTAAGGACGAATGTATAGTTATAAACAAAAATATCCATTAGATAAAATTGTATATATAAGTACTTTAACTTTTTTATATGTAAAATATCATAAAATTAATATATATCCTTACAAACTTGCAAAATAACATATATACCATTGTAAAATTATAAATATCATATATACCCTTACAAAGTAGTTGAAATATCATATATACCCAATTCATAAAATACACAATTTAATAAATGACATTTTTACTATCTCAACTTCAAATGTTATATTTACTCATTTCTAGCGTACTTTAGTTAGCTTAAATAATATATATGAAGAATAATATGGTTTATAAAAAAGTAAAAATAAAAATGGGTAAAAATAAATTTAAATTAAAATGTGTTATATAAAAATATGACGTTAAAAGAATAGCATATGTGAAAACTTGAAGCGAAAAAAATAAGGGCAAAATGATTATTTATTGGATTGTTTTTTAATAAATTTGGTATATTTGATATTTAGTATTAATTCATATATACCTAACAAAAACTAAAATATCATATATGTCCTTACAAAATAGTTAAAATATCAACCCGGTGTATACACATAGTTTTTAAAGATACATTTTTTTTATTATTTGGTATATAAATTTAGATTTATTCAACACATGTAATACACAGAATTTTTTAAAGGTATAATTTATTCTTATTTAGTATACAAAATTACATTTATTCAACCCGTGTATTACACAAGGTTTTTAAGATATATTTTTTTATTATTTGGTTTATAAAATTACATTCATTCAACTCATTTAATACACTAGTTTTTTAAAGAAATTTTTAATATAATATATAAAATTACATTCATTCAAGCCGTGTAATAAATGAGGTTTTTTAGATATATACTATTTTATTATTTTACATATAAAATTACATTTATTTAACTCATGTAATACACGAGATTCTAACATGTTTTTACTTAATAAAAAATTTCAATTAATGTCACATGACAGTATGACCCAATCTCATAATCTATACATATAATAAAGTAAATCATATGTGGAATACATGTCGCTTTATGGAGTGATCTCAGTTATGTTTTCCCGCCATAATAAATAGATAGAGATAATATTTGTTAATAAGATTCAAATAAAAATATTATTTTAATTCATAAATTTTATCTTTTTATCCTATATTCTAAATAAATAAATAAATATAGATAATATTTGTTAATAAATAAGATTCAAATAAAAAATATTATTTTAATCAATGAATTTTATGTTTTTATCCTTTACCCTAAATAAATAGATATAGATAATATATGTTAATAAATAAGATTCAAATAAAAAAATATAGTATTTTAATCGCTTTTCTATAAATAGTTTTAAACAAAAATGAATATAAGGATAAACGTTTGTTTTTATTATGATTATATTAAATAATAATAATAAGTTAAAAGAGATGTATTTTTTATTATTTATTATATAAAATTACATTTATACACCCCGTGTAATACACGGGGTTCTAACCTAGTTTTACTTATATTTTATTTAAAAACATTTTTTATGGTTATCCTTATTGTTTATAATAATAATAAGTCCGTAAAACTAAGCTAGTTATCCCTCAATAAGAAACTAAGATAAAAATCAAAATAATAAAATATGTTAATCTGTCCAAACTAGAATTAAGCATCCCCTGCGTTGCGACGGGGTATTAAACCATGCCAAATAGTATCAATGTCACACCACCACCAACACTGACCCGACCTAGGACCTGCATGTTGCGACGAACCTGTCAAACAGGAAAAATAAACGTAAAAAAGTTGAACCACATATGCATGTTGCACCATGTTAACTCGCAAAATTTTGAACTAAACATAAAAATATTAAACCACACACGTACGTCACGCCGTACTAACTCGAAAAATTTAGAACGAAACGTAAAAGGAATATTTCTGAAAGATAAAAAGTATAGGGGAGAAAAGTTGAACGTAAAAGTTGAAAGGTTAAATTGCAAATAATGAAAAGCTTTGGGTTAAAATTAAAAAACAAACAATTTGTTTGGGGTTAAAATTACAAAAGGTAAAAACCTTTGGGTTATAAGTAAAAAATCAAGTTTTTTTTTTGAAACACACCCAAAGCTTATAGTACAACCTACAAAGCTAAATGTTGTTACTTATTTATAGATTTTAATTTTAATTTAATTTTAATTTTAATTTAATTGAACATTACTACCACGGATAAAAGCCAACGAACGAACGTGTTGGAAACCTCCATCTGCAATTAGGGTTTGGGCGAGATCTGAGAAAATGGCGATGAGGAGCTTTTTCAACGAGATCAAGGGAATGAAGGTGAAAGACGTGCCGAAGCACGTGAAGCCGATGGTGACGACAAGCAACGCCAAGAATTTCATCCAGCGATCTTTAGATAATTACCATGCCAAATACATCCAGACCGACTCCATCGTTCCGCTCTATCACGTCTGCCTCGGTGGCATGATCTTCTCTTACCTTGTCGCCCTTCCTGAGGAGCGTCGTCATCTCGAGCACCAGCAACACGCCAAAGGCCATTGATTTGCGATTCAGGTATCATCGTCTGTGGATATGAACAACTTTACATTGTTGTTAATCTGAATTTATCTATACCTGTGAATACGTCAGAATTGTATTTATCCCCCGGCCGGCTGATTGCCATTGAATTTTCCCTGATTCCTTTTTTAACTATGGAAGTAGGTGTTTTGGATGCCTGTAGTTGTTATCTTACACTACACTCTAGGGAAGGGGGAAAGTGCTGCTGTTGGAAAGCATGCGTTTTTCTTTTTTGGCTCTTCCAAGATCATTAGCACTACTTGGTGTTGTCTACTTACTGATGTATTATTAAGCTAAGTCTTAGGGCGCCTTGCGCCTTTGACAACTCTGAAAAGTTCCTTGTTTCTTTTACGTTTTTTGGTGGTACTTGAATTGTACTTAAGGTGAGTTGGATGGTAATGGCTATAGAAGACGTATGACTAATATGTACTGCCATGTGCTGGTGTTCTTTTGTGGCTGATATGGAACTTTTAAGGGAAAAAGGATTGCTCATGCCTCATTGTCATCTTTAGTTTCGTGTTCAACCACAACTCGTTCTTTTGTTGTCTGTTCTTTCTGAACCTTTGAATCTGCTTTATAACTGTTCTTGGAATTTGCGAAGATAACCTTTCTCTGCACACAAGGCTCACATACCCAACTTCCATTTCTTTAGATTTGGATGTTTGTAATTCGCTGCTTGCATCTTCATAACCATTTCACTCATACGCCCTAGTCTCTAGTGTCAAAAGAGTAGGCGAGCTAGGCCCATTTGTGATTGCATTTACTCCTTAACCGAGAGCAATGACCAAGTTTCCTTTGACCACCTTCCATTTATTGAGAGGTATTCAATACAATGTATCCCATGCTCGTGATATCAAATGTCTCATCATTTGCGAGTCAACCTTCCCGAAGTTTTCGGTTTTAAAATTCTTATCATCTTTCTGCAATGTGTGGCATTGAAATATTGAATGATCCTGCTGAATTCATGATTTATGATTCAATGGTGTTCTCAATGCAACAAATTAGTGCATCATCTGAGTCTTTTGCTGCAACATTTGTGCACGGATTTCTGAAGTGACCTACGTGCTGGCAAATCTAACAAATGATGTCTTTCTGGTGTTTTGACTGACCCCTTTCTGTTCTGATTATTTCCTCGTTCAAATTTTTCTATGCCTGTTGTACTTAACAATGAGTTTGAAGATTACTCCTGCGACGTATGTCTTCTTCTAGAATCAGGTTACAAATACCGTCAAACGTAAACTTAGCAGTTCCAGATTAATCAACTGCTGTAACTGCCTCAAACTAACTTTTAGGCAAAGAAGAAAAAAGAAGTGCCTGAATATTGTCATCAAATTTCATATCAATTGTTGATGTGGACGACAACTGAAGCACTTTTTCTCTTGCTGGTATCGACTAACTGCTGAATCTTAAAAGCTTAGTTTGAGACGGGACATGCATATTGGGTAAGGCTTTTAATAATCCAGACGTGGTTTTCTTGTTGACAATGTTGTAGGCAACGTTCTTCATCAACAATAATCTTGTTACTCCCAAAGACTGTCGATTCAATAACTCCTTATCTAGGGCCTGTTGCCTTGATATTAGGGCAGGGTACCCTCCACAAATCCCAACAAGGTACTCATTCAAGTGAATGTTTTAAAAACCGGTTCAAACCGGCCGGTAGTACCGGTTGACACGCCCGGTACACCCGGTTGAACCGCCCGATACACCCGATTAAACTGTCTCTGAGCCCGATCCGGTATGGTATAAAAACCGGTTTTTAAAACATTGATTCAAGTTGAAGTAATGGTGTGCTTCATGCCAATCTAAAGGACTTAATATATTAAAAAAATCCAACTTAAATGCCGAGTGTCATCCCCCTAACTTGTCGTTTTGTTTAATTCCCAGTGTTTATGATAAAAGGTATCAGCCTATTTATTCATCAAAATATATATTTTTGGACCCTTGTAGAGTTTATATTTCAATGTGTTATTCTTATGCGGATGTTTGGTTTAGAATAACGAAAGCCTCAAATTGATACTTTGCAAATTAGTGAAAGGTTTGGGACGGTAGCCCAAAATCTTTACTTTAGTTGTATATATTTGATTTGATATAAAGCTGTGTAGGAGAACAAGTTAGAAGGAGAGTGGATTTTGCAATGAGAAAATGAAGTGGATGCTGTCATGCTGAATATGTTAATGTTATATTTCGGTTTTTCTTACTGGATGAAAAAAAAAACATGTAATTATGAAACATTTGTTGTTGTGATTTGCAGGTTTTGGGAGGGTGCATCAGAGCCTTCTTTTTAAATAAATGAATTTCCTTTTATTGTTGTATGCATGCGTGAAGGTAGGAATAACAGAACACATGTTGTTTGGACATCATTTCTAATCATTAAACCTTTCCGTTATTATTGTTTCTTTGCGATGTATTTTATTCAAATCCATGGTGTGATGAAAGAGAAAAAGTTGGTTTGTTGCTTGGTGGTTGGTGAAAAATAAATATAAATATATCTATATGCAAGGATAATATGGATGTTGAGATAAAACTTTTAAGCTTTCTTTTCATGTTATTAGAATTTTGATTAAAAAGAAAAAAACCAAAACTTATTAGAAGGATGTATGGGGCGGTTTTGAGCCTAAACCAAATTTGAGATTTTGTTTTTGAAAATAAATCGGTAAATTGAGTATTATTCGGTTTGGTTAATTGATAGGCATGATAGTGAACAAATGCAATCTTCTGTGAGTTTTGGTGGTAATCCAAACCTTGGATTTTTAGTTTCTCAATGATAAAAATGAGTTCCCAATCTCTATATATTTATGTACATATAGAGAGACAAAGTGGAAAAGGGTGTATGAATAAGATTTGGGAGTATGTGAATAAGATGACTATTTTTTAATTAACAAAAATCAGTGTTAAGCTATTTGATCAGTCTCGAAAAAGTGTTGGTTTTGATTTTAAACAAACCTATCAAAACAATTTTTACATTACAGCGTCGGAACCAAATCATGGATTAAGGGGTAGCGTGTGTCTTGACTTAAATGTTAGATAAAAAAAAAAAAGAATGGTTGGGTTTGGTGAATTGGGTTGGATTCCATTTAAGTAGAAATGAAACGGAAAGGCAGAGGAGAGGAGTGAGTTAGTGTAGTGTTTGTTTGTTATTCTGCTTTCATTTCTCTCTCAGTTGAGTATGTATGTATATTGCGCTGCTCCCCACTTTTGTCTCTCTCTCTATATTTTGGGTTTGGGTTTGAAAAGTGTATTTGGTGAAGAAGAAGAAGAAGTAAGCAATTCGAAGAGACAAGCAGTTGCTGCTGCTTTCAAAGATTATTATTATATCAACACGTTCGGTCGTGAGATTTGATTTCAGGTACCTCTTCACTTATTTACATTTATTTTGCTTTGGTTTGGTTTGGGTTTTCTCTCTTAATTGTTGAAAATGCATAGAATATTGTATTCTGTCGGAGGATCTACTCTCATAGCCCGGGATCTACCTTATTTGCTTGCCTGCCTGCCTTTCTTTTAGATTCTCTCATCTGCCTGCCATCATATATTCTTATTTGCTTGCCATTTATATATATACATATACATGTTGTTTTTGTAAGCTATATCATCATATCATATGCATTGCATTCCCCTAGACATTTAGTATTATTAGATAACAGACCCAGTTTACATCAAAGGATTAATCATCTGTAACTTCATCTTCAATTCCACTGACACCCATCCCTAGGTAGAGGTAGAACTAACAACTATTAATCTTGGTTGGTGTTCAGTTCAGGGGTATCTATCTATCTGATGGGTTCCAGGTTCCCGTCTCATCACCTGAGTAATGGGCTTTACGTCTCTGGGCGGCCCGAGCAGCCAAAAGAAAGAGCTCCAACAATGACTTCTTCAGCTATGGTTTACACCGGCGGCGACATCAAAAAGTCAGGAGAGCTGGGAAAGATGTTTGACATTAATACTGACGCATCCAAGGCCAGGAAGTCTGGCCCCATTACCGCTCCTTCTAGAACTGGATCTTTTGCTTCACATTCGGGGCCAATACCCAATGCTGCTGCTAGGTCTAGCTACTCTACATCAGGCCCTCTTGTTTCTGTCAACAAGTCAAACTCGGGTCCCTTAAATAAGCATGGTGAGCCCATAAAGAGGTCATCTGGTCCTCAGTCTGGTGGAGTCACACCTGTGAACCGCCAAAATTGGGTCCTCTGCCACCTGTTCTGCCTACAACTGGTTTGATTACATCTGGTCCGATCTCTCCCCTCAATTCATCTGGGGCTCAACGCAAGTTTTCTGGTCCTCTGGACTCCAAGGGCTCATCGAAAGTACACGGTGTTCACAATCAAGCGGTCACTACTCTTACCAAAGACGACGATTATTCTTTCAACAAGGGTTTCCCTAAGATAATTTTGTGGTCCATGATTCTGCTGTTCATGATGAGATTTATTGCTGGTGGTTTTATTGTTGGGGCGGCCCACAATGCTATCCTTTTGGTCGCGGTGGTGGTTCTTTTCATCATTGTTGCCGCACTGTTCACTTGGAATACTTGTTATGGCAGACAATCTATTATTGGTTTTATAGCCCGTTATCCAGATGCTGAACTCAGAACTGCAAAAGATGGCCAATATGTCAAGGTTTCTGGGGTACGCATTTCTTTTCCTTGTGACCGAATGATTATATCTATGATGCTAGTGAATATGCTTTTTAAACACATCTTAGTAAGTGCTGTTCATGTGAAGTCACCTTCAAAATTGCTTGCAGTTTTCAGGCTAACTTGTGATCTGCGTGTATGAATTTTGCCTTTTGGAGTCTTACTAGTGAATTGTATCTACTGAAACAAAGTCACTTTTTGAACCATGAAGTGCATTTATATAGAAAAGCAAAATTGTAGATCATTAAGAGGGTACCTAACTTCAAAAGTAATAATTTAAATACATACATCTATGGCTTCTGACTTGCGAATATGGAAATGCTAATATGGAAATTCCCCCTTTTTTCTTTGAAACAAGTTTTGATGATTGATTTGACGGTGTCCCACACAGCGCATGAATGCCACAACCTGATTTGTAGTTTCAATTGATCTGTGAAGGTGGTGACATGTGGAAACGTACCTCTGGAGTCAGCCTTCCAGAAGGTTCCGAGATGTGTGTATACTTGTACGAGCTTATACGAGTATCGAGGATGGGACTCCAACCCTACACATCGTAGGTTCAGCTGGGGACTGAGGTCATCAGAAGTGAGTTGCTTCTAGGTCTTACATCTTGGTATTGTGTTTGAACTTTGGACTAATGTGGTTTGGTTGATGGCAGAGGCATGTGGTGGATTTCTACATATCGGATTTCCAATCTGGATTGAGAGCGTTGGTAAAGACAGGGTATGGAGCAAGGGTAACCCCTTATGTGGACGAATCTGTGGTTGTTGAAGTCAACCCTTTGAATAAAGACTTGTCCCCAGACTTCACAAGGTGGTTGGGGGAGAGAAACCTGGCAAGCAATGATCGCGTCATGAGATTGAAGGAAGGGTAAGTTGATGATGCTTACTTGTTTATAATAATAAGAAGAAGAAGAATAAATTAATGATGACGGAGGATAACAGGTACATCAAGGAAGGGAGCATGGTAAGCGTGATGGGAGTGGTGCAAAGGAATGAGAATGTGCTAATATGATAGTACCTCCGGACGAAGCATTCACAACAGGGTGCCAATGGACAAAGTGTATGCTGCCAGGAAGCCTAGAGGGGATAGTCTTGAGATGTGAAGACGCGGCTAAAGTGGATGTCATACCAGTGTAGGAATGGTGATGATCTGGGTTTGAATGAATCTCGAAATATACATAATATAATATATATATATATATATATATATAGAGGCAGGCAGGTGGTAGATACTAGTGGTTTGGGTGTTGCAGTTGTATGTTATTGTGAATAGGTTTTTGATGGAAGAAGATAGCGGTGAGGGGAGGTTGGCGGGTGTCAACATTTGCTTTCTTTCTTATTGCACCTCCCTTTGTCTTTGTCTTTGTCTTTGTCTGTCATTTCATTTTTTTTGTGTGTTATCATAAGCATACACAAAGTGCTTGATTTAAAGTTCAAACAATTAGACCTTGGTGTAGTTGTCAAATCTTAAACAACATGATGAACACGGGAATATGCATCAAATTCCTGGATAATTAATGGTCTATAAGACAACCATCCCAAGGTTTTTATTATAATAGTTACATCATATAGTAGCATAAGTAAAATCTACGTGGAATCTATATGTTCTTAGTCCTTTCGTAGTTGAGCGTTATCCGGCGCCATCCACCACCATAACGCCCCATAGTACCTGGGCACACCCCCGAGGCACTATGGCTTGAGATTTTGGAAGCCCGCTATGGTGAACACGGCGCTACACATTTGTTTTCCCTCTCACACACACGTATTTACATACATATGTACATAGCATAACCTCTCACTACACACTCAAATTATATAATCGCACTATCTCCCCCACTATGGGGCTCTACCACTACACATGGCCCTATAATTACTTGACAACTTTGATTGGGATGCTGAAAGCCAAGTCAAACCAAAACAATACGTACAACCTTTTTCGTTGAGAATTCCTCGTTTCCTCTCGATAGACCAGCGGTTGAAAAAGCCCTTTCCCTTTTTTAATAAAAAGAAGGTAAGCTTCATAGCTCCAATCTAGTAAAGGGGCTTTGATAGATGCCCTTTGTATAGGTTGGGTTGCTGGATATGGGATCCTCATAGTAGGCTGGCTGTTAGCCTGGGCGAAGATGAGGATAAAGAGTAAGGATTGAAGCCCCCTTAGCTCTGCCAGGTACCGGACAGGGGTTAGCTCTGTAAATGTGTGAGCCAAGTGTAGTGGTATTTTGATGGTGGTCGTCTGAGGAACAATTAATTCGGAGAAGAAAAGAAAAGGCCTAATGACTGAGATTAGCTAGGTGGATGGTGCAAATGTTGGTAAGTAGTCTCTTGTTTCTTTCTTTCATCTTCTTGTTTATTATACCAATCTGCTGATATGAATAATAATCATGAGATGACCCTATCCACAGCAGAGCACAGACTATTGCTTGTTTCGGTTACAGATTCATATATTATTATTATTATTATTAACTCAAAATGAATTAACAGATTCATTAATTTCCCCTTTTAAATAGAGCAGCCGGCCAGTTACAAGAGTATTTATGCTAATGAACTTGTATTGTATTTCTTGAAACTTAATAATGTATTTGGTTTTCACCATGTCCAGTCCACCCACCCATTTTAATCTTGGGTCACATGGATGGAGATGCTTGTTTGGCGTTTATATCATAAACCACACTTGTTGATCTTCTTTCAGAAACTAGCAATAACTATGCATGCATGGACGGGAATGAGGAGCATCCCCAAATGCATTACATTACATTTCATGCAAGAGCAGCAGGAGGAACATAATAATAATAATAATAATAATAATAATAATAATGACTTACACCATTTGAGTCACGCTTGGACGCTGATAACCATAATGCATTCATTATTGGCTGCCTCCTGAGGATGCATACAATACACTCTCTTTCTTTCCACGGCCAGCTTTACGTATGTATTTGATTCACTATCTCCTGCAGAGAAGGTAGCAGCATTACGCCTCCCTCACATTTGCTGCACACACTACTTTTAAGTTAATTAATGTCATATACCTGCTTCTTGTTCCATTTCATTTCACTAGTTTGTTGTCTAGTTCATCATGCTCATAAACTCATCATTATCAGGTTCACGCAGTGCTATTATTACTACAAGCATGCCTTTAACCCATCACCAGAATAACAGGGTATGAATGAGGAGGACAAGTTATATATACTTCATTGTTGTCTTCTTCTTTACCGACGACTGCTTTTAGTTTTCTTTTACCAGGATCTGTCCACTACTCCCCGGAGGCTGGCCTCCCTGATGAGATTTTGTGAAGACAGGAATTTTGACAAGAAAATTCGTTATACTGTTCGCAAGGAAGTGGCCCTCAGGTAAGAAGGGGTCTATTGGTACAGGGGATAATATTTATTTTCATTGTTGTAGAATGCAACGGCAGTTTACTTCTTCAAAGCCTGTTCATGAGGATTCTACCTCCGCAGCTACAAGCTGGGACTCAAATCAAAGTTGGCACTCTGACGGTAATGGTTTCCAGCATCAAGAAACTGTGTAAGCTTCTATCTCTTTCAAAATGAACACGTTGTGGTATAAACATGCACACAATCAAACCTTTTGTTACACGTTGTGATGCAGCTGTCGGCATTGTGGTGTGAGTGAGAAATCTACTCCAATGATGCGTAAAGGACCGGATGGACCTAAAACCCTTTGTAATGCATGTGGCTTGATGTGGGCCAATAAGTTATTCCTTTCTTATTGATGCTAGTAATGCCTGCCCTTCATAGTTGCTAGTGTGGTACTGATACATTACTACATTTGAGCTTTGAGTAATACGATATGCCATATGCCATTATTTTTTCCGGTTACTGAAGTAGTAAATGGTGGTACCTCTGACTTTCTATGAGGTGATTATCTGTGTAGGGAAGTTTAAGGGATTTGTCCAAGGCAGCTGTCGGAAAGAAGCAATGACATGATGAAGTAGGGGTTGTAATAATTAATTATTATTATATATAGGGGAATATATGTGAATATGGTGTTGTCACACACCCAAGCTTAGATGTGAAAGTTGAAACCTTCACAACTACTTTTTTTGGTTACAAACCCTAAAAACTAAATCTAAATCACATTTTTTCGTATCTTTTTTTCCTCTGTGATTTACGCTTCTTTTTTTAGATTTACTTTTTGGAGTTTATTATCAAAACGACGTAGTTTTGAAGGGTTCGCTTCTAAGCTTAGGTTTGTGACGGGACCATGTTCACTTTCCCCATATATATGTGTGTGTGGGCACACACTAATTGATGCTTGCCTTAGTGCAGCAGTCATGATTCATCATCATAAAGGGTAGAGTGTGGAGACGGATGACCAAGGTGAGAAGCGTAAAGCAACCCGTTGTGCTTCTATTATATTGTATTGTAAAAGGCAATTTCTTTGCATTACCTTTTAGTTCTTATTCCTTTTTTTTCTTAATATTTCGGGATTGATTTATAATGTTTTAGATCTCCAATTGCAAACGTTTATAGAACTGGTCTGAATCAACCACTTTTTTGAGTTTAAATTCACAACCAAACATTATAAAAATTGTGATCATAGATATCTTTTATGTTGTATTTGTACTTGTATCTCTATACAACAATTATCCACATCACGGTGAAGGGGCACTTCTAGCCCACCACACAGATATCCACATCTCCATCCAATACGATCCAATTCTACCCAAAAGGGAGCTGAACCAAATACTCACATTTATATTTATATTTATTAAAATTAAATAAAGAGTAAATTTCCGTTTTGTCTCTGAGGTTTGTCCTTTTTAACTAGTATAGTCTAAAAATCTAATTTATAATAAATCTAGCCCTAAGGTTTACATTTTTTAACGTTTTCCATCCAAATGGCTAATTTGGTATGTTTTTCTATTAAGTATTAGCTATTGACCATAATACTATAGCGGAAGTTAATTCTTATATATAAAAAAGTATTATTTATATTTAAAATTGTTTAATGATTAATGTTTATAATATGTAACAATTTCATTAATTAGAGTATAACATTTACAATGATAAAAAATCTATAAATAAATTTAAAATGACAAAAGTAAGGGACTAAAATAGCAAAACAAAACTATTTGGGCTAAAGTAATATTTTGGATCAAACCTCAGGAACTAAAATGACAATTTACTCTTTTCGTCTAAAGGATGTGGGTGTTTTGTGTAACCCGTAGCTCCATTTGAATAATTTTTTAAAAAGTGTTAGAAATATTAATAGTAGAAGAGAAATAGGAGTAAAAATATGTAATTTAAAATCTATGAATTCCATATGAAATATGGCAAGTAACAAAATATAAGGTTTTATGGAGACCCATAGATCTTTAATCGCACACGGACAGGGTGGTGTGTTTTCATCAATCTTTTCAGAACCGGACTTTGAACCGGTCATCTTACCGGTTCAACGGTTCGACCTGTCCGACCGGTCGAGGACCGGTCGGGCAGGACATATAAAACCGGAAGATGCCGTAAATATTATAAAATTTAATAGGGTTGAAAATGAAAAAAATATATAAAAAACCGGTCCAACCCTTCTAAAAACCGGTTCGACCAGCCGGTTTCCCGGTCCAACCGCCGGGTCGCCGGTTCAACCTTCGGTTCAATGTATTTCCGGTCAATGCTATGACCCGAACTGGCTCAACCTCTGGTTCCCGGCCCAACCGGTCCGGTTCGATCTGAAAACACTGGTTTTCATTGGAGAAGATTGATTATTGAGTCAAACGCCCAATCACAAGTATACCCGCTGGGTGGGCTAACCCATGCATCCTCCATTAGTAAAACCCGCCTGGGCCAAAAGTATGTCAATAATAGTGCAGTAATTAGTTGTTTTTTAATAAGATAAAAGTAGTTAATAAAACAGTCAAATAAATGGAAGCGCGTTTGTAGGATGGTTACTAAAATTAGTTAATAAAAAAGGAGGCCGCTAAGATGACGCTTGTCCTATGCTTCATTCTATATCAATCAATATCAGATCAGCAGCTCTCACTTGTGTTGTCTTTTCAATTCACAAATATGACTCCAACCGGAAGCAGCCCCCCTCCTCCTCCTCCTGCCGACATTGAAACCGGTGTTGTCGAAGTCGACGAGGACACTTTTGATGATCCTTTCGACATCGTCACTACTAAAAATGCGTCCACTCATACGCTCAGGCGTTGGAGGGTAATTTCAATTCTTCATGCATGCCATTACTCACTCATTAACAAAACTTACTTAACCTTAATTCTTAATATTTAATTTCGATGATGCTCCAACTCAATTATACTAGTTTTGGTATATATATATATATATATATGCATGCACATGCACTCCCTTATTTCTCCAAAAGTACATGCCCTCTCGTCTTAGTTTTTTTTTAACGGCAAAGGTTACATAATCACTACTTTTTAATTACACCAAATTTATTCCATGCCAGGAATTGAACCCGGGTCTCTTCCCAAGAGGCACAAAGCCTCTTTGATTGATTTTGAAACTGTTGACATAACCATATATATATACACAACAAGGTTAAAAGGAGAATCATTTAATACTTAGGAACTAAAGGTGGCCCTTATAATATATCAGTGACAATTATGTCTCTTTTACTGTTTACATACACACACATATAGAGAGAGATGCTAATTAATAAGCATATGTATATATTGTCCATATCAGCAAGCTGCCCTTGTGCTTAATGCTTCACGACGCTTCCGATACACATTGGACTTGAGAAAGAATGAAGAGCAAGAAAAAAGGAGAAGGATGATCAGATCACATGCTCAAGTTATAAGGGTAAGTAACGGTGTGCGTGTTTTTGTCTGGTTATATAACACTTTTAACATCTCATCACCTTCAATATGTCTATCAGGCTGCATTGCTATTCAGATTGGCTGGGCAACGAGCACTTGGTAAGTTCCCTTAAATACGCAGGGGCGGTTCTATGTGGGGGAAGGGGTGCCCGGGATACCTCTCAACTAATTTCTTGGCAAAGTACACAATTTTATTTTCTCTGTTTTATGTATCGGATATCCCTGAACAAATATTAAGATATCCCTGAAAACGTGATACATGGCAAAAAAAAATATAATATCCCTGTATATTTCTTCTACTGAAATGGGTATAGTAATGTTATTCCTTTGTCTGAGCTAACACATGCATATATAACTTCTTTCATATAGTTCTAGAGACCACGGTACCTACTCCGTCTCCAAGTGGTGGTTATGGTATTGCACTCGAGCAACTTGTTTCAATGACCAGGGATCACAATATAGCTGCTCTCCTTCAATATGGCGGGGCAAGTCATTTATCAAACCGGTTTTTCCCTTCCTCCATTGCTCTTCTTACATCTATAGCTCATGTATTTTCAGGTTAAAGGGTTATCTGAGATGTTAAAAACCGACCCAGACAGAGGAGTACTAGGAGATGACAATGAATTATCAGACCGGAGAATTGCCTTTGGATCCAATACCTATCCTGTGAAAGAAGGACGAAGCTTCTTGGTATATTGTTAATTTTCAAGCTATTTGTTAATGGCCGGTTATTACTATTACTTGCAGCTGCATGCAGTTGATGATGGCAATGCTACTTGCAGAGGTTCATCTGGGAAGCTTTGAAAGATTTAACCCTTATTATATTAATAGTAGCTGCTGCAGTATCACTTGTGCTAGGAATAAAGACAGAGGCAAGTTCAAACGTAGACAATAAGTAAATTCTATTTTACTACCTGTCTGTTATTCAGGAATGCGTGATGCCTTTTCGTTTGAACGCTGGTGTAGGGTTTTGAAGAAGGATGGTATGACGGAGGAAGCATTACATTTGCTGTTCTTCTCGTTATTTTTGTGACTGGTGAGGCAGATGATATATTATATTTAGAATGTACTTGGTAGTAAGCCAATTGTTATAACATATATGTATTGTTTTTGCATATGGTTCTGTGCAAACATTATAGCAACCAGTGATTATAGACAGTCCCTGCAGTTTCAGAATCTAAATGCAGAAAAGCGGAATATACAGATAGAGGTTTGTGTGCTATTATGTTTTCTACATGTTGTTGTAATGTTTCTGATAAGTACCTTTCTTTCAATCAGATAACTCGAGGTGGGAGAAGAGAGAAGGTTTCGATATATGACGTCGTTGTTGGTGATGTAATACCTCTTAATATAGGTGATCAGGTAACGGTTAAATTCATAAACATTTTTAGATACTTAATATTATTTGCCTCCAATTTACTGGTATATATGGCGCAGGTCCCTGCTGATGGTCTCCTCGTAAAGGGTCACTCTCTAGCCATCGATGAATCTAGCATGACTGGCGAAAGCAAGATTGTAAGCTGGTTAGACCTCATTTCTAAATGAAAACTAATGTATTGAACACATTTCTTAAGTATCATAATACTTTTTAGGTGCACAAGGATCAAAAAGCACCTTTTCTGATGTCTGGCTGCAAGGTAGCAGATGGCGCTGGAACTATGCTGGTAATCTAACTAACTAATTTGCTAACACAATTATCTTAGGAGGGAATTCCACTCAAAAAAGTAAAGTCAATATATTGTTTTAATTAGATCCTAAGTTTCTCCTATATATTGTTACTCTGTATCGACAATATAAGGCATGTACAATGCTGAATTTTCTTTTTATCGTTTTTCAATACAACAATTATTAAGTTCCATAACAACAATGCCTTTGTGAGCCTTACAAGGCTATTCACAAAAATGAGCTAAAGCAAGCTACATCTATGATTAAATCTGTTGGGAATACTCAACAAAAAGAAAATGTTTCTGAAGTTAACTTGTAGAAGATGAGTAATCTGTAGTATGTTTATAAGCTTTTTTCTTCCATCATTAGGTGACTAGTGTGGGAATAAATACCGAATGGGGATTGTTGATGGCAAGCATATCCGAAGATACCGGTGAAGAAACCCCCTTGCAGGTTTACATATATTTGGTCTCCCGTCATCTCATCACTATTCATTCTGTAGTAATTTATAACTCATGTCAGATATGCATGATGGTTGATAGGTACGCTTGAATGGTGTTGCAACATTTATAGGTATAGTTGGGCTCTCAGTTGCATTACTAGTGTTGGCTGTCCTTTTGGCTAGGTAAAATCGGTTTTGTTACACCTGCAGTTGTGATTATATAGTTTATTACCATTGGCTTATCGATGCGGAGATGTTTAGGTTCTTCACTGGTACCTCAAAAAACCCTGATGGAACTGTCCAATTTGTCCGTGGAAAAACTAGTGCTAGTGAAGCGATCAATGATGTCATAAAGATTTTCACTGCTGCAGTATGTGCTTGACATGATGTATCTATCTCTGTTTCCTCCATCCTTCAATTTTCATTAACTAATGTAAAAACGTTTTAGGTCACGATTGTAGTCGTTGCAGTTCCCGAAGGGCTTCCGTTGGCTGTTACACTGACGTTAGTACAATGCTGCAAATCTGTTGTCTTTACTGCATCACACTTTGCCTTGTGATTTGGTTATTTTTATATCTACAGGTTAGCATACTCGATGAAGAAGATGATGGCAGACAAGGCCCTGGTACATATTGTTGTTGGAATCCCAGTTTTTACCTAGCTAGCTAGAGAAGTATTTTAAAGATAATATTGTCAACCTGTAGGTCCGCAGACTCTCGGCGTGTGAAACTATGGGCTCTGCAACCACTATCTGCAGTGATAAAACTGGAACATTAACCCTGAATCAGGTTGGTTTTATATTGTTTAGGCAGTTTCAGTTTTCATTCCAGTGGCACATACGCACACCAACTAGTTCGGGTGACATAGATGACTGTCGTTGAGGCCTGTGTTGGGCAAAAGAAAATTGACCCTCCTGAAGATGTATTGCAATATCATACAAGTGTTGCATCTTTGTTAAATGAGGGGATTGCACAGAACACAGCAGGAAGTGTTTTCTCCTCCAAGGTACGACTCTCTCATATGTATGTATGTCTTTTTATCATAAATCTGTTGGAGGGTACTGGGCCCATGGTTAGCAGCATCGCCAACTGGCTATGCTGTCTTTCAGATGTTAAGTGTTAACCACTAGTATTTATAATATATATACTTGTCAATAGGATGGTGCATATATAGAGGTTTCCGGATCTCCAACAGAGAAGGCTATTCTCCAATGGGGTGTCAAGGTCCTCTATTTATTCTCTTTAAATCATTTTTCATGTGTGCTGTGAATTTATTTATATATTAACATTAATTTCAGATTGGGATGAACTTTGATGTTGTCAGATCACAGTCTGCCCTCCTATATGTCTCTACTTTTAACTCTTCAAAGAAGCGAGGTGGAGTTGCATTACGAGGGGTAATGGGTCTAGTTACTTACAGTTTAGTTTACAGCCTAAGCATGTCTTTGTTTAATGCATGCTAAACTACATTATATATAAATGGCTTTGTGTAAGACACAATTATTCATTGACTAATGAGACCCTAGGAAATATTAGGTACAAAGAAACCCTAGACCCCATTTGACTAGCTGGCTAACCATTGGGCTTGAACTATAATTATTCTACATTATGTTGGAATTTATGCTTCAGTTCTCACAAATCCAACCTTAAGCAATCAAGATAGTGTTGTACTCTACTCTACATTATGTTTGAATATTACATGTTTGCTTCTAATTTTGTTTAATTGGCTTTTATATGTATATATCTTTCAAAAGAAATTTACCTTGTGAGGAATGGCAGGCTGACTCTCAAGTGCGCATACATTGGAAGGGAGCAGCTGAAATCATATTGGCATCATGTAAAGAATATCTTGATGCAGATGGTTCATTGCATCCCACTGAGAAGGATATGGTCAGTAAGTTGTGGTTGACTGACTAACTTGACTAGACTAGCTGCACAATACAATATCAAGCATATTCCCTAACCCATTCCTGACTAAAATAAGGTTGCTTCCATGAAAGTGAATGGAGATAAGAATCTTTATACTTGGAACGTTGTAACCAATTCATTTAATTATATTCAAATAAATATTTTATGTATATTATGTTTGCATATGTGAATATATACATACATTTGCATAGGATCCCGTTACTATTTATGACCGGGGGTTCTTATGACACTCAAAAATATTAGAGGGCCGCTTTAGTGGGACAGATGGAGTATATATATATCATATTGCTGAAGATTATTCATTTGATTTAAACAGGAATATTTTAAGAAAGCTATAGAAGAAATGGCTGCAAGGAGCTTGCGATGTGTTGCTATTGCATATCGAAACTATGATCTAGAAGATGTTCCTGTGGACGAAGAGCAGCTGGCAGAATGGAATTTACCTGAAGATGACCTTGTTCTGCTTGCGATTGTGGGTATAAAGGTACTCAAGTCTACTACGTATTAAAAGTAAAATCTTTAAACGGAGAAAACATACACTAGCTAATATATTATGTATGATGAGATTACTGATACTTACTGGGTATATTTTTAAAAGATAACTCTCTGTCATGTATGTATTGAGTGCATTAGTAAACTTTTAACATCTACGGTTTTCCTTGACGTGGAAAGCTAAATGAAGAAATATCTTGTAAGATTGTAGTTTATTCTTATTCCTTATAACTTTTAAAAATTTCTCCACATCAGGATGAGAAATATCATTATGCTCTTTTCCTCAATTTTCAATTCCAGCTTCTTGTATCTGCTACATTAATTTAATAATAAGGATAAGTGTAACATGTATGTATGCATGTCTGTGTTTCTTTTTTATCAGGATGTGATTGGCATGAAATAACCGGAAATATCACTTTCAGACTCTTTTGTTTTGTTATTAAAAGCAATTAATTTTACTTTGAGCTGATCTATAATGTAGTAGTGACCAATTGCTTTTCATAAATTTCACCTTGTGCAGGATCCGTGTCGTCCAGGTGTAAAAAATGCAGTAAAAATATGTACAGATGCCGGTGTGAAGGTTTTAATTTCCCCCTCCTGTTTTAGCATATATGTGTTAAGATTTTATTGGTAAATTTGTTTAATAATTGTCATACGTAGTACAGTACTACTCTCTTGTAAGTTAAGAGAGTAGTCCAAATGTGAGCCTTATAAAGAAGGATAGAATGCTAGGTAATTATTTTAATAAATCCTCAATTACTAAGCAACTTATCAAAGGAATGAAATCCTGTTTTACTACTATACGCCAAGTAAACATTGACAAAGTCACAAAACAGCTTATCTGGTACAAATGTTAATGAATAGGTTCGGATGGTCACTGGGGATAATATTCAAACAGCGAAAGCAATTGCGATGGAGTGTGGCATACTTGGTTCAGGTGAAGATGCAACAGAGCCAATTATTATAGAGGGGAAGACATTCCATGAGTATTCAGAGAAAGAGAGAGAACATGCTTCCAAACATATATTGGTAAGTAAGGGTCAATATAATACATTTATAATAAGCTTAGTTATAAATTAAATATGCTTATCATGTATAGGTGATGGGAAGGTCTTCCCCTAGTCATAAGCTATTGCTTGTGCAAACGCTTCGTAAGCTTGGGGAAGTTGTTGCTGTAACTGGAGATGGAACAAATGATGCTCCTGCACTTCATGAGGTTTCACTTCATCTTATCTTTGTACTAACAAAATGAAGCTTAAGCATATTTTCTTGGCCTACATGTTCATTTTATTTCACCTTCCTTTTGATGCTTATCTCTCTCTCTCTATGTGTGTGTGTGTGTGTGTGTGTGTGTTTTAGGCTGATATAGGTCTTGCCATGGGCATTCAAGGAACTGAAGTTGCAAAAGAAAGCTCTGATGTCATCATATTGGATGATAATTTTGCTTCAGTTGTAAAGGTATGTGCTAAAGTTTCGTGAGTCCAGTTAGATACCTCCTTGCTCTAGTGCAAACTTGTCCTAGTCACTGTTATGTTTCCCACACGCCATCATTAGGCTGCTACAAACATTTCACTTCAACAATAGTCATAGTATTGAGAAATAGATTGATGTGATATTTTACTTTAATATTCTATTCACAGCTATTTGGATAAAGCACTAGTTTGAATCAAATAGGTTCTCTTACTGACAATACATGATGTCTATTGAGATAACAATTAGTGTGGGGAGATACCTACCTGCAAATGGTTTGTAAGACTTGATGCAAAGAATAATAGAGGTTGTCCTCAACTTAGGAAGTTCATTAAAGATCTATTATCTCCGAAAAGAGGAGACCCATTACTCAAGTGCTAAGGTAATAATTTTGCTTATGGAACCTTTGTTTTAATCATCAAAACATTATAGGTTGTCCGTTGGGGTCGCTCTGTGTATGCAAATATTCAGAAGTTTATCCAGTTCCAGCTTACAGTTAATGTTGCAGCACTGGTGATAAATGTTGTAGCAGCAGTCTCCTCTGGAGAAGTACCTTTAAACACTGTGCAGGTTGACATTCCTTCACTTCTCTCTCTCTATCTTTCAACACCGACACACACTGGAAATAAGCCAACAAACCTTCATTCACTAATTACTCTGCATTAGCGTGTGTGTTATTGCGCATAAGTTGATGTAAAATCTATTGCATTGCTAACTTCACTATAATGAATGGACCATTGCTTTCTTTTTAACCCAACAAGTGGAGCATTGAATGCTGAATGTTTCTAAATTGATGTTTGTGTTGGATTATTCCTCTCAAATGTGGTCTTTATGGTGCAGCTTCTTTGGGTTAATCTGATTATGGACACCCTTGGAGCATTGGCATTGGCAACCGAACCTCCAACGGATCATCTTATGCACAGATCTCCTGTTGGCCGAAGGTTAAGACTAATCTGCATTGCATATATAATTTATCCTTTTAAATGTTAGTTAGTATGCTGCTTCTTGCTCAGCCATGTGCTTGTTAAATTATTAATTACTGATCGTTTGAGTTTTGACTATCAAAAAAGCTGCCACCCAAACTTTCCATCTGTTTTTAGCAACCGTCCTTGTGTTATTTGGGTGTATGATTTTCCCTCTTTTATGCATCTTCAGGGAACCCCTAGTGACCAATATCATGTGGAGGAACTTACTTATACAGGTACCCTGTCATGTTTATCCGAGTATCATGTTGATCATATTTATATATACATTATAATAATAATAATTATTATTATTATAAAAGGCTACGGTATGGATTTTCAGGCTTTATATCAAGTTGCAGTTCTCCTTGTCCTCAACTTTCGTGGAACGACTATTCTCAACTTAAAGGAGGATGAAAGGGGAAATGCTGTGAAGAACACCCTGATATTCAATACGTTTGTCTTGTGTCAAGTAAGCCACCAGTGAATTAACTTGAAGATGAACAAGAACTTGAATATCTTATCTTACCTTCATTAATTTGGTTATGACGAAAGAAGTTAACGTTTCATAAAAGCACTATCTATCTCCTTGGGTGTTGGTTTTTGAATAACTAAATTGAACAGTTTCATCTAGTTAGGGTAGTTTAAAATATGGTTTGTTTTTTTGTATGTAATTGCAGATATTCAACGAGTTCAATGCTCGGAAGCCAGAAGAAATATATGTATTTGCTGGAGTGACGAAAAACCATATTTTTATGGGAATAATAGGAACAACCTTTGTGCTTCAGGTAATTAGACAGCTTGTTTTTTTCTGGAATGCAAAGTGCAGCAGTTGTAATTCATTTTTTTTTTGTATGAAACAGGTGATGATAATCCAATTCCTTGGGAAGTTCACATCAACAGTTAGACTTGGTTGGAACTTATGGCTTGTGTCTGTTGTTATTGGGATTTTCAGGTTGGTTGCATTATTCTATGAAACAGTTAGACTCTTGTAAGATTGATTATTTATGAATTTAATTAATAAAAGTTGTTGTTGTTGTTGTTATATATTATAAATTGCTTGCAGTTGGCCTCTTGCAATGGTGGGAAAGCTGATCCCAGTTCCACGGACTCCCTTGGCCAGGGTCTTCAGCAGACTGTATCAACGTTGCATTGCTTCTCGTAACCACCGATGATGGATGGATTAACTGTATTCATTTAGTTATCAATCTAGCTAGCTCCCTCTCTATTACTGCAACCCAATCCATGTTGTTGCCTTCACAATTAATAGATTTAATACCTTGCTAAAAATAACAAGTTTGTGTTTAGCTTTGAAAGGTAACAAGTCTAAAGTAAACTGTAATGTGCGTCCCTAAACCTAACGCCATCAGCATAAAAGATACCTGCCTATGTTATGGGGAGGGGGCACAATAGTCTTTTCACCAAGAAGTCATACCCTAATCTTGCAATGTGTCCCCCATTTTCATTAGCTTCAACTTTTTACGTCCTTGTACTCCGTCATCGTTCTGGTGAAGTATGGTTACGAGTATTTTAGTAGAGGCTAGTATGGATACATAATGTTTTAGAGGCTATGATATGAGATATGAGTTAAATACTTAAATGAAGTAAACTTGATTTGATTTTGGAGCAATATGAATTGATTCTGAATGTCTCTAAGACTCACATTATTATGTTATTGCACTAGAAGTTAACTCATATTACTGGTTCCTCTTAGGTTGATTACGTGTTTTTTTTATACTTTCTGGTGTGATTTATAAGTATGTATATCATCTAATGAATATGTATTATAACACTTTAATCAGTTGCCCTAAACTTTTTTTAACAAACTGTGTTAGCTACTTAAACTATGCTATGCTTTGATCATGATGAACATTTTAAGACTATGTATTGTAAATATTTGTTATTCAAGCATCTTAAACTTTAGTGTTTCTAATTTGATCAATTTTCAACCAAGTTCTACTAATTTGGTGGATACTCTGCAAAAATTGTTGTTATTGTAGCTATAAGTACGTTTATTTTACACTTGTTGTATATATAATATAAATGCTTCAACCTCGTGAAATTCACGGGGGATAACCCTTTTTTTTGGAATATTGCTACTAAATTTTTTTTTTTTTTAATATTTATAAAAGTTTTGAGACCTACATTTAGTTTTTTAATTTAGTATCTCTCTCTCTTTTTTTTTTGTGAAGTAACTATTATTTTATTTTTATTTTTTTATCCATTTGGATATACAATTTTTTTATTATTTTCAACCAAGTTTTATTTACTTTTGAGTTATGTCTTTTACGTTTATTTCGACGACGTTGCAACCGTAAATTAACTTTTTTAGTTTTAATTTTTGACGATCGTGGAATTTACTAAAACTTGATAGGTGATGGATCATATAAGGACTCTCCTCCAATCCAAAAAAAGATTGTAAGGTGTGGTTACAAAACGCAGCCAATTAACCCACTACTATATGACTGGGTCTGTCCACAACCAATATGTTACAATAAACAAGGTTATGAATTTGGGGCCTTCTTTTCACATTTGTTTTTCTTGTCCATTTGGTTGTTATAACACAATAAGCAAAGCAAACTAATGATATTTGGCTTGTAAGATTTCTACTCGGTGTAAGTGTAACACTTAAAAGTTATATATTGAAGTTTTTCCCAGACAAGAGTTTAAGTTTTGATTATGATTAATTTGGTGTTGTTTTTCCATGTAAAAAATTACACATAAAACAAAATATATTTAAATAGTTATGTTAAACTATAAAGATAAAGTTTAACTTTAGTTTTCCAGTAAAACTAAAACATATATTTTAGTTTTGAGAAAATTACTAAAATAATCATTTGATTTGACCGATCAAAATTATCATAATAGACAGACAAATGCCGGCTAAGCCGACAAATATGGAGGCTAAGCCAGCATTTTTGCTCACAAATTTGTCGGCTTAGCTGGTGTTGGTCTATTTTGGTAATAATCATAGCTAGGTCAAATGTGTATTTTTATAATTTTCCCTTATACTTTTTATAATAAAGTTTAAGCTCTTTTTAACACATTTACAACTTGAGTGAACCTTTTTGACTTATATTGCTGCTTATGAATTAAAAAACAAATGTAACTATCTGATGAAATGACTTGGAAAATAAAAATGAAAATAAAAGAAAGTTGAGTAAAAGCAAAAGGAAATAGTATGAGTAAAGACATGGCAATTGGCAGTGAAGTTTGGTTTGAATATGAAACCGTTTGGTGAGGAAATTTACACCCGCCAAACCAAACCAAACCACACCAAACCAATTTTAAGTTGAATCATTCAAAATCCATCCATCCATCATTATAAGTCATAACATCACATAACAACGAATTGAATTCGAAATGGAAGATCTCATAAACTCCAGAGATCTTCTCAACTCCACCTTACACCAATCAAGACAAATAGATTCTAAACTTCTCAAGACCTCTGCCAATCTCTCTAGTATCCATCAGTCATTGGAAACCGCTGCGCAAGACATGGCTTCCCATTGCACCACTTTCGCCATTAGGGACCATGTCCATCGTGCACTCCCAACCGTTTCGGCCGCTTTCAACGTCTACCAGTTGGTGAATGAACTCGGGATCAAGGTGTCAGCACACTCCCCTTCTGACCTCACCAGCTACCTCTCTCACCTCAAACACTTCAGACAGGCGCTCACACTTCTCACCAACACTTGCAAACTAGCAATCTTGTGGGTTCAAGACACCACTGCTTTAGAGAATGTTCTGCATTTACTTGAACAACTGCGGGACACAGAGAAGCGCTGCCTTCACGATCAAGGGATTCTAGGCGTCGCCTTCCGAGTCCTCCAAGATGAGTTCCGAGATCTTTTGATCAAAAACAGTTCACCTGTTCCAGTTCCTTCCTCGCTTTTCTCCTCGGGTGATGAGGAAACTGATCCATTACCACAACCTGTTTTGCCTCTTCGTGTTGTCGACAACCTTAAAGCTATCGTCGGATGTTTTCCGGCATGTGACAGCCGGTTCATGTCTATATATGTCCAGGTTCGTATCGCAACTGTTAAAACGAGCTTACAAGGTCTTGATTTGGATTATTTGGATATCTCTTTATCAGAATTTGATAGCGTGCAAGACATAGAAGGCTACGTAGACGAATGGGGAGGCATTTGGAGTTTGTAGTCAAGAATGTGCTTGAACCAGAGTACACACTCTGTCACCAGGTGTTTGGCCAACTAGATTGCTTCTCCAGGATCGCACTCCGGTCAGGAATACAGGGTTTTATCAAATTCGGGAACACCATCACAAAAGCCAAGAAAGAAGCAATCAAGTTATTCAAGCTGCTGGACGTCTTTTCCGCCCTCCACAATCTGAGACAGAATTTCAATAGGTTTTTCGGCGGGAAACCCTGTTCAGAAATTCAAACCCAGACAAGGGAGCTCATCAAGAAGCTTGTCAACGGGGCATCCGAAATTTTCCATGAGCTATCAGCACAAGTTCAGCTTCAAAGGCTAATGGATCCACCTCCGGATGGCTCGGTTCCAAGACTGGTTAGTTTTGTAACAGAATATTCCGAAGAGCTGCTGGATGATGACTACAGACCTGTACTGGACCAGGTTCTTGAAATTCACTGCAGCTGGTACAATGCTGATAAGCGACATGTTGTTTCGGTTGAGGTTCACAACATAATAAAATCCCTGGAACTTAACATAGAGACATGGGCAAATAGATATGAAGACAGCGCTTTGCGTTGTATTTTCATGATGAACACCAGTTGCCACCTAACCAAACATGTAAAGGGTACAAGGCTAGGGGAGCTAATGGGGGAATCTTGGTTGAAGCGACATGAGGATCGCGTGGAATACTATGTACAGCTTTATATGAGAGAGAGTTGGGGAAAGATGTTGTTGACCAACAGTGAAAGAATCAAAGGATTCACGGTGGCATTTGATCAAGAATATCGAAAACAATCGGGGTGGGTGTTGTGTGACAACAGTTTGAGATGGAAAATCGGGCAGCTAATAGTGGGAGTCATAGTACCTGTTTACAAGAGGTTGGTAGAAGGCAGCAGTAACAAGTATGTAAAATATAGTTCAGAGAGCATAGAGAATATGGTGACTTCCATGCTTCAGCCCAAGTACGGCAGCAACATCAAGTTGTTGGATCGGATCAGGAGCGTGGTTGCAGGACGCTTCTCACCAACAACTACGATTGCTGCAGCTTGATATTCCAAGACATAATAGGGTGTGTGTATGCTGTTAGTAAACAAGACAACTTTATTTAATGATAGTACTAATCGATAGGCAGCTCAGCAATGTAACTGTATCAATGGGCATCTAGAAGATGAATTAAATGATATCTAAACTCACCAAAGTCAACTGTTGTAATTATGCTATTGGAAATAAGTTTATTTGATCGATTAGTACCAAAGTCAACTGTCAGTCAATGTTTATAAGAGTTAAAAGTCCATGTCAAGTGTTGGGGTATGATGATAAAAGTCAGAGATCAAGTTGGGGTGATAATCAAAATTTGGACGGTTTCTACGGGGATCGGATTATCGGTTCATCTAATGGGCAAAAAACAAGGTTTTCTATACATTTGATAGGTGGAGATTCCAGGTCAACAATCTTTATCATAAGCAGTTGTGCCAGGTCATCAATATGAAGATTGGGAAGATATGGCAAGTGTGTAATGTGCTTGTTTGTGAGAAGGATTGAGGAATCCATAAAAGGTTATGGTTTTCTCCAGAAAGTCAACGCTGACTTTGACCAGAAAGTCAGCGTTGATTTTTACCAGAAAGTCAACAAGCTCACAAATGGCAAACCAGAACAGATTGTGGAATTTCAATTTGCTTCTAGTATTTCGATAGTGTATGTGTATCTTCATCTGAATGAACGTAATGGTTTGTAGTCTCAAATGGGCTATAAGTAGAGGTGGCAAAATGGGTGGGTTGGATTGGGTTGGTTGTTGGGTCAGGATGGGTATATTAGAAAAAAAGTTAGGATAGGTTAGGGTCAGGATGGGTTCGGGTTAAGATGGGCTAAATAAATATTAAAAAGTTAATAATAATAACAAAAAAATAAAACAGAAATTTTTAAAATTAAAAAAATAAATAAATAAAATAAAAAATAATAAAAAAATCAAAAAGGATCAAGATGTGCTAAAAATAAAATCATCATCATACTCAGTAAATCTCACCAATAGCAAAGCTGAGGTAAGGTCTGAGGAGGGTAAGATGCAGACAGCCTTACCTCTACCTCATAGGAATAGAGAGGCTGCTTCCAGTGAGACCCCCGGCTCGATGGTAGTTTTGCATCAAACCTTGGACATAAGGCACATAACACTTAGAAATCGGGAAAAGGCCAATTAGTGCATGTAACCCTTTGTCTTTTGGCTATCAACGCCACCACACGATGCATGATTAACCCGTCCGCCGCTTTTAACATTATTTTCACGAAATTAGTAAAATAACGTTAAAATTAGTGCAATTTCACTCCCTCCCCCCACCGAGGGCCCACACATATACATTATATGCGCACACCTCAACCAGGGCGTTTGGGCTAAAAATAAAATAATTTACTAAATAAAAATGAATTTGTTATGGACTAATACCATTGCAAGGTATGGGACTTGTCCCACATCGGTTGTATGGGCAACCAATGTGGGGTTTATATACCAAATGGGTTCCCTCACCCATCAGGCTAGTCTTTTGGGTTGAGTTCTCTTGTTTGGTATGTAACATTGGTATCAGAGCCAGAACTCGGAGTGGTGGCCTGGAAAGAGCCAGCCATGACCAACGTGGCCATGACCAACGAGGCTCGGAGTGGTGGCCTGGAAAGAGCCAGTCGTGACCAACATGGACCAACGAGGACGTTGGCCCTTTAAGGAGGGTCGATTGTTATGGACTAATACCATTGCAAGGTATGGGACTTGTCCCACATCGGTTGTATGGGCAACCAATGTGGGGTTTATATACCAAATGGGTTCCCTCACCCATCAGGCTAGTCTTTTGGGTTGAGTTCTCTTGTTTGGTATGTAACATTGGTATCAGAGCCAGAACTCGGAGTGGTGGCCCACGGAGTGGTGGCCTGGAAAAAGCCAGCCGTGACCAACGAGGCTCGGAGTGGTGGCCCATGGAGTGGTGGCCTGGAAAGAGCCAGCCGTGACCAACATGGACCAACGAGGACGTTGGCCCTTTAAGGAGGGTCGATTGTTATGGACTAATACCATTGCAAGGTACGGGACTTGTCCCACATCGGTTGTATGGGCAACCAATGTGGGGTTTATATACCAAATTGGTTCCCTCACCCATCAGGCTAGTCTTTTGGGTTGAGTTCTCTTGTTTGGTATGTAACAGAATTACTAATGATAAAAAACTAGAATTGAAAAATTAAAACGAAATCCGGTTAAAAACAAGCAGCAAACCCATCAATAACCCTTGTGACTGAAATTTTAGTTGCTAATTTGGCGCATAATAAGATGACCCAATGCGGTCGCAAATACCCAGTTTTCTGGCAGTGTGGTAGAACACTGTGTTTATAATAATGGGGTGTATGATTTACCAAAAATTTTATTACAAAAAGAGAATCTATGGCTACAAGTTCTAGCATTGATTTAATGTAATTGAAAGTTCTAGCTGTTATGAATAATATTTAATCCTTCCTAGACTATCTTACAACAGAAGCCAACGTTGACATCTATGTTGCCAGCGGTTGATACATCTTCGATCAAGAACTTGTGGATAACTTCTGCAACTAAGTTCTCGTAAAACCTACAAATTATAAGTCATTTAAAAAAAACAAGAATGACGACTAGCACAATGAGAAGTACGAAGGACAAAAGTGAAATCTAACCACATAAATAAGAAACATTTACGCTTCCTCACACTTGAGAGACGTTAAACCAAACATTAAACCATTACCAACTCCGATCATCGTAAGCAAAAGTAAAATAACTACCAGAGCACATTCTATAGATAAAAAAAATCAAAGCTTACACTCTTACAGAGATAAAAAAACTCCACTACTCATAACAGACACGAAAAAGCAAACTCCCAACTCAATTCAGATACACTCTACCTGATCTAAAAGGATTTATTCACCTTTGGACCATTGTAGCTCGACTTCTGTATGAAACAAACATCTTTCTTGCAAAAACTTGAAAAAAAATATCACACCATAAACAAATATTCAATTTTGCACAAAACTACTAAAGTACATTGGTACCTTTATTCCAAACTTAGTACAAACACTTCCTTTCTTGCAAACAATAATTCTTCTTTTAGCATTTTAACATATAATGTGTTATACAGCAAAAGGTACTTAGGTACATCACTCTGTTTCTAAACCACAAACAGTTCATTCACAATTTCACACTTTTTACTTACTCTAAAAGTTTCATTTCTCAAAATTAGGGCAAACAAACCGAACATTCAGCGAACAGTTCGCGGCTGTTCGGCAGGAAGTTCGTTTACGTTCATTCATTTGATTAATGAACGAACATGAACAAGAAATTATGTTCGGTTAGTTAAATGAACGAACATGAACAAGAAATTACGTTCGATAATGTGTTCATGAACATTTGTTCATGTTAGTTTGTTTATGTTGTTTGTGCTCTTGAAACATTCGTTCGGTTCGTTTACAGCCCTACTCAAAATCATTTCAACCATCAATCAACTTAAGTACTTAAAAAATGCTAAACATAAACAAACACAAAACTTTTATATAATTTCAAAATCCGACAAGATCATACACAGTATACTTAAACCTTAATATACATAAATCAAGTTCAAAGCTCAAACCCTTATTCAACAACAAACAAGAGCAAAAACAGTCACAAATTTAAAAGTCAAACCCTAAAAACCAAAAGGTAAAAAAAAACTAACTTCAAATTACGTCAATAATGCAAAAGAAATAAGTGTAAATTTCGTTAATTTCCAATAAATCAAAACCTAAATTGACGTTGCAACATAACATAGATTAATAATCAGCTAAAAAAGTAGGTCAATTTGAAAAAAATTCAACACAGTGATCGAAGTAAAAGTAATTTGGGGGTTGTTGAGAGGCGTAGATAAAAGCAAGCTTACTTGTAGAAGAAGCTTTGTTATTGTTAATGGATATGAAGAGTATGCTGTTGACCTTCAGTATAAAAAGGCGGTTGGTTATGAAGAGATATCTCTATGGTGGTGGTTATATGGAGGAATGAGGATTAGTGTTATACGAACTGAACTTTGAACTTTGAACTTTGAGTTTTGGATTTGAAAGGAAGAATTGGTAACCCATCTTGCATTTTCATGTGAACCATCCATCCATCTTTACCCATTTAATTTTTTAGTTAAATGTCATTTTAGTCCCTCTGATTTTGCTAATTTAGTCTAAATGTTTCATTTTTCTCCTGTGGTTTCACTATTGCCATTTTAGTCCATTGGGTTAACTTCATCAATTATTTCTGTTAACGAGAAGGCTAATTCGGTCATTTTATATTACCGAATCATCATTCTAGTTAACAGAATTACATATAAAATGACCGAATTGCTCTTCTCGTTAACAGAAAAAATGTATGAAGTTAACCCAATGGACTAAAATGGCAAGGGTGAAACCTTTTTAGACCCACAGGTGAAAAATGAAACCTTTGGACTAAACTGACAAAATAACGTAAACCACAGGGACTAAAATGACATTTAACTCTTAGTTTTTAAATATATTTTTTTTATTATCCCAACTCAAAACACTCCAAATCTTGTTTTTAAATTCCAAATCAACCTAAATTCATACTTTTGGGTCAAAATTGTCAGGTCTGCTATAAGTGATCAATATTTAGATTGTGTATGGTTTTTTTTAATTAACTGAGATTGTGTATGCTTTTACACTTCCTTTAGCGGTCTAAAAGTTAAAAAGAGTTTAGATCTTGGGCTAGATATTAAATCTTTTTGGTATTGAGCCTAAGATACTTTACATTGGCTTGGACTTAGGCCCAATGGTAACGTTTTGTTTCGGAATCTAGTCTTGTTCAGCTTTTCAGGGATGATGGATGTGATCATATGTCTAAGGAGAATGGCTAGTATCCTAACATTTTGTATTCTTTGTTTCTTTTTATTAATAAAGTTGTTCAGGGTACAGGTACCGTCTTATGTCTTGAAAAAATGTGTTTTGTAAATACTTACCCAATAACAATCTGTAAAAAAAATAGAAAACATATGGAAAATTCAAATTATACATACTATTATAACATTTGTCATATGTCGTCAAGAGGTTTTTATACAGAGAGATACAAACACAAAGCAAATCACATAGATAATGCAAAGCCAGATCAAGAACATCTTCCATGTCATGATGATAAAAGGGAATGATTTCATATGATTGTACAAAAATGGATGATGATAACGATTCAAGAATTTGGTTTCAGCATATTAGAAATAAATAAATGATAAACTAGAGAGAAGAGTGCAATTTGCGTCCCTGTGGTATATGCCAAACCCTTTCCTTTGACAGCCGACTGTTTTCGCGATAGTTCCAATCGTTGATCTTTTGTTGCATCACTGGAGGTGGATCTGTCGTATGCGGAACTATTGGATTGTATGTGGGACCAGTCCGAAGCCTTACCCTTTTTTGGTATTTCGCCTAACATGTTCTCGCATATCACTTTTGCTGGAACCTCTCTCGCCGATAAGAGATTTTTCAGTGTGAGCATAGACCTTAGACGCGAACATGATCTTGTCCTGGGATTTGGGCATGTCCTTAACTGTGGAGATGGTGCAAATGAGCTCGTCACATCTGACCCCGTGCCTGAAACCAGCGCGCTTGAGGTCCTCGCTGACCCCATCGATTTCGAGAGCTCCTTTGTTAAACTTGGTGATACCCTTATTATCATGGCGCGCGACCACTAGAATGTCCGTCAGATCCTTTGTGTGGTGTCGTTGCTGGCTAAGTGCTGAGGGAATTTAGCCGGAAGTTCCTCGAATGAGTTGATCTCCCCACCAGGTAAGGTATCAAACCATGCACCAGAGGCACCGATAAGGGTCTGCGCGAACATGTGACACCAGACAGGGTGATTCTAGTTGGTTATTCCGCCCACGGTAATGAAACCTTGTAGATGGTTGTCTGGGTCAGTTAGACCATTATATTTCCAATGTTGTATGGGAGCTTGGATTTTTGGGCAGCGGAGCCATATCGATCCATTGTATTTCCCAATGTTGTGCGGGAGCTTGGATTTTTGGGGCAACGGAACCATAGCGATCCGCGCTGAGAGTTTGATTTCTCTAAGAAAGTCGATGGCTTATACGGCTTTGAGAAGTCGTCTTCCGCATCATAATGATACGCTGTCACCAGCTATGCGCGCAATTGTCGTGGTTCCTTGGGGTGTGATAGCTTTGTGTATCCCCGTCGAAGTACATTGGAGCGTACTCCTCGGTATACTTGTCCTTATCGTGACCATCATGGTGGTGGATGGCGTGGGCTTGGCTGTAAATGTTATCGCGGGTTCCCCCGCAGCTATCATCACTGCTTTTTCCATGGCCACCCTGAGTGTTGGATGTGCTTCCGACACTTCGACAGTGCTCCTTGTCCCTACGATCCTGCCTACCTCCCCCCCGCGCGGTCGTCCGTGATCAACGGTTGGAAACGGGCTTGAAGTGGGGAATCATAAGACAATATCCAGGCTGTCGTTTTTTTTGTTTTTCCTGGACCCGCCTTCGATATTCCTCGGTGAAGCGAGCCTGTCCTCATCCTCAATGTGGGTATGGTCCTGGCTCACCCTGTCACTTATCTTAATATTTGCTCACACTTCAAATATATATCTTTAGGTTGACCAATATTAGATTGGCTAAACCATTCCACAAAACTCACTCATACTTTAAATATGTCACATCCCGATCCGCAGCGGAAAAGGTGATCGGGGCATGATTGGGTTATCATCAAAGCTCATGACATTTATTTTAACGTTTCATATTCATTAATACACTTTAATGGAAAATTACAATCAATATTACAACATGTCCTAAATATCAATCTAGGCTTCATTGTTTTCTTCTAAGGCATTTCCTATGTTTTTCTTGCTTCATCCTGTTCACCTGTATCATGTGTAAAAAGGGTTTTTGGATCAACAAAAAGTTGGCGAGTGAATCCTATGGAAAACATTTGAACAAGTTTATTTAATTGATTATAAAATAAGTGCACAACCACACATGAGTAAAAATAGATGTAAACTTATTCACCAATCAATTTAATAATAAACAATACACACATGAACAATAATGGATCGTTTAGAGGCATGCGTTGCTCAACTCGTCTCTCACGATGAACTGATGGGCCTAATGAATGAATTGCATAAACTTGACAATATAAATTACATAACTACAAACAATATAAACTCAATAATACACACATGAACAATAATGGATTTGTTTTGAGGCACGCGTTGCTCAACTCGTCTCCCATGAGGAACTGATGGGCTTAATGAATGATTTTTATATAAGTTGACAAAGTGAAATACATAACCACAACAAAATAAACAATCTAAGTTTAGATCACAATATGGTATGGCACAAGTTTAAATAAACGAGTTAATTATTTTGTGACACATGACACACCCCAAAACGTGTAATTAAAAAGGGGGAGTTGTAAGATTCACTCACCTTGGGTGCGTTCGGTTGATAATGTTGAATGCACGCGAAGTTGGTTTTAACCACGAGTGAAACTAACCTAGATAATGGCATAATGTTTCGGTAAGTAAACGGATTTTATTAATCCATTTTAGTAGGATTGTTGGGTGTATTTTTGTGAGTTTAAGGCTATTTTCTAACCTTAAAAATGTTATTTTTAAGTATTTTTAATTAAAATAAATAAATAAAAATAATAAAAAAATTGACTTTTTTTTTACCGTTGACCGTTGACCTTTGACCTTGACTGTTTAACCGGTTCGTATGCGTGTAAGTGTGCGCTGGGTGAGGCTCGAACCCGAGACCTCCCGTACGCGTGCACGCAGCTCTACCAACTGAGCTACGTGTCTAACCCGAAATATTTCTGTTTTTAATTATATTTATATATTAATTAGATTAATCCGAAAATCAACTTATTTCTAAAAAGATTTTAATCAGTGACTCGTTGCGCTCATCAGGTCTCGAACCCGGGACCTGTGGTTTAGGTTAACACACAGTCCACCGCTGGACTGAGTGTTTAACTTGTTATATAACCTGATTTTTATTATACTTATACACAATTAAATAATTTCAGTTCCGTCTTATTTAAAAAGGTTGGATAATTGTCCGGACCGGTGCGGTAGTCCGGATTCGAACTCGTGACGTGTGATTAAACATTCACACAGTCAACCACTGGACTGTGTGTCTAACTTGGTTATTATTCCGGTTATTATTAAACTTAACATGTAACAGCGGTGACTCCGGTTCGGTTAACAAAAAAAGGACATTTTTATTAAGGCAAGCATGCGTGGGACAAGATTCGAACTCGAGACGTTTACGTGTTTAATGTGCACACAGTCCACCACTGGACTGTGTGTCTAACCCGAGTTATAACTTGATTTAAATTAAACTTATATGTTACCGAAACTTCGTCTTCTTCGTCAGTCTTAACCAGAAACGATGACTGACTGGTTCGAAGTTTTAATCATGGTCGTTAGTGTCTGGTGGTTAATTACATGTGAGATATATAAAAAGAATGAAAGATTTAAGCGTAAAGTATACCGACTGGACTCCTCTGTTTCTCCGGCGAAACTCCGGTGACAGCAAAAGATTCCGGCGACGTGTGTCTTGCGGCAGAGGGTCTTCAACGAGCTTGAGATGAATGTGGGTAGCTTCGGTATGAGTTCTGAGTGTTCAGTGTTTAGAGTAAGGCACAGAAGTGAAAAACCCGGTTTTCCGGCGATTTGCAGGTATTTTCCGGCAAGTAAATTTTCGCCGAGAAAGGGTGCGGTTTTGAGCGAAAAAGCTTGCAGAGGTTCGAGGAGGTATTTATAGGGCAGGTCGTCGATGAATTTGGTCCGATTTCCGACTTGATTCGTCGGTTAGAAATTCTCCGGCGGTTATAACTTGTGTCGCGGACTCAGGCGTCGGTTATAACCGATGTAGTGTTTAAGGTTTATGTTATAACTGAAGTAACCGTCCAATCTCGCGAGATCGCCGGGATTTCCGACGACTGCATTTGGGCGCGCCGATTTTGAATTTGAGAATCATTATATGAATTAATTGATTCTAATAATTAACAAGAAATACAAGTGGCGCAGTGGTTGGAGAGTTGAGTGTTAAGTCTGTTGTTGACCCGGCTGACTGACCCGGGTTCGAAACCCGGCAGAGCCATTTTATTTTTATTTCATTATTTTTAACCGTTTTTCAAAAACAAATTATATATTCCAATATACTTATTAATTATGTATCGTTTAAAATTATTTTGGGCATTAAATTCGCAACGAAATTTTTAACTGATTGTTCGGTTAATAAACGGAGCGGGTTTGGTAAAATCCGTTTTTTGACGGATGTTACAGTATCCCCTGCTTTTTAGAAATTTCGTCTCGAAATTTAAGTAGTGATATATTTAACTAAAAATGATGGTGTTTTAGTTTGACAGTTACATACTTAGAAAAGTAAGGGTTTAAGTTTTTGTTTGAGGCGGTAACGTTCCTTGTAAGGGTTGAGTACCCTATTACAGGAATCGCTTTTTGTTGCCTACTGTAAAAATATTGATAAGCAGAGTTGATTCGCTAAATATGATATCATGCATAAGAGTTTGGATATGTTTGGAAGGATATGGTTATATCCTAAAGCAAAAACTTCTAATACTACAACCTACATGGAACTTCTCATAACCATCTAACAATACCTATGATCCTTTGACAAGAATACTTATATATAGGAAGTACCAGCGGCGTATCCACCATATTCTTGTCAAATTTTCATTGGTTTTATCAGTAAGTTATGATTAGTTCTATGACTATAGAACATAAATAAACACAACAACTAATGTTTGAATCCACATTCTGATAGCATATATGTTTGAATGGTGACAGTTCCTCTCTCGTTTGTTATGATGGAGAGGTTAGTTTATGTAGAAATGGAACACAATCCAATTTCTTTAAATAGCGAGATGATATAATTATAACACAAATTTCAACCAAGACAATACTAAATCCTACATGGAACTTCTCATAACCGCCTAATAATGCCTCTGATCCTTTGGCAAGAATATTTATATATAGGAAGTACCAGCGGCGTATCCACCATATTCTTGTCAAATTTTCGTTGGTTTTATCCGCAAGTTATGATTAGTTACCAAGAAACTACTAAATCCTACATAGAACTTCTCATAACCGTCTGACAATGCCTCTGATCCTTTGACAAGAATACTTATATATAGGAAGTACCAGCGGCGTATCCACCATATTCTTGTCAAATTTTCGTTGGTTTTATCCGCAAGTTATGATTAGTTACCAAGAAACTACTAAATCCTACATAGAACTTCTCATAACCGTCTGACAATGCCTCTGATCCTTTGACAAGAATACTTATATATAGGAAGTACCAGCGGCGTATCCACCATATTCTCGTCAAATTTTCATTGGTTTTATCAGTGAATTATGATTAGTCCTATGTGACTCTACAATCAATACAACAAACACAAAAATACTGAATATGAAAAAATGTCTGTGCGATCAAGGCTCAATCAAACGGAGCCGATCGTATTGCATGTACTGAAAATGAAAATGTCTGTGCGATCAAGGCTCAATCAAGCGGAGCCGATCGTATTGCATGTACTGAAAATAATAAATTTAATCTAAACAACAATCACACAAACAGCTTAGACATGGAACCTCTCATAACCGCCTGATAATGCCTCCGATCCTTTGACAAGAATACTTATATATAGGAAGTACCAGCGGCGTATCCACCATATTCTCGTCAAATTTTCATTGGTTTTATCAGTGAATTATGATTAGTTCTATGTGACTCTACAACAAACACAACAACCACAAGATACTGATAATGAAAATGTCTGTGCGATCAAGGCTCAATCAAACGGAGCCGATCGTATTGCATGTACTGAAAATGAAAATGTTTGTGCGATCAAGGCTCAATCAAACGGAGCCGATCGTATTGCATGTACTGAAAATAATAAATTTAATCTAAACAACAATCACACAAAGAGCTTATACATGGAACCTCTCATAACCGCCTGATAATGCCTCCGATCCTTTGACAAGAATACTTATATATAGGAAGTACCAGCGGCGTATCCACCATATTCTTGTCAAAGTTTCATTGGCTTTATCCTTAAGTTATGATTGGTTCTATGTGATTCTAAAACATAAAGAAAAACATAAAACTAAACGATTGGAGTTGAATCTGGATTTTCGGTGAAGAGGACTAGTTGGGTATCTTCGTTTGGGCCGTCATTATCTTCGACAGGATTGGCGTTGATGTTGAAAACTCTTCCCCTTGCTGGTAGCCTAGTGATTGGATTTTCTTGATTTACTTGGTTAACTGGGTTTGATTGGGCTTGAGCGTTGATGATGTTAACCAATCGAGGGCACGTGTTTCTAAAGTGGGTAGGGTCGCCACAATTGAAACAAGCTCGAACATATGGGAACATGGGGTATTGAGGTTGATGATAGGTTTGGATTATGTTTTGAGTAGGGGGAGAGATTTGGTTTTGAAAGGTGCGGCAAACCTTGCTTAAATGACCATAGCGTCCACAAGTTGCACATAGTCGACAAGGTAAGGTAAGGGGATGGTGATAAAAACAGTTGTTGCATCGAGGGTGAGGTCCAAGATATGGTTTCTTATTTGGGTAAGTTGAGTTGGGGGCTACTTTAGTGATTGGGATAGCTTGGATGGGTATGGCGTGTGAAATTGGTTGATTTCGTTGGATAGTAGCGAAAAGTTGCCCGTCTCTTTTTCTCTTAGAAATGGGTTGAGAAGGGGATTCGGTTTAGGTGGAGTTTGAAGTTTCAGTCGATGCTTTATCCTTCTTCTTCTCCTCCTTGAAGTCTTTGTTCTGGATTCGGTTCTCGGTGAGCACTGTTGCTAGTTCCATTGCTGCTTCCAAAGTTGCAGGCGTGGTACTTATTACAGAGTCTTGAATCTTTGACGGAAGACCACTAATGTAATGCTCGATCAAACGGTAGAGGGGAGTGAACATGTTGGGAACCATTTGATGTAACTCGAGGAATCTTTTGTTGTACGTGGTGTGGTCGCCTTCCTTTTGCTTCAACGAATAAAACTCATCTTCTAATTTCTTGATTTCGCTCCTTGGGCAAAATCGTATGGTCATGATTTCCTTCAATTCATTCCAAGTTAGAGTCATAGCATCTTCAACACCTCACTTGACCTTCTCTGTATTCCACCAAGTAAGTGCTATTCCATATAAACGACCGGTAGCATATCGCACTTTGCGATCATCGGGGCAATCGCAATTTAGAAAAGTGTTCTCCATCTCTTCAAACCAATGGAGGAGAGCGGTGACACCTTCAGTCCCTTCGTATTTTGGAGGGTCGCATGATTTGAAATGCTTGTAGGTGCATTTAGTGGTATTTGGGGGAGGGTTGATAACGTGTTGATCTTCTTGATTGACAGGATTAGCGGTAAGTGCTTGTTGGACTTGGATTACAATGTTGGGTATTACGGCAGCCATTTGTTGAGCGATTAGGGCAGCCATGCGTTCGCGGGCTTTTCCTGCTCTCATCTTCCTACGGGCGTGGTTAGAAGACATCTACAAGGAATACATGTCAAGAGTATGAATTGGATGCTTTTGGGATCATGGGTCGCACTTAGGAATGAACATTCATAAAATAATTATAGAAAAATAAATCTACTACATCCATAGGATGTCTTGGGCTTTGCTCGTCATTAGCCCTACATGCCGCCATACTTCACCTTCGTAATCATGTGGGCCCCCATGAATACCGGGTTTTTCATATGGTTCGCATGTGTTAGCCTGGTTACGTACACTAAAACCCGGAGAAAATCGAGAAATATGTATATAACGTGTGATATTCGGAATGTGTCCAGGTGTAGACACGGTGACACCTCAAAGTAGGGTTAGTTCGAACGACGTTTAGTATGGCATGCTTTGGCCTAATAGGTCCTTCGTACTCTCATCGTTAGTCCCCAGGTAGGCAAACTGGTCCGTTATATTGGATTTATACGAATGCCAACCTAGACAGGACGTTCCGACTACCGGTACTTGTACCCTTCCAGTTACTACATGCCCGTCGCAGAACTTACTTTGATGAGATTTGAAAATTGCAACAAAATCTTTTAATAACAAAAGTATGAAGATGAATTGAATATATGAACATTGATATATGTATGATAAATGTGTATATAAGTATGCATGTTTGACTGTAAGTATAAACAAATATGAAACAAATAAATATCATAAGTTTGTATGTAACCACCTAATCAATTAAAATTTAAGCAGACTATAGTATAGGCTCTAAAGGTCTAATAACCTATATCCATATAGTCATGGCTCTGATACCAATCTGTCACACCCCGACCCGCAGCGGAAAAGGTGATCGGGGTATGATTGGGTTATCATCAAAGCTCATGACATTTATTTTAACGTTTCATATTCATTAATACACTTTAATGGAAAATTACAATCAATATTACAACATGTCCTAAATATCAATCTAGGCTTCATTGTTTTCTTCTAAGGCATTTCCTATGTTTTCCTTGCTTCATCCTGTTCACCTGTATCATGTGTAAAAAGGGTTTTTGGATCAACAAAAAGTTGGCGAGTGAATCCTATGGAAAACATTTGAACAAGTTTATTTAATTGATTATAAAATAAGTGCACAACCACACATGAGTAAAAATAGATGTAAACTTATTCACCAATCAATTTAATAATAAACAATACACACATGAACAATAATGGATCGTTTAGAGGCACGCGTTGCTCAACTCGTCTCTCACGAGGAACTGATGGGCCTAATGAATGAATTGCATAAACTTGACAATATAAATTACATAACTACAAACAATATAAACTCAATAATACACACATGAACAATAATGGATTTGTTTTGAGGCACGCGTTGCTCAACTCGTCTCCCACGAGGAACTGATGGGCTTAATTAATGATTTTTATATAAGTTGACAAAGTGAAATACATAACCACAACAAAATAAACAATCTAAGTTTAGATCACAATATGGTATGGCACAACTTTAAATAAACGAGTTAATTATTTTGTGACACATGACACACCCCAAAACGTGTAATTAAAAAGGGGGAGTTGTAAGATTCACTCACCTTGGGTGCGTTCGGTTGATAATGTTGAATGCACGCGAAGTTGGTTTTAACCACGAGTGAAACTAACCTAGATAATGGCATATTGTTTCGGTAAATAAACGGATTTTATTAATCCATTTTAGTAGGATTGTTGCGTGTATTTTTGTGAGTTTAATGCTATTTTCTAACCTTAAAAATGTTATTTTTAAGTATTTTTAATTGATTTTTAATTAAAATAAATAAATAAAAATAATAAAAAATTGACTTTTTTTGACCGTTGACCGTTGACCTTTGACCTTGACTGTTTGACCGGTTCGTATGCGTGTAAGTGTGCGCTGGGTGAGGCTCGAACCCGAGACCTCCCCTACGCGTGCACGCAGCTCTACCAACTGAGCTACGTGTCTAACCCGAAATATTTCTGTTTTTAATTATATTTATATATTAATTAGATTAATCCGAAAATCAACTTATTTCTAAAAAGTTTAATCAGTGACTCGGTGCGCTCCACAGGTCTCGAACCCGGGACCTGTGGTTTAGGTTAACACACAGTCCACCGCTGGACTGTGTGTTTAACTTGTTATATAACCTGATTTTTATTATACTTATACACAATTAAATAATTTCAGTTCCGCCTTATTTAAAAAGGTTGGATAATTGTCCGGACCGGTGCGGTAGTCCGGATTCGAACTCGTGACGTGTGATTAAACGTTCACACAGTCAACCACTGGACTGTGTGTCTAACTTGGTTATTATTCCGGTTATTATTAAACTTAACATGTAACAGCGGTGACTCTGGTTCGGTTAACAAAAAAAAGGACATTTTTATTAAGGCAAGCATGCGTGGGACAAGATTCGAACTCGAGACGTTTACGTGTTTAATGTGCACACAGTCCACCACTGGACTGTGTGTCTAACCCGAGTTATAACTTGATTTAAATTAAACTTATATGTTACCGAAACTTCGTCTTCTTCGTCAGTCTTAACCAGAAACGATGACTGACTGGTTCGAAGTTTTAGTCATGGTCGTTAGTGTCTGGTGGTTAATTACATGTGAGATATATAAAAAGAATGAAAGATTTAAGCGTAAAGTATACCGACTGGACTCCTCTGTTTCTCCGGCGAAACTCCGGTGACAGCAAAACGGCAGAGGGTCTTCAACGAGCTTGAGATGAATGTGGGTAGCTTCGGTATGAGTTCTGAGTGTTCAGTGTTTAGAGTAAGGCACAGAAGTGAAAAACCCGGTTTTCCGGCGATTTGCAGGTATTTTCCGGCGAGTAAATTTTCGCCGAGAAAGGGTGCGGTTTTGAGCGAAAAAGCTTGCAGAGGTTCGAGGAGGTATTTATAGGGCAGGTCGTCGATGAATTTGGTCCGATTTCCGACTTGATTCGTCGGTTAGAAATTCTCCGGCGGTTATAACTTGTGTCGCGGACTCAGACGTCGGTTATAACCGATGTAGTGTTTAAGGTTTATGTTATAACTGAAGTAACCGTCCAATCTCGCGAGATCGCCGGGATTTCCGACGACTGCATTTGGGCGCGCCGATTTTGAATTCGAGAATCATGATATGAATTAATTGATTCTAATAATTAACAAGAAATACAAGTGGCGCAGTGGTTGGAGAGTTGAGTGTTAAGTCTGTTGTTGACCCGGCTGACTGACCCGGGTTCGAAACCCGGCAGAGCCATTTTATTTTTATTTCATTATTTTTAACCGTTTTTCAAAAAACAAATTATATATTCCAATATACTTATTAATTATGTATCGTTTAAAATTATTTTGGGCATTAAATTCGCAACGAAATTTTTAACTGATTGTTCGGTTAATAAACGGAGCGGGTTTGGTAAAATCCGTTTTTTGACGGATGTTACAAAATATATCTTTAGTTTATTATTTAAAATGCTATATTTTTTAATTAAACCTTATAAAAATAGCAACAATTATTTATGGATTAAATTACCAAAAAATATAGAATCTGTGAATTTTTAATTATTATGATCGACAACATGACACGGTTGAAACAAACTTTGAGTGACTATGGAAAATGATCAAATTTCAAACTAAGTACACATCTTTAGGGTGAAGTATGGTTACGAGTATTTTAGTAGAGGCTAGTACGGATACACAATGTTTTAGAGGCTATGATACGAGAAATGAGTTAAATGAAGTAAACTTGATTTGATTTTGAAGGAATATGATTTGATTTTGAATGTCTTTAAGACTTACATTATTAGGTTATTGCACTAGAAGTTAACTCATCTTTAAATACATTATTGCGACATGTTTTTTATCTACGATTAAACCGATGTGTTGTAATATGTGGCCATCATGTTTATCTTTATATACGTTTTGGTGTAAATGTTGCTTGAATAACTTGGTTTTCGTATATAATGACGTAACTTTTCCGTGATTCTCAAATATACCATCACCACGTGGTTTTTTAAGTTCACGTTCGCGATCTATTTATCTATGTTTCAAACCCGTGTGTGCGATAACCCATTATTAGTTTTAAACAAACAACAGTTAGTTTTTGTTTTTTGTTTTTTTTATAAAGGGCAAAGGGTATGGGAGGAAAATAGATAAAACAGGTGGGTCGTTGCGTTACTTTGCCCTGTAAACAACATATCTGCTGGTGGTGGTGGTGTAGATTTTGATGGCCTCCAACGCTCTTTTGTAGATCTACAGGGATGACATACACGTGTGCGAATGTCAGGAACCCAACCCATCACTCTCCATTTCAATAGATTTGCATTTCTGAATGTTATTATTATTATGTACCAAATTTTTATTCTTTTGATCGAATTTATTTGTTAGATTTGTTTTTTCCTGACATCATTGTCTGCAATTCGCTCCTGAAGAATGATGTATAATCAACTGATTATGAATTTCACCCAGGAAATGTATGTGTTAAGTGGAGTGAAAATAAACACATCTTCCTCATGCATGCATGACGAAGGTAGCTCAACAGGTGTTTATGTATGTATGTATGTATGTATGTATGTGTAGCTTTTCTTAAAATAATCCAGCCAGAGAGAGCACCCACTCCCTAAGGAGAAGAAGATGATGATTATAAATGTTTAATCATACATACATACATTGCACGTTCATCGCTGTTTTCAACTATCATCTTATCTTTCTATATTAATTAATTAATTAATAACAATAATTAATGTCTGCTTTCTTCTACAACATCATGACCACCCGGAGTAGCTTCACTTTCATCATCACCCAACACCTGATGGTGTTCTGGAGTTGGGGGAGGAGGATTGTTCATATCATCTTCAATTACTAACAAATTATTATTATCATCTGTCGGGGCTTGCTTTGATTCCTCCTGTTTTTCCTGATTGAAGGTTGTTGCAATCGCAGAGAGCTTCTGGCGAATTGAACCATCAGATAGTAGCATCTCTTTATTCTCGTACAAGAATATGAAGAGATAAATGATAAGAGCACAAGTGGACGACACTCCAGCAATGAGGAAAAGCCCCAAAAAGCCATCGAGCGAGAGCCTACCAGACCTAGAACCCATATCTTGCTCACTGCAATCTGCTTTTTGTCGCAACCATTTATTGGTAATATTGTTTAGTTCATTCTCGGTGACCTGTAAAAGTGCTTTCGAAACGAGTGGTACCCTTTTGGAAATGCCTGTAGAACCAACCAACCTTCTAAGATTAGTAGACATATACAAAGCGATATGTGTTGTATTAACAAAGAAAGAAAGAAAGAAAGAGAGAGAGAAGGGAATTTACAAAGCCAAAGCCTGCTGATTTGTAGGTTGGACCGACCATTATGTACTTGTTACAGTGACCGGCCAGAAGCAGATTTAGATAAGGAAGCTCATCAAAAATGGCAGAAACGCTCCCGTTTGATAGGGCATTGTTATAATCTTGCAAGCCGTCATAACCTACTAACTTGTCATCTTGAAAACCCATATCCTTCAACATCTGTGCAACGAATGACCCCTCTTTGTGCCCCACCTTGTCTCCTTGTCTGATGAGGTCATGGATATCCGTGAAGTCTGGTTGAAGCTGCTCTACTGTCAATATGGATGTTAAGCTTGCTATGTAGCTTGATTGTAGTACCAGAACCACAAATACCCACACAATCACCACAAATCGCGATAGGTTGCTTATCATCTTTTCCTCTGCAACCAACATTCATTAATTCACTCTTGTTATTATTATTTAATTTATCAAGCAAGCAAGTACTCACTGTGTGCAAACAAAAGGGTTGAGAAAGAAAACCAGAAGATCATCCCGACTTGCTTATATGGACGACCACGGAATTCTTTGTTCACCCGGTGCTCCAGAACCCAAACAGCAACTCCGGTATAGATAAAGAAAGCACATGTTGTGAACCATAGCTGCGTCTCCAAGGGCCTCATAAATACCCATGCATTTTTCCTGTCATCTTTTTTAATGGGGACAATCATTGAGACTCCAGACTCTGTATACGGCAATGTAAAGTCAACATAGCTGGACCTGTCTGCCCGGATGGTCATGTCTCCGATCACCACATCGTACTTCTGCATATTCCAAAATGACATCAATTAGTTACCCAAAAAGAAGAAGAGAAGTAGCAACTGAAAACGATGTACCTTGAGATAGATCTGCTCAACAAGTGTATCGTAGCTTCCTGATGTCTTCTTTTCTATGGGAAATGGTTTATATATACAGGATGGGGGAAGTGGTAGAGACAATTTTTTCATTACTGCCTCGAAAACCTCAACACAGTAGCCCTTTGGCTCTGTCTCATTTGTATCTTTATGAATAAACTCGCGGTACCCGCCCATATCTGGATATCCAACTGTTAATTTGCCCTCTGGGATCTCCCAACCTCGAGGGGGTTCATTGCTGCCACCCGGCCATCTGATAGCTGTTTCTTTAGAAATCTTGGTAAGCTTTTCATTCTTCCACAAGTAAATGGAGTTATCCTCATGACCAACGATGTTCACTATTTCATAACTCGAATCAGATCTATCAACAAGACTGAAATCACCAGTCAACCCTTTAAGTTTTGTCTTTCTCGTCTCTGAGAGCAGCCTTTCTCCTAGGTTGGAGGTTCCAATGGCATCTAAATCTGTTACAGGCTGCTTCTGCTGTTGGAACTGGAAAGTAGTAGCACTCCCAACTCTCTCCAACGCCATTGCTAGTGCGTAAATGGCATCGTATGACCATAACCCATACACATTAATTACCTGGCTTGAATGGCTTCTTTTAAATCTCTCTTTAAATCTTTTCAGGTCATCGGATATTGGAATATGGGGTTTTACTCCCACAAGTCCTTGTATTGATTCTGTATCAACAGTATGCAAAAGATTGGTGACAACATCGGTGATGATCCATACATATCCCTCTTGCATCATTCCTGCTTGTTTTGCTTTCTTGAAAAAGCGAGAAGCCAGCTTAGGTAACAAATGGACCACGAAAACCCGTGGTTTGATGTGTTTTAATGCCGCGGAGGTCGTTAGAAATGTCATCGTCTGAAGCCAAAGGAGATATGACAATTGGGTGTTTGATTTGGACATTAACATTTAGCAAGGCCTCAGACAAAGAGGGGATGAAGCCGGTGCCAAAATCACCGTCTTGGTAAACAAGGACCACCTCCCGCCAATGGAAAGAGTTGATGAGTGCTGATATGGGTTGGGCTTGTGAGGATAAGGTGCGCGATATTCTGATGAAACAGGGATTCTCTTTGGGTGAGAGAGAAGGGGTGGTGGCCAAGGAGAGTATGGGAACCCTAGTTTTGTTGCCAATGTCCACTACAAAATCTGTTTCTGAGGATCTCTGGGGTCCGATAATCGCCGATACTTTGACATCTTCAATAAGTTGTATAGCTGCAAACCAACCGCTTAATAAACTCTATTAAAATATGCGGAAGCAGAAAGAAGCACAAGGTTAAGGTAAGGTAGACCAACCTGCAGACACAGCTTCGACTCTGTCGTTTTTGGAGTCGCGAAAGTGAGCGACGATTCTGGTTGTGTAGTTGTTATGTGTTTGATAGAAATCCCGGATCGCCATTTCAATGCAAATTTTGCTTACCTTCCCGACGCTGGTTTCCATATCGAGAATCACACCGATTGCTATCTTGCTAGTCGTCTCGTTGGCACAAGTTGTGGCTGTGTTGATGATGAGCATGAGTATGAGCATGGCATGATGATGTCTGTGTTGCATATTTGGTGAATCTTTTTGGTAGCTCAAAAGGAGGAGAATCTCAAACTGTATTTTGAATCCAACTTACCAGTCAACTGTATTAAGTAATTTGATTGACTATGACTTTAACAAACAAAGTAACATAAAATGGGTGGAGAGGAGAGGACTTAATCTTTGTGGAATATTATTATTAGTAGAAAAAAAGAAAGAAAAAAAAAAAGAGAACAAGCGTGGAAATATAGAATGTTGACTTTGTAAACATCCTCACACTTTTCTTTGTTTGACCATTTCTTCCCTAAATGCATTAAATATTAGTGGTTTGATATAAAATAAAAAAACACACACACCATATTAGCCCATGTGTAATGGTTCAAGCCCTTAAAAGGCGTTTTTCGACATGCCCTTCTCATGCCCCTAAAAACACCATATTAGGCCAGCAGAGACATTTTGAAGCAAAAATAAGTGTAATGGTTTTAAGCCCTTTTTAGGCTTCTTCAATGGTTATACTTAAAAGAAATCAGCCACGTCACCACTGAAGGTGAAATGTGTAGGAGTGTGTGACCAAGTGGTGTAATATACAAACAAACGTCTTTGGCACTTCACGCCCCCGAAAAGGCCCCGAGAGTGGTGTAGGGTGGCGTTTTCCACGACTTCAAGCCACGATCACGCCCCATTACAGACGGTCGATCTTAATATTTGTCGTGTAAGTTTCAATTATAAGGCTTAGGGTTCAAGAACTAAAAATCTCAAAGAGTAAACTGCCATATTGGTCCCTGAGGTTTGGCCAGTTTTGTCATTTTAGTCCAAAATCCAAAATTTTTAAATCTGGGTCCCTGTGGTTTGCATTTTGTTGTCATTTTAGTCCAAATTTCAAATTTGGTCAGATCCCCCACTAATGACCCTGATATTTTGTCTTTACCCTCAGGGTATTTTCGTCATTTTGGAATTATTATAACATCCTCTGACTGTTAACCCTAATTCCTGTTCAAAATCCCTAATTCCTCTGCACTGTTAACCCAGCCGTGATGATTCCGGCATCTTCACCATCAACGTCATTCCGATCACCACATCGTCACCGTCAACCGACTCAACCGAAAATCAAAGCAGAAGCGTCAGCATATTCTCACGGCCGATTCAACCGGAAATCGAATCAGTCGTTGTTCCTATTCCAACACGCAATTGAGTTTTTTTTTCTAACGTGACGGAGCCGGTTCCGGCAACGGTTTCAAGCACCACCACCGCCACCTCCTCCCTCTTCTCACCACCGCCACCGCCTCCCCCTTCTCACCACCACCGCCATCATCAACACCCACCCATCAACACTTGATAAAAATAAAAACGAAAATATGAAAAAGAAGAGGCTCAGATCTGTTAATAATAATCAATACGAAGAGGAACCGATGGCTGCAAACATCGCCGATTCTGTTCATCATCGATTCTGTTCATCATCGCCTTTGAAAAGCATAACTCCGGCGAGGTTATCAGCCTCCGACGAGCCGATTCTCTCTCCTCTCTGATAGTGGCGGTGATTGCCGATCATTGTGTTTGGATTGGTTGTGAAACATAGAATTAGGGTTTGGATTATGGAAGATGAAGACATGGTTGTGAAATGGCAGTTTGTAATGTTTTAATGTTATAATAATTCTAAAATGACGAAAATACCTCTGAGGGTAAAGACAAAATATCAGGGTCATTAGTGGGGAATCTGAACAAATTTGAAATTTGGACTAAAATGGCAACAAAAACCACAGGGACCCAGATTTAAAAATTTTAGATTTTGGATTAAAATGGCAAAACTAACCAAACATCAGGGACCAATATGGAAGTTTACTCAATCTCAAATATAGAAATGGATGGCCTTTGTTTTTTCGCAAACCACCAACAATACATGTGCCACTCAAGTCAGTTTTCAAAAACAATAAATAAATAAATAATTTTAACACTAGTATTTGTCAACTGATAATAAAATAGTGACGACATATGAGGTAAACATTACTAGTTATCTATCAAGTGTCCTAAACTGAATCTTGAAGACACTTGACCGACCACCTCCCACATTGTTGGTCTTCTGTTTGGTTCCCATTCCGTACATCTCAAGGCCACCAACACCAGTTTTCTCACTTGTTCCCTCACCATCTTATCTTCTTCAATTTCCTCTAAAAGTTCTCCGTCTACCATCTTCTCCATTTCTTCCGATCTTGACCTCACCCACGACACCATGTCCACATTCTCTATCAACACAGGCTTCCGCCTACTTATATACATCCGACTCCCTGCTTGCTGACCTCGTGAATGCGTTTTCTGCAAAACAATAACAAAAGCCTACACTCATATATCATATATGAATTAACCAAACTCAACAACTATACATGTATAAGTTTGTTTACCTGGAGCTATGTAGCCTATTGTGCCCATAAGCGTGCTCGTTGCTAGTGCACCAGTAGCAGACTGATCTAGAAGCTTGGCAATGCCAAAGTCCGAGATATGAGCTTCCATATCACCATCCAAAAGAATGTTCATGGTTTGATATCCCTGTGCACGATAACAGGATCACAGTCAAAATGGAGATATGCCAAACCCTGGGCAGTTCCTAAAGCTATCCTGTACCGAACGCTCCAACTTAAGACTAATGTTGGTTTTTTTTTCATACAAAACATCATACAGGCTACCGTTTTCCATTACTTGTACAAAATCAAACTATAAAAAAAAACTATAACCCTTCTTTATCAACACATCTTGTATCGTCACCAGATTCCTGTGTCTCACCTTCCCAACCGTCTCAATTTCTCTTTTCATACTTGTTTGCCCCCCTCCAAAACCAAGCCTCTTCACAGCATAAACCCTACCATGCCCCAAGCAAGCCTTGTACACCGTACCATGGGCCCCCCCTCCCAATAATATACTTATCATTCAAATTCTCAGTAGCTTCCAGCGCCTTTATGACCAAAGACGAACAACACCCTTCAGCAACCATGTCCATTTCTTGTTTTTGTTTTCTGCGACAGATAACCGCCAGATAGAGTACCAGGAAGACAACCATCACAAACAGACACATTCCAACTGCAATCATTACATAATGTCGTTTCTTCAGGCTCCGTGACCGAACAACACATGGTTTGATATTGCTGTTTTCAAAGCAACAATCTACACAAAGACCTGTGTTCCCCACGAAGGACGACGAGTTGATAGACTTCAACAAAGTTGCTGGTATCGGGCCTGTGAAATGATTAAAAGAAACATCTAAGGTGACCAGCCCGACGGTGTCACCAAGTGATGCTAAATCCCCAGTTAGATTGTTGTGTGAAACATCCAAATGCTCTAGCCTTACCATCTTCCTAAAATTTGATGGAATGTCACCAATCAGTTTGTTGCTGCTGAGATTCAACCTGTTTAGACTATGAAGCTCTACTATCGATGACGGGATAGGACCACCGAATGAATTCCCGCCTAATTGGAGATCTATTATGTAACATCCGTCAAAAAACGGGTTTCCAAAACCCGCTTCGTTTATTAATCGAATATCCAGTTAAAAATTTTCGTTGCTTACTTAATGCTCAAATAAATTTTAAACGATACATAATTAATAAATATATTAGTATTTAAAAACCATAATTTAAAATTCTTAATAAATAATGAATAAAAAAATAATTGCAGACGCCGGGTTTCAAACCCGGGTCACTCTCAAGACCAAACGCACCAAACACCACTAAGACACACACACCTGTTGTTGAATATCTGAAATGCATAAAACTTATAGAGAGCAATGTGTGTATCTGTGTATAACAGAGATTGAAACCGCCAATCAATCTTCAATCTATCATTGAATTTTCCGTTGAGTTCGCGATCATCCTGGCCATAACAGACAACTGGGCATCGGTTATAACCAACCCATTGACTCAATTCGAATCAAAGCTGATCAAATCGTATGGTTTTAGAAACCAAAACCGAAATGTAATTAAATTCGAGTTATACTATATACATCGATATATTCATCATTTGAGTTCGCCAGTCTATCAAACTTACTCTCTCAAACTCACTCTGAAAACCTCGCCGCAAGTCGCCGGAATCCTCTGCAAGTTGACCGAAAGTTATCGCCGGAAAACCGAAGAATCTATCCCACTGTTGCCTTACTTTATAAACAGGACATCTAGAGCTCAGACCGAAATCACCCACACTCACCTTAAACTCCCTGTAGAGTCTCTGTCGTAAGAAATACATCGCCGGAATTTAGTGCACTCGCCGGAGATTTTCACCGGAAAACCGAGATTTTACTTCTAGTTGGTATATTTCTTTAACTACTCTATCTATCATTCTGTATGTTACGAATCTTTGAACAATCACCCAGAATTGTCTAGAAATCGATTTCAGGCGGGTTATGTACTCGGCTTTGGCTTTAATGAAGAAGATGAACTGAAACCAATAGTTAAATGAATTTAAAATCAGAAATTATACCGGGTTAGACACACAGTCCAGTGGTGGACTGTGTGCAATTTTAAATCACGGTCCCGAGTTCGAGCCTAGTGCCACGCCGGTTTTCCTGAAATATAATGTTCCTTTTTAAAACAAGCTTAATCAGATTCGCTTCAGTAAGTGTATAAATATAATAAAAACTGGAATAATAACCGGGTTAGACACACAGTCCAGTGGTGGACTGTGTGCAAAAACATAAAGCACGTCGCGGGTTCGAGTCCAGACTCTCACACCGGTTCGATTGGATTAAAAACCTTTTTAATTAAATAAAATTCGGTATAATCTAAATAGTATATAAATATAATTAAAATCAGAAATATTTCGGGTTAGACACGTAGCTCAGTTGGTAGAGCTGCGTGCACGCGTACGGGAGGTCACAAGTTCGAACCTCACTCAACGCATACAAACACAAAGTCCGAACCGGTCAACGGTCAAACGGTCAATGGTCAAAAAGTCAAAAGTTTTTATTTTCTTTTTATTTATTTATTTTATTTAAAAATCAATTAAAAACACTTAAAAATAATATTTTTGAAGTTAGAAAATTTCCTTAAACTCACAAAAATAAACTTAACAATCCCATTAAGAACACTAAGTAAAAATATTAATCTCAAATAAAAGTTTATTTATTTATCGAATTATTATGTTATTATTTAGGTTAGTTTCCTTGCCGATTAAATCCAAATTCGTTCGCATTCATCATCAATCCAAGAAACGCACCCACTGTGAGTGAATTCTTACAAATTCCCCTTTTTACTCATGTTTTGGGGTGTATCATGTGTCGCTTAAATTAATTCGCTTAATCAAACTCGTGCTATACCATTGTATGATCTAAACTTAGATTGTAAATATTGTTTGTTGTGATGTGTTACATATTGGCAAGTTGTATGCAAATTATTCATTAGGCCCATCAGTTCCTCGTGGGAGACGAGTTGAACAACGCGTGCCTCAAAAACAAATATTTGGTGTGTACGTGTGTATTAATTAATATTATGTGATTTGTGAATTAATTTACATTTACGTTTACTCATATGTGGTTATGCACCTTTTTATAACCAATATAATAAATTCGTTCAAATGTTTCCATAAGATTCACTCGCCAACTTTTTGTTGACTCAAAAACCATTTTTACACATGATACAGGTGAACAGGTTGAAGCAAGGGACACATAAGAAATTGCCTTAGAAGAAAAATAATGAAGTATTGAAAAATGTATTGAACATGTTGTACTAGTATGATTGATTGTAATGATTCTCCTTTAAAAAGAAATAATAAATATGAAACATTATAATAAATATCATGAGCTTTGATGAAAATCCAATCATGCCCCGATCACTATTTCTGCTGCGGATCGTGGTGTGAAATATTAAATCTTGGAGTTGAGATATAAAATACGGAATTTCCCCAGAGAAATGATTATCGCTTAGACTTAGAGTTGACAGCTTAGTCAACTTCCCAAATGCGGCTGGGATGGACCCACTAACCGAATTAAGACTTGCATCGAATTCCAACAACCTGCTACAATTGCCTAGCTGGGATGGCAAAGGACCTTCGAGTTCATTGTAGGAAATATTCAGAGCTTCAATCTGAACAAGGTTTCCCAACTCCAGAGGTATGTGACCAGAGAGTTTATTCATTGAGAGGTCAATTTCTGTGATATTGGTAAGCTTTCCGAAGCTAGCTGGAATTTTTCCGCTAAAAAAGTTGCTCCTAAGGTTCATGTATAGCATGTTTCGGTTCTCCATAAACTCTGGAAGGACACCTGCGAGGTTGTTATGTTGCAGAATTAATCTTGAAAGACTAGAACAGCTTCCAACATCATGAGGCACACTGCCTTGTAAATAATTATAACCAAAAAGCAGCCTTTGCAGCTGCTTTCTAAAGCAGAGGCTTGGTGGAATTTTCCCGGTGAATGAGTTATTGGTGAAATCGATCACAGTCAAACTGCTATTGATTCCCAACCCCTGAGGTATAACTCCAGTGAAGCGATTGTTGTACAACGTAAGCTCCCTTAATTGCTTCATTTCAGCAACCTCATTGGGCAGTTCCCCTGAAAGATTATTGTTGTATATGTTAAGCTTCCCGAGTCCCTTAATCCTCCAGATTCCCAAAGGGATCTCTCCCGTCAGACGGTTATCGAACGCTTCAAGTACTTGCAGTTGACTTAACATCCCAAGTTCATTCGGGATGCTGCCCTCCAGTTGGTTAGCATGGAGTTGTAGATCAACCAAGGACTTACAACCGCCAAGCTCGGGTGGTATTTTTCCAGAAAAACGATTAATAGAAAGGTAAAGAGTGGTGAGTGCAGTAAGTTTTCCAATAGAAGAAGGAATAGATCCACCTAACCCACAGTTAACAGCAGCAACTTGGTTCAAGCTGCTGCAGTTTCCCAGTTCATGAGGCAGGAGGCCATGAAACTGGTTAAAAGACAGATCTAAATACACCAAATTCATACAATTAGCACCACCAAAGCGAATGCTACCTTGTAAACTGTTATTATGGACGTCTAATTTAGTAAGCTCAGAGAGATGATTGAGGGTATTAGACAATTCACCAGTAAAGCGATTGTTACCAAGCATGAGGGTCTGCAGCCTGGTGCAGTTCCCAATGGATGAGGGAATAGGACCCCAGAACTGATTGCTGTCTAACTGCAAGTCAACTAGGTTGCTAAGGTTACCTATGGTTGATGAAGAAATGGGACCAGTAAGCTGATTAGAAGTGAGATAAACAGCTTCCAAATAGGGAGCGTTAACTAAGAAGGGTATAGCACCACGAAGAGAGTTGTCATAAAGACTTAAGACTATGAGATTCTGCAGCTTCCATAGGCTTTCTGGTATTGTTCCTGTGAGGTGGTTTAAAGAGAAATCAACTTGTTCAAGATTACTCAAGTTGCCTATCTGATAAGGGATGGAACCAGTAAGCCTGTTGCTGTAAAGAATAATCTGTGTTAAGTGGATGAGGTTCCCTAGAGTGTGTGGAGTGGGTCCAGAGAGGATGTTATAGGAAAGGTCAAGATAACGAAGACGGGTACAGTTACCAAGTTGTGGTGGTATGGGTCCAGAGAGGTTATTGAAGCTCAAGTCAAGGGATGTGAGATGGGTGAGGTTTGCAAGCTCTGGGACCGGAAATGAGGTAAGAGGAGAGGTTGAGAGAATGAAGATGATGGTTGTTAGGGTTACAGTGAACTCCAACCCATGAGCTGCATGGAGTTGGGTGTGACGCGTTCCAGGTAGAGTAGATGGAAGGAGGTACTGAAGTCCAGTGGGTCATCAGTGATGATAGGTTTAACCCATCAGAGTTCAACCCAGAGACAAGCTGATAGAAGAATGGTAGTAGAAGAAGACTAGCAAACCAAAACATAAACAAAACAGATCTTGTTGTTTCCATTTCTGTTCAAGGAAAACAAAATTATGTTGTTGTTTTTTGTGTTTAAATTTAAGAGATGTGAATGGGCAGCAGCATGGTGTACCTGTTGAAGCAGCAACACACGTATGGACAAAAAAAACACCCATACACACAGAGAGAGTGTGTGTGTGTGTGTTGTATTTATTGTTATTATTTAAATCAACGCGGTTTGACGGTCTGTCTACATTGGGTGATACATCAACGTCAAGGAGGATTTTGTTTGCCACGTTGACATCCTCACTTCCGTCTAGAATTCTCCTTCAACATTAATTAAAATAAAATAATAAATAAACATAATCTTGTGTTGTATTTTTTTTAATAATACATCCGGAATTATCCTTGACAAATGAATCAGAGAACATGGTGATCCAGCTCACTCTTCTAGGAGCAAACCCATACGGAAACACCCCCTAACTAAACATGACGTCTAACAAAAGACTTTTAACATTTAGAAAAGTCATGGACCTATCACTAAACCAAAAGTTTTAATAACTAGAATCTTATTTATAAATCCTTTCCACTCTCTCTCTCTCTCTATATACAGAAAGATATAGAAAAGAAGGATGTGTAAATATTAACACCCGATAATGATATCTTTCTTTTGGCAAAGGTATCGGTTTAAGAACATAGTTATTTAAAGGTCGATAGGTTAAAATGGAACTACAATTGTAAAAAAAGTAACGTCTGATTTTATTTGTTTTGTTATAAAACTACCTGACATTTAGCCTATACAAATATGAAATAGAGTAAAATGTCAGGATAGTCCATGTGTTTTTGTAAAGTAACACCTATAGTTCTCAACTTTTAAAAATTACACTGATGCTCCATGTGGTTTGCTTTTTGTTACTTGGATAGTCCCTAGAGTGGATGTCCGTTAGTTTATGTCGTTAAGTCCATGTAAAATTACTAAAATACCCTTAGTATTAAATTAAAACATTAAGGGTAGGTATAAAATTAAATGTGGGACCACCAGCTTTCTTATTCACTCTTTAAACCCTTTGTATCTCTATCTCTCACACACACAAATGCACTCACTCACTATCATCTGCCGCCATCACTTACCACCAGCCGCCACCACCTGCCACTACACCACCATCAACATCTCTACCACCTTAACTCCCTCCTCCATCCCAGAACTCACCGTCAACCACATTTAGAGAGAGAAACGACGAGAGAGGGAGACAAATCAGTTAGGAGAGAGAGAGAAATCAATCAGAGAGAGACGCAGAAAAGGTCCTAGAAGATGGTTGGAGACGATGGTAACTGTGGCGGTGGCCGGATCTATCTACAACAGCGATGGATCTGATTTGTTCATAGGGTTTTGAGTATTGGTGAACAGGAAGGTGATGATGGCTGCTGATGTTAACAAAAAATGTGAATTCATTCGATTAAGGTACGCATTGCCTCTTATGGTTTCGAGTTTTTGAGTTGCATTTGAAAATGATGGTGGTGGTTTATGGAAATATAGATGGTGGTGGTTCAGTTCAGATGGTGGTGGCTGTTGTGGCGGTAGTGACCGTGGTGGTGTTTTGTGCTACAGTTGGATTGGGTGATGGAGGTTGAGGTATTTTGACAGGTTAAGGGTTGAAGGAGTTAGGTTTAGGTGTCTGAGGTGGGGGTGGCTGGAGGTGCAGGTGAGTGGCTATGGTAATGGTGGCCAATTGTTTCTTTAGAAGACAGGAGTTTGTGAGCCACACACTTTTAATAATAATAATATTAGAGTTTATAACATTTGTTGTTAATTTATAAAGAGAGGGGTAAATAAGTAATTTACATGGACTTAACGGCATAAACTAACGGACATCCACTCTAGGGACTATCCGAGTAACAAAAAGCAAACCACAGGGAGCACCGGTGTAATTTTCAAAAGTTAGGGACTATAGGTGTTACTTTACAAAACCACATTAACTATCCAAACATTTTATTGTATGAAATAATAAAGATGGCATGTATGGTTAAAATGAGTGATTGGCCTTTGACTGTTGAGTATGAATGGACCGGCCCCAACCCCCATTCAGATATTCCATTCACATTATCCCAACTGCTTTTTCTTGCATAAATGTAAATGTAAACTGGAAAAGATATTGCTTTTTATTTTTTAAATAAATAAATAACAGCTCATCATCATGTTGCAACTTAAATGTGTTTTATAAACTGGAAAAGATATTGCTTTTTCAAATAAATAAACAAAACAATTCATCATCATGTTACAGCTTAAATGTGTTTTTATCCTAAGTAAAGCTCATTGTTTAGTATCATCCTACTTCCAATCCATTGACATTGTTTCACAACCATGCTTTCAATTCTCTTTTTTACACTTTGCGCGAGTATTTCAAGTCCACATGCCATGCTATGCTACGCGAAGCAAAATACATCCAACTTATACAATACAAATCACTGACACACTTAAATTTATCATCTTATGTTTTCTCAGACCTTCCTTGCCTAGGCTAATCATTTTTCTTGCACTTGTGTTACAAAAATGTCTAGCTAGTGTGGAAGGAAGAAAAGTACAGGATCCTTCCCTTTTGATCACCATCAAATCCACAAGCCCATCCATTTTAAAATAATATCAAACTTTTTTTAGGCAGGTGCAACTTCAAACTACTAGAAAGAAACACAGGCGTGCTCCGCTGTATCCTATGCTGACACCAAAGAGAAGTAGCAGTACTATTTGTTTCTAAGACAAAATAAACAAACCATCATAGAATATAATACCATGGAACCTTGCACCAATTCAGACATCACAATGCCTTACAAGAAACTTACCTGCTTGCGTAACAGATAATATTACCTGAAACTGAAAGCAGTTAACCCTGATGATCCTTCTGAAACACAAACGCAAATTCTTTGATACATGCCTAAATGTCGGATTGCCATTGTCAGCTTCGCAGCTAGCTCAGCAACAGACCAAATTATGGCCTTTTAATATTTCATGCGACCTAAACTCATGCATGGGATGCTCAATTTTCAATGACATAAATGATACCCTTCATCTCTATTTTTCTATGCACACAACACAGGCTACAAAAGAGCGATGCGATGGATGGAAAAGAAAGATCTAATTAACAAAAGCAAACAAGACTACAAACTGATGCAGCAACATAATCATATCCACCATGAATAAGTCAACATAGCATTCTGAAAAGATGCTTAATGCATATGACTAAGTTATATGCTCACACGAACCAACTCTCTTCAATTACATGCAAGTGATGCTAACGCATTCCTCTGACTTAAGATATAATGGATGCATGCTATGAACACTATTAGTATGTTCTTCTTTTATCAGAGCATAGAGAACAGAGTACATCCCCTTCCAGCTACTGGTAAGTAATAGCTGCTGGTGATCCGTTTGACCCAGGGTAGCCGCTGTCCTTCCTTTTCCCAAACGGGTTCTTTGAATATGTTTTCTGAGGTTAAAGAAAATGCATCTGAAACAAGGCAAATCTCGATCGCATATACGTGTGAGATCCAGTTAATACAACAGGAAATGAAGGTCTATATACAGACCAAACGATACATAAAAAGGAACCAAAATGTATAAGGATATTGTATCCGCATGCCAACAGAACCAGAACTAGGGATAACAGCGCCCTGCAAGCTATGGTGCACGTTTGTTGCACTATTCACATCCTGTGGATATAAGTTTAGCACAAGAATAACTACAAAAAGCTTCTTCAAAATAGATCCATAAACTAACAAAATCTAACCTCAAACTCAATAAAGCAAACAGTGTGCCGTTCCTGTCGCAAGACCTTCATTTGCTTAAAACCAGGTTGCCTGCAAAAGAGGACACATTCAGAGAAATAAAACCAGACTAAACAAACAAATGCAAGGCCTTCTTTTAACTGTTAAAAGGGAAACTTCTTACATACTGAAAAGCCCTCTTAGCTCTTCTTCGTTTATATTTTCCCCAAGATTTCCAGTAAACAAAGTATTGCAAGGAGGATTATCTTTCGTGTTCTAAAATCAAGATAACACATAAAATAAGCACAGCAAGTTCTGAAAGAGAACTTAGTGAGAAAAACTGTTGAAAATGTTGGAAGTGCTGAAAAGTGCACACAACAAACGAAGAAAACAAGCCAGCAGCAATACTTTGAGTGCAAGAACTGGATGCATACCATTCCACACAACAAAGATGCAACTGAACCTTAAAATAAAAACACACTTCTGTACCCCAGGTAACTCTTTGCAAACTAAACATTAAGACCACATACAAGGGATAAAATAAACGCGATTCTGATCTATAATGTCACTTATCATAGCAACATGAATGCCATCACACACAAAAAAAGTAACCAATACACAATAAAAAACAGATATAATCACAAAGGGAAGCAACTATCAAAAAGATTTCAGTAACACTCCATAATTAACATCCAAAAAAGTAAAAGCTAATCAATATGATGAAGGACTGGAACAACTAATGATTTGCAGACGCGTGTAACAAAACAAATAAAAACAGCAGAAGAATAAAAAAACACTCCCATAGCTAATTACATGTTATCATTTATCAATATCAAGAATTGCATAAAACTATCACCTGGACTGGCATATAACTGCTAGGTGCAGGTAGAGGAGCAGCAGGTAGTGCAGGAGGAGGAGCCATTGGTACTTGGGAAACAGGATAGCCTCCATAAGGGTCATATGGTGGCGGTGGTGGGGCCATATATCTGATGCAAATTATAAAAACATTATTTCATATAACAGCCAAGTACAAAATCAGCTTGGGGGCAGTATGAACTAACCCATGTGGACCCCAAACAGGTGCAGGTGGGGGATGAAAAGGAGATGGACTTGAGAAACCAGTGTTTGTATAGTCTCCCCCTGTTCGCATTCGTTTACTTGGATCAAAAGAATTTGGATCAGCTACAATTCCTGCAGATCGAAAGAACTTCAGTAAAGGCCTGCACAGCCATGTTATATGACAAATGCATTACCTATACAACTAAAGAACAGAGCAAATTGCTTAATGGGCTGAAAAAAGAATACCACTTTTCGACCCCAATAAACAAAACACCCCCACACCAAATGAGCTATTTTCCTTCCCTGCCCATCTCAGATTGAATACCGGCTTTTATTATTTCATAACTGACACACTATAGCTCATTTTTATAGTAGTAATAATTTTGCAAAAAAAGACTATTCAACAGAAAAAACTTTATTAGCTTATTTAACATTTGTAATGTTATACTATGCAAACCCAGGTGTTCTTCTCTTAGTAAATTGGGGATGAAAGTATTCGAGCTAGCACACTATTAAGCTTTCATTGTGTAGAATTAAATGACCTACAGGCTACAGAGAACACAGACATCTCCCAAGGGGGAAAGGGATGTTAAGTCAGCACTATAACATGCATACAACTTGTGACAAATACAAGCAAATGGGTGATATATCCACTTTCAAATATTCACAAAGCTCACTGAATATGATTTGGAAGATGACGTTTCACAATTATGAGAAAACAAATATAGGTGACATGATTATAGTTTTAGATTACAAAGTTTGAATATGGACAACATAAATACAATAACGCATTCATGTATGCATTAGAAGATCCCAAGCAAGTGACATGTAGGCACTAGGCATGTGTTGGTCTACCAAGCATGGTTATGGTATGTATCCCCTTGCATATTAAACCACAGAAAACTAGTCTAAAACATGACCCATGTGAATTACTAGATTAGGGTCACACAACATGATCTAACGAGTGGCATCAGCACATTAGTACTAAACACATAGACACCAGATTTGGAAACAGGTAAACTGAATACATATAAGAGTTGAGGAGTGTATTACAGGGTGGGCAAGGATGGAAGGAAGATAGCTTATATGGCTTGGATTTGATAAGCCCCAAGCTAATGATTATAGTTATCAGGGAAATCATTCTGACAATTAGATAGGATTTTTATTCCGTGAATAAACCTGGGGAAAAGTTACTTGTCCTATAAGTATCTGGATTAAAATCAAACTAACTAAAAGTATAATAGGAATTTAGAGTTGTAATTCTTTATTTATTTTAATTTAAAAATGGGGAGAGTAGTCAGGCTAGTAAGGAAAATGAAATGAGAAAAAAGTGATGGTATTTAGGGGCATGTGAAAGAGGCAGGTGTTGAGATGAAGTGCATATAGATCTCCTTGCTTGATGATTCTAGTATGAGAAGTTATGAACATAGGCTAAAGGAGGAAAGGAAAGTTACCCCGTTTGACAAAGAGATTCTTCTTGGCCATCTCTGTGTGCAGGACGGACTTGGACTCGGCATCAAAAACCATATCCTGAAGGGCGTCTCTAGCGGCAATAGCAAAATGTGGAGCCGAGAAAAGAGCGAAACCCATAGGGACTTCGCCTTTGAAGTTCACCTGCGAAGCTTCGTAGCCGGGGAGCCATCTCAGCAAGTTCTGCAGCTCTCTCTCCTTCACGTCCTCCGGTAGACCGGAAATGAAGATCGTCCTCACCTCCTCACCACCGCCCACTGACATCGGAGACTGTGGAGACGCTGCCCACTGCTGATGCGGATGGGGATGATGGTACTGGTGCATTCCGTTTCCGGCCATTTCTCTCTCTCTCACACACACACACACTCCTGATCGATGCTTCTTAGATCTGTATTTGTTTGTTTATGAAACCCTAAGCGAGCGAGAAATGAAACTCGGGAAAGGGCCGTGGGTTTTCCCAACAACAAATATTGACTTGGACCGTAACCATATCATATTACATGCTACATTTATACTATATATGTTTATTAGGTTAGAGCCCACATGTATACGTGCTTTAACAAATGAAAATATTTTGAATTTGTTTGGTTTTAATTAAAATAATAAAAATAATTTTAATATAAATAAAATAAACTTAAAACCCATATGATAGGTAAAAACAATACAACGAATAATTGAGATTTCACTAAAAAATTCCTTGTACACCAAATTGGTTGTCTTATTTGTAATATTCTCATCATTATCTAATTTGAATGTTTAATGGTCTTGACCGAAACTAAAATTAAACGTGTAACATCCGTCAAAAAACGGATTTTACCAAACCCGCTCCGTTTATTAACCGAACAATCAGTTTAAAATTTCGTGGCGTATTTAATGCCCAAATTAATTTTAAACGATACATAATTAATTATTATATTGGAATATATAATTTGTTTTTGAAAAATTGTTAAAAATGATGAAATAAAAATATAATGATACTGCTGGATTTCGAACCCGGGTCAGTCAGCCGGGTCAACAAACGACTTAACACCCACACACTCAACCACTGCGCCACTTGTATTCCTTGTTAATTAATGGAAACAATTAATACATATTATAATTCTCGAATTCAAAATCGGCGCGCCCAAATGCAGTCTTCGGAAATCCCGGCGATCTCGCGAGATTGGACGGTTACTTCAGTTATAACGTAAACCTTAAACACTGCATCGGTTATAACCGACGCCTGAGTCCGCGACACAAGCTATAACCGCCGGAGAAATTCTAACCGGCGAATCAAGTCGGAAATCGGACCAAATTCATCGATGACCTGCCTTATAAATACCCCCTCAAACCTCTGCAAGCTTTTTCGCTCAAAACCGCACCTTTACCCGACGTAATTCCACTCGCCGGAAAACCGAGCCCTTCACTTCTGAGCCTTACTGAACCCCCTGAGCTTATACCGAAGTCACCCACATCCTTTTCAAGCTTGCTGAAGACTCTCTGCCGCAAGACACACGACGCCGGAATCTTTTGCTGTCACCGGAGTTCTGCCGGAGAAACAGAGAAGTCCAGTCGGTATACCTTACGCTTAAATCTTTCATTCTTTTTATATATCTCACATGTAATTAACCACCAGACACTAACGAACATGATTAAAACTTCGAACCACTCAGTCATCGTTTCTGGTTAAGACTGACGAAGAAGACGAAGTTTCGGTAACATATAAGTTTAATTTAAATCAAGAATTAACTCGGGTTAGACACACAGTCCAGTGGTGGACTGTGTGCACATTAAACACGCTTACGCCTCGAGTTCGAATCTTGTCCCACGCATGCTTGCCTTAATAAAAATGTCCTTTTTTAACCGAACCGGAGTCACCGCTGATATATGTTAAGTTTATAAAAACCAGAATAATAACCAAGATAGACACACAGTCAAGCGGTGGACTGTGTGCGCATTTAAAAAAACACAGGTCACGAGTTCGAGTCCGGACTACCGCACCGGTCCGGACAATTATCAAACTTTTTATTTAAGTCAGAAATGAAAATACTTAGTTTGTATTTAAGTATAATAAAAATCAGTTTATTTAACAAGTTGGACACACAGTCCAGCGGTGGACTGTGTGTTAACTCAACCCACAGGTCCCGGGTTCGAGACCTGTGGAGCGCACCGAGTCTTTGGATTAAAATCATTTTTAGAATAAAGGATTTTCTTTTTAATCTAATTAGTATATAAATATAATTAAAAACAGAAATATTTCGGGTTAGACACGTAGCTCAGTTGGTAGAGCTGCGTGCACGCGTACGGGAGGTCTAGGGTTCGAGCCTCACCCAGCACACACTTACACGCATACGAACCGGTCAACAGTCAAAGTCAACGGTCAACGGTCAAAAAAAGTCAATATTTTTTATTAATTTTATTTATTTATTTTAATTAAAAATCAATTAAAAATACTTAAAAATAACATTTTTAAGGTTAGAAAATAGCCTTCAACTCACAAAAATACACCCAACAATCCTACTAAATGGATTAATAAAATCCGTTTACTTACCGAAACATTATGCCATTATCTAGGTTAATTTCACTCGTGGTTAAAACCACTTTGTGCGTATTCAACATCATCAACCGAACGCACCCACTGTGAGTGAATCTTACAACTCCCCATTTTTAATTACACGTTTTGGGGTGTGTCATGTGTCACAAAATAATTAACTCGTTTATTTAAACTTGTGCCATACCATATTGTGATCTAAACTTAGATTGTATACATTGCTTGTAGTTATGTATTTCATTTTGTCTATTTATATGCAATTCATTCATTAGGCCCACCAGTTCCTCGTGTGAGACGAGCTGAGCAACACGTGCCTCAAAACAAATCCATTATTGTTCATGTGTGTATTATTGAGTTTATATTGTTTGTAGTTATGTATTTCATATTGTCAAGTTTATGCAATTCATTCGTTAGGCCCATCAGTTCCTCGTGAGAGACGAGTTGAGCAACGCGTGCCTCTAAACGATCCATTATTGTTCATGTGTGTATTGTTTAATATTAAATTGATTGGTGAATAAGTTTACATCTATTTTTACTCATGTGTGGTTGCGCACTTTATTTTATAATCAATTAAATAAACTTGTTCAAATGTTTTCCATAGGATTCACTCGCCAACTTTTTGTTGATCCAAAAACCCTTTTTACACATGATACAGGTGAACAGGATGAAGCAAGGAAAACATAGGAAATGCCTTATAAGAAAACAATGAAGCCTAGATTGATATTTAGGACATGATGTAATATTGATTGTAATTTTCCATTAAAGTGTATTAATGAATATGAAACGTTAAAATAAATGTCATGAGCTTTGATGATAACCCAATCATGCCCCGATCACCTTTTCCGCTGCGGGTCGGGGTGTGACAGATTGGTATCAGAGCCATGACTATAGGCATATAGGATAGGTTATTAGACCCTTAGAGCCTATACTATAGTTTGCCTAAATTTTAATTGTTTAGGTGGTTACATACAAACTTATGATATTTATTTGTTTCATATTTGTTTATACTTACAGTCAAACATACATACTTATATACATATTCATCATACATGTTTCAATGTTCATATAAATTCATCTTCATACTTTTGTTATTCAAAGATTTTGTTGCAATTTTCAAATCTCATCAAAGTAAGTTCTGCGACGGGCATGTAGTAACTGGAAGGGTACAAGTACCGGTAGTCGGAACGTCCTGTCTAGGTTGGCATTCGTAGAAATCCAATATAACGGACCAGTTTGCCTACCTGGGGACTAACGATGAGAGTACGAAGGACCTATTAGGCCAAAACATGCCACACCAAACGTCGTTCGAACTAACCCCACTTTGAGGTGTCACCGTGTCTACACCTGGACACATTCCGAATATCACACGTTGTATACATATTTCTCGATTTTCTCCGGGTTTTAGTGTACGTAACCAGGCTAACACATGCGAACCATATGAAAAACCCGGTATTCATGGGGGCCCACATGATTACGAAGGTGAAGTATGGCGGCGTGTAGGGCCTAATGACGAGCAAAGCCCAAGACATCCTATGGATGTAGTAGATTTATTTTTCTATAATTACTTTATGAATGTTCATTCCTAAGTGCGACCCATGATCCCAAAAGCATCCAACTCATACTCTTGACATGTATTCCTTGTATATGTCTTCTAACCACGCCCGTAGGAAGATGAGGGCAGGAAAAGCCCGCGAGCGCATGGCTGCCCTAATCGCTCAACAAATGGCTGTCGTAATACCCAACATTGTAATCCAAGTCCAACAAGCACTTACCGCTAATCCTGTTAATCAAGAAAATCAAAACGTTATCAACTCTCCCCCAAATACCACTAAATGCACCTACAAGCATTTCAAATCATGCGACCCTCCAAAATACAAAGGGACTGAAGGTGTCACCGCTCTCCTCCATTGGTTTGAAGAAATGGAGAACACTTTTCTAAATTGTGATTGCCCCGATGATCGCAAAGTGCGATATGCTACCGGTCGATTATATGGGATAGCACTTACTTGGTGGAATACAGAGAAGGCCAAACGAGGTGTTGAAGATGCTATGACTTTAACTTGGGATGAATTGAAGGAAATCATGACCAGACGATTTTGCCCAAGGAGCGAAATCAAGAAATTAGAAGATGAGTTCTATTTGTTGAAGCAAAAGGAAGGCGACCACACCACGTACAACAAAAGATTCCTCGAGTTACATCAAATGGTTCCCAACATGTTCACTCCCCTCTACCGTTTGATCGAGCACTACATTCGTGGTCTTCCGTCAAAGATTCAAGACTCTGTAATAAGTACCACGCCTGCAACCTTGGAAGCGGCAATGGAGTTAGCTACAGAGCTCACCGAGAACCGAATCCGGAACAAAGACTTCAAGGAGGAGAAGAAGGAGGATAAAGCATCGACTGAAACCTCCGACTACACCAAAACCGAATCCCCTTCTCAACCCAATTCTAACTGAAAAAGAGACGGGCAACTTTTCGCTGCTATCCAACGAAATCAACCAATTTCACATGCCATACCCATCCAAGCTATCCCAATCACTCAAGTGGCACCCAACTCAACTTACCCAAATAAGAAACCATATCTTGGACCTCACCCTCGATGCAACAACTGTTTTTATCACCATCCCTTTACCCTACCTTGTCGACTATGTGCAACTTGTGGACGCTATGGTCATTTGAGCAGGGTTTGCCGCACCTTTCAAAACCAAATCTCTCCCCCTACTCAAAACATGGTCCAAACCTATCAACAACCCCAATACCCCATGTTTCCATATTTTCGAGCTTGTTTCAATTGTGGCGACCCTACCCACTTTAGAAACACGTGCCCTCGATTGGTTAACATCATCAACACTCAAGCTCAGTCAAACCCAGTTAACCAAGTAAACCAAGAAAACCCAATCGCTAGGCCACCAGCAAGAGGAAGAGTTTTCAACATCAACGCCAACCCTGTCGAAGATAATGACGGCCCAAACGAAGATACACAACTAGTCCTCTTCACCGAAAATCCAGATTCAACTCCAATCGTTTAGTTTTATGTTTTTCTTTATCACATAGAACCAATCATAACTTAAGGATAAAGCCAATGGGAATTTGACAAGAATATGGTGGATACGCCGCTGGTACTTCCTATATATAAGTATTCTTGTCAAAGGATTAGAAGCATTATCTGGCAGTTATGAGAGGTTCCATGTGTAAACTGTTTGAGTAATTATTGTTTATTATTTTCAGTACATGCAATTTCATAGGCTGCCGCTCCCCATTACATTATGAGCGTTGAGCATGTTCCCCATTTCATTATGAGCGTGAACCCGGCGTGCCCACATACGATCGGCTCCGTTTGATTGAGCCTTGATCGCACAGACATTTTCATTTTCAGTACATGCAATACGATCGGCTCCGTTTGATTGAGCCTTGATCGCACAGACATTTTCATTATCAGTATCTTGTGGTTGTTGTGTTTGTTGTAGAGTCACATAGAACTAATCATAACTTGCGGATAAAGTCAATGAGAATTTGACAAGAATATGGTGGATACGCCGCTGGTACTTCCTATATATAAGTATTCTTGTCAAAGGATGGGAGGCATTATCAGGCGGTTATGAGAGGTTCCATGTATAGGCTGTTTGTGTGATTATTGTTTAGATTAAATTTATTATTTTCAGTACATGCAATACGATTGGCTCCGTTTGATTGAGCCTTGATCGCACAGACATTTTCATTTTCAGTACATGCAATACGATCGGCTCCGTTTGATTGAGTCTTGATCGCACAGACATTTTCATTATCAGTATATTGTAATACTTAAAAACCTCATATTGGTCTTTTAATGAAAACAAATGGACCAACTACACCATATATATTTCTATTTTCTGAGCTCATTAGTAAGTCGATTATACCATATTCGACTCGATTATTATCGTCCATACAAATTTTGTAAACCTCTTGTGGTTGTTGTGTTTGTTGTAGAGTCACATAGAACTAATCATAACTTGTGGATAAAGTCAATGAAAATTTGACAAGAATATGGTGGATACGCCGCTGGTACTTCCTATATATAAGTATTCTTGTCAAAGGATCGGAGGCATTATCAGGCGGTTATGAGAGGTTCCATGTATAAGCTGTTTGTGTGATTGTTGTTTAGATTAAATTTATTATTTTCAGTACATGCAATACGATCGGCTCCGCTTGATTGAGCGTTGATCGCACAGACATTTTCATTTTCAGAACATGCAATACGATCGGCTCCGTTTAATTGAGCCTTGATCGCACAGACATTTTTTTTCATTTTCAGTATTTTTGTGTTTGTTGTATTGGTTGTAGAGTCACATAGGACTAATCATAATTCACTGATAAAACCAATGAAAATTTGACGAGAATATGGTGGATACGCCGTTGGTACTTCCTATATATAAGTATTCTTGTCAAAGGATCAGAGGCATTGTCAGACGGTTATGAGAAGTTCTATGTAGGATTTAATAGTTTCTTGGTAACTAATCATAACTTGCTGATAAAACCAACGAAAATTTGACAAGAATATGGTGGATACGCCGCTGGTACTTCCTATATATAAGTATTCTTGCCAAAGGATCAGAGGCATTATCAGGCGGTTATGAGAAGTTCCATGTAGGATTTAGTATTGCCTTGGTTGAAATTTGTGTTACATTCATATCATCTCGCCATTTAAAGAAATTGGACTGTGTTCTATTTCTACATAAACTAACCTCTCCATCATAACAAACGAGAGAGGAACTGTCACCATTCAAACATACATGCTATCAGAATGTGGATTCAAATATTGGTTGTTGTGTTATTTATGTTCTAGAGTTACATCATAGGACCAATCATAACTTACTGATAAAACCAATGAAAATTTGACAAGAATATGGTGGATATGCCGCTGGTACTTCCTATATATAAGTATTCTTGTCAAAGGATCAGAGGTATTGTTAGATGGTTATGAGAAGTTCCATGTAGGTTGTAGTATTAGAAGTTTTGCCTTAGGATATAACCATATCCTTCCAAACATATCCAAACTCTTATGCATGATATCATATTTAGCGAAACAACTCTGCTTATCAATATTTTTACAGTAGGCAACAAAAAGCGATTCCTGTAATAGGGTACTTAACCCTTACAAGGGACGTCACCGCCTCAAACAAAAATTTAAACTCTTACTCTTCTTCTAAGTCTGTAACTGTCAAGCTAAACACCATCATTCTTTTAGTCAAATATATCACTACTTAAATTTCGGGACGAAATTTCTAAAAAGCAGGGGATACTGTAACATCCGTAAAAAAACGGATTTTACCAAACCCGCTCCGTTTATTAACCGAACAATCAGTTTAAAATTTCGTGGCGTATTTAATGCCCAAATTAATTTTAAACGATACATAATTAATTATTATATTGGAATATATAATTTGTTTTTGAAAAATTGTTAAAAATAATGAAATAAAAATATAATGATACTGCCGGGTTTCGAACCCGGGTCAACAAACGACTTAACACCCACACACTCAACCACTGCGCCACTTGTATTCCTTGTTAATTAATGGAAACAATTAATACATATTATAATTCTCGAATTCAAAATCGGCGCGCCCAAGTGCAGTCGTCGGAAATACCGGCGATATCGCGAGATTGGACGGTTACTTCAGTTATAACGTAAACCTTAAACACTGCATCGGTTATAACCGACGCCTAAGTCCGCGACACAAGCTATAACCGCCGGAGAAATTCTAACCGGCGAATCAAGTCGGAAATCGGACCAAATTCATCGATGACCTGCCTTATAAATACCCCCTCAAACCTCTGCAAGCTTTTTCGCTCAAAACCGCACCTTTACCCGACGTAATTCCACTCGCCGGAAAAGTTCTGCACCTCGCCGAAAAACTGAGCCCTTCACTTCTGAGCCTTACTGAACCCCCTGAGCTTATACCGAAGTCACCCACATCCTTTTCAAGCTTGCTGAAGACTCTCTGCCGCAAGACACACGACGCCGGAATCTTTTGCTGTCACCGGAGTTCTGCCGGAGAAACAGAGAAGTCCAGTCGGTATACCTTACGCTTAAATCTTTCATTCTTTTTATATATCTCACATGTAATTAACCACCAGACACTAACGAACATGATTAAAACTTCGAACCACTCAGTCATCGTTTCTGGTTAAGACTGACGAAGAAGACGAAGTTTCGGTAACATATAAGTTTAATTTAAATCAAGAAATAACTCGGGTTAGACACACAGTCCAGTGGTGGACTGTGTGCACATTAAACACGCTTACGTCTCGAGTTCGAATCTTGTCCCACGCATGCTTGCCTTAATAAAAATGTCATTTTTTAACCGAACCGGAGTCACCGCTGATATATGTTAAGTTTATAAAAACCAGAATAATAACCAAGATAGACACACAGTCCAGCGGTGGACTGTGTGCGCATTTAGAAAAACACAGGTCACGAGTTCGAGTCTGGACTACCGCACCGGTCCGGACAATTATCAAACTTTTTATTTAAGTCAGAAATGAAAATACTTAGTTTGTATTTAAGTATAATAAAAATCAGTTTATTTAACAAGTTGGACACACAGTCCAGCGGTGGACTGTGTGTTAACTCAACCCACAGGTCCCAGGTTCGAGACCTGTGGAGCGCACCGAGTCTTTGGATTAAAATCATTTTTAGAATAAAGGATTTTCTTTTTAATCTAATTACTATATAAATATAATTAAAAACAGAAATATTTCGGGTTAGACACGTAGCTCAGTTGGTAGAGCTGCGTGCACGCGTACGGGAGGTCTCGGGTTCGAGCCTCACCCAGCGCACACTTACACGCATACGAACCGGTCAACAGTCAAAGTCAACGGTCAACGGTCAACGGTCAAAAAAAGTCAATATTTTTTATTATTTTTATTTATTTATTTTAATTAAAAATCAATTAAAAATACTTAAAAATAACATTTTTAAGGTTAGAAAATAGCCTTAAACTCACAAAAATACACCCAACAATCCTACTAAATGGATTAATAAAATCCGTTTACTTACCGAAACATTATGCCATTATCTAGGTTAATTTCACTCGTGGTTAAAACCACTTTGTGCGCATTCAACATCATCAACCGAACGCACCCACTGTGAGTGAATCTTACAACTCCCCATTTTTAATTACACGTTTTGGGATGTGTCATGTGTCACAAAATAATTAACTCGTTTATTTAAACTTGTGCCATACCATATTGTGATCTAAACTTAGATTGTATACATTGCTTGTAGTTATGTATTTCATTTTGTCTATTTATATGCAATTCATTCATTAGGCCCACCAGTTCCTCGTGTGAGACGAGCTTAGCAACACGTGCCTCAAAACAAATCCATTATTTTTCGTGTGTGTATTATTGAGTTTATATTGTTTGTAGTTATATATTTCATATTGTCAAGTTTATGCAATTCATTCGTTAGGCCCATCAGTTCCTCGTGAGAGACGAGTTGAGCAACGCGTGCCTCTAAACGATCCATTATTGTTCATGTGTGTATTGTTTAATATTAAATTGATTGGTGAATAAGTTTACATCTATTTTTACTCATGTGTGGTTGCACACTTTATTTTATAATCAATTAAATAAACTTGTTCAAATGTTTTCCATAGGATTCACTCGCCAACTTTTTGTTGATCCAAAAACCCTTTTTACACATGATACAGGTGAACATGATGAAGCAAGGAAAACATAGGAAATGCCTTAGAAGAAAACAATGAAGCCTAGATTGATATTTAGGACATGATGTAATATTGATTGTAATTTTCCATTAAAGTGTATTAATGAATATGAAACGTTAAAATAAATGTCATGAGCTTTGATGATAACCCAATCATGCCCCGATCACCTTTTCCGCTGCGGGTCGGTGTGTGACAAAACGTGCATAAAAGAAAGTTGAATATACATACTACATAAGTCTAATGACAAAGTGAAAGTATCTCAGCTCGTTTGTCGCTCAGTTGCCACATCCCCCCATATGGAAGTATATGTATATAGTCTCGCCCATAAACGCAACCAACTAAAAATGATTAATTTATAAAAATAACTAACAATAAAAAAATTCAAAAAGTTCTAAACAAAATAATCTCATAGGGATTACGCCTACCACTTTAGTTCCTATTATGTATTTTTATTTTTTATATTTTTACATTAAAAGTCTAAAACGTTAGTAAAGTCATTAGTTATTTATGCTTATTTTATTGTAATTCAATTTTATTGATCTCTATTATAAAGCAAAGACATGATAAATATAAATGGAAAACAAAATAATAAAAGATAAAGTTTTTGGATTAAAATAATATATTTTTTATTTAAATCTTATTAATAAATATTATCTATATCTATTTATTTAGGGTAAAGGATAAAAAGATAAATTTATGAATTAAAGTAATATATTTTTTATTTAAATCTTATTAATAAATATTATCTATTTATTTAGGCGGGAAAAAATAATTAAGATCAACCCATAGAGAGTCATGTATCCCTCATGTGATTTCCTTTTTTATATGTATATAGAATAGATTTTTAAATATAAGTTTCACATGCTATATATTAGTAGTAGTTATAACATTTCACATAAATCACTCACTATTTGACATAAAGTTAGTACTTGTATTGAATTTGTAAATGTGTTTTGATACGTACGTATAAACAAGTGTTTGCAATTGCAAAATAATAAATCAACCATGAGGATGTAACAAAAACAAATGTTATTTCTACACTTTTTCTTTCATCAAACGCCATGGAATTTTAATAGATTAAACGGTTATCCAATGGCATGATCCAGAAACGTGAGTTTCCCCTAAGATGTTACATTGTAAGATAATGCACGTATATGTGATACCATCTATATAGTCATATGTATCTAAAGTTATGAAGTAAAACAAAGAATTAGTTTATCTTATTGTAAATGTTTTGACAAGGTAGTTATATCATGTGTTTTGAGATAAATGCTGTCCACTCCTCTTTTTGTAAAGACACAAGTATCATTGTATATGTTCTTAAGATCTTAATATTATTAAGTCTTTCACATTTTTATTGATATTTGAAAACTTGAAGAAGTTTGACTTTTCTGTCCTAGAAAGTTGACTAGTTACTATGATGTTACATCTCTCTGCATTCCATGAAATGTTTTTTCTTAGCAATTCAATAGGGTGGAAGTGATGTATGGTTTCAAATGAGTCAATTTATAAGTCTTTAAGTACATTATAATCATGTCATGATGTGATTTAGGTTGTTATTACATGTGCATTTGTGTTCTTGTCAACATGAAAGAAGCTTGTTGATTGATATAGTCTCCACATGATACAGTAAATACTTAATGTTAGTTAATTTTGTTGGTTAAAACAGCATGACCTATTAGGTTGGGCATTGAAAGAAAAGTAGCTAGTAATTTGAAGACCAACTTGACCTGCAATCAAACAACTGTACCATTACCATATAACATATAACAAAGGAATCTATATATATATATAGCTTTTCAAAGAATGAATCAGCACAAGTTCTCATACTACTACACAATACAACAAACCTAGCTAACTAGCTATGTATCTATCTATCTATCTATCTATCTATCTATCTATATATGGCGGACGCAAAATCACCACCATGCGCTTTGCTTCACTTGCGCATTCTCTCTTTCAAAATCATCATCCCCATGTACCTGCACACCAACATCATATCACACAATTCAACAACAGTCTTTCCAACTAGTACAAAACACACTAAACTGAATACTAGTTACTAATTACCTGCCAAGCATCAGAAGACTCGCCTGTGGATTGGTCCCTGGAGAGACAGTAAAAGTCGAACCATCCACCACACGAAGAGAATGGACACCCATAACCTTTAAACTGTGATCCACCACTCTCCCCACAACGCACCCTCCATGGTAATGCCATATTGTGCTCACTGTCCGCCGACAGAACTCACCCATCAGCGCATTATTCGACTGGTCAACAGGCAAGGCAGGACCCACAAATCTGAAGTCCGTACCAGACCATTCCCAGAACTTGAAATCATCCATAGCCCGGCTTCTAAGCAAGTCTCCAATCTTTCGGCTCCCATTCACACACCTCTCCAAATCCAGTGGGTTACTGAAGTAGTTAAACCGCACAATGGGGGTGGTTCTCACATCAGTAGATGCCAGCCGAAGCGTACCAGAAGAATGCGGCCCAATAATCTTCTCCATGATGCTGGCAACAGTAAGATACAGAGGAGAAGACGATGGCCTGAGGAAAACAGAATACGCAGGCGAAGTAAAAGGGAGTACATTGGAGGCTGCTTCAAGATAAGCACCCGAATCAGTAATCCCCACCACCTGTATGAGAGATTGCTCCAGTGGAACCGGCGACACAATCGATATCCCATTGCGAGGGTTGTCATACAGATAATTCCCCACATAAGGCGAATGACGCACCACAGGTATCCCCCAAGAAGAGAGATAAGGGCGAGGCCCGACACCGCTCAGAAGAAGCAACTGCGGGCTACCAATGGCGCCCGCACAGAGGATCACCTCTCCATGATCACGCAGCACCACATGATGATACCCACCAGCCCTGTCACGAAACACAACCCCGTTTGCAATCTGCCTGGATGTCAACGAATACGAAGGGGCAAACAAAACCCTCTCCACACTAGCATACAGACCCACCTTGATATTAGATGCATTAGCCAGATTCAACAGATCAGCAGCACTATGCCTGCGGCCCGAGGTGTCAAACGTAGACCCGCCAATCTTGGTACCCAGAGTGTGATTCAAGCTATACCCATTATAAGGCTCCACTCCCACTTCCAACAACCCATCACGAACAGCCGATTGCCACGTCTGCAACTCGGGTTGAAATACGATGGCCTTCTCGACCCACTCATAAGCACGCTGCACCACGCGCCGGTCCCAATCGATCTCGGATCTTTCGTAGAAGTCTTCGTCTGCACGGCTGTAGAAACCGGCGTTAATTGCGCTGCTGCCGCCAAGAACGCGACCACGGGCATTGGGGACACCGTCCTCTGAAGTAAACGTCTGCGCTGGTGAGTCAGATTGATCATTGTGGGTGAGTGTGGGGAGAAAACCCTCACGTGTCATGACGTTAGGGTTTGCAAACGGAAGACCGCCTCGTTCAAGAACCAAGACACGGTGGTTTTTGGATAATGTTGCTGCCAGTGGGCAACCAGCGGTGCCGCCGCCGACTATTATGTAGTCGTAGGTGTCGTCCGGCGGTAGTTGGGTTGAATTTACGACGAATGCCATGTATGCTGGACCTGAAATTAAAGAAAAGAATAAGTTTTTTTATTAGATATGGATTAAAGATATGGAATGTAGATTAGATATAGAAAAAGATAATGAAAGTAGAGAAATCTTGAAAATGAATTACTTTGTTGATCGGATTGGGCAAGCATGGTGGAAATTAGAGCGATCAACGGGATGAGGAGGAGGAGGTTAGTGATTGACGCCATGTTTGGTTTCATCGGATTCTTGAAAGAAAATGAAATATCATAACTTGAATGAACCTCTGTTGATCGAAACAGAATGAGTTAGGGGTTTTTTTAGGGTTTTCAGAGGAAGAAGATGAAAGAAGAAGAAGGGGGGGTTTGAGATTGGAATCAGTAAAACTTGTTTGGTGGGAAAATTAGTTGTATTTAAGTCTCACGCCGTCAATTTCCGTCTGACGGGCCCACGCCGTTAATTTCATCTTATTATCTTACCGTTAAATATGAGATTGATTAATATTGAAAATTAATGATTTATAAACATACTAATAATAATATGTCATGACATAAGTTTCTAGTCATGTTACGGGAATCCTTAAGCTGTAGGTATGAGTTGTTATTACTTTTGCTATCTCAGTCTTTTACTCTCATCACAATGAGAGGAAATTTCTCCCCACAACAATATCCAACGTGAGAATAAGAATCTTATTTCTGGTCTGCGACGTAACTTTTCTAGAGTTTATGAAGTAATTGCCAAGCTAAGTCACGTAACAACCATATTATGTCGTTAGTGGCCAACCTTTGGCTAGACCACATTTCTACAACCCAAATGGTCATTACCAATTTCATTATTTAGGCTATAAAAGAGGTAACATTTTAGAACAAAATCAATATAATTGTTATAGTCGTATTTAAATTCATTATTTAAGTGACAAATGAGGTTACATTATCAAAGTCCCCAGGTCTACCAGATTTGTCTATTGTTATGCTTATCAAGCTTCATCAATCAAAATATTTGACTTCCATTGACCAAATAGTGGTTGGATCTTTTAATCTTTTAGCCGATGAGATCCTAGTGCCCCCTAAAAGTTTACACTTTTTCTCTTCTTTTAACGTTGCAAACAACAATCTACACAGTGCAATACCAACTGGGGCGACACCCTTCTGAACCAGAGTTATGAAGGTAATCCAGGGTTATGCAGGGCCCCATGCTAAAGTCGTGTAGCACTCAGTCAGCCCCAGTCGTGATCCAAAGGTATTTCATATGGATATGGTGTCCTTCAATTGCACATCAGTAGTAAATGTACCCAAGGATACAAGTGGAGTCATATCATTCACAAAAAAAACCCATACCCTGAACTGGACACGAGAAACAATATCCGAAACCGGTAATTTTTGTATCCGGGTATTTTATACCCATAACCGTACCCGACCCTACCCGTAGATAAGATATACATTTTGAGCTCAATACGCATACCCGATTATACCTGAAAATACCCGGAACCGGTTATACCGTATACCCAATACAGGGTTTTTTTTTATGTTTACTTTACAACTTTTATAATTAAGTTTTTTTTTTTAAAATGCATATTGTAAAGCAAATAATTTAACTTGAGTGATTTTATGTTATCGTAACTTATTTAATTATTTTTACAAATTATAAACCAAATTTAATTTTTAAACCAATTTACTTTTATGTAAAAAAACCTTATTTTTAAACCCAAACCTGGTTTCAATTCCTCCCGGTTACACCCAAACCTGATCATATCCTATCCGGGTACATAAAGTATCCGTACCCACTACCGAATCCTACCCGGTTTCTCTCAATATCCAGTTTTCCAATACCCTATCATACCATGCACCGGGCATTAAAAAAGCCCATTTGTGCACATCTAGTTTCAGGTTAGTTTATAAAGCAACATTGACAAACAGAACAAGACTGGTTGTTAAGAAGCTTTCAGGAGATATGGTTCTGAAGTTGTCTATCTTCCAGTTGTTTAGTTTATTCATACATTTGATTCCTTTAGCAGGTATGAACACTCACCTTACAAGGCACCACCTAAGCCTAAGCATACCCTTTTCACAAGCAATTCAACAAACCCCCATGCTCATTTATAAATATGAATTACTGATTAATCAAGGCATGTATAAAGTAACTGATACAAGACAAGTTCTATGGATGGGTGTTTTTTTTATCAATTTTAACTTGCCACGTCATCTTTAGACCAGACTTGCTTCAGCCATCACTTCACTCCTCGCAGCAAGCAACTCGTAATCCTGTGCAACATAACATCACGATGCATGAGAACACACAAAAAATCTCGCCCTGTTTGTGTTTTATGCTACTCAATGATTACCTGTACAATAGCTCGGGCACAAAATTTTCCTGACAAAACCGCGCCCTCCATTGAAGCCAAATACTTTTGTTTAGTGTAATCACCAGCTAAATAGAATCCTTCTATTGGAGACCTTTGCAAGGGACGGCAAGGCTCACAATCCGGTACAGTTTTATAAACCGACCTGAGACACCACAAGTCAGTTGTTAATCAAATACTTCATCAAAATAAACATATTTCTTTACAGTTTACACATGTCAATACTAACCTTGGAGTTTTTACTACATGATATTTCAATATTTTTGCTTTGCTCCCATCTGCTGCAATTTCATCAGGAAAGAGTTTCGAAAGTTCACTCATTGTGGCATCAATAATGTCAGAGTCACTGCGTGCAATCCATTCTTCTGCGGGTGCAAAAACCAATTCCAACATTGACCGATTCGGATCATAATATTCCTGTGCATCATATCAGCAAACAGGCATTTTTGTCTTTCAACTGTGGGGTAAAGGTGATGTAGCTAATGTTCGTGTTATTTCCATACAAGTATTACCTTACACGTAACCGACATGTCAGCATATACACTAAGAAGAGGGCTCCTGGAAAAGATGGAAGAAAATTATAAATTGTCAGTAGCAGTAACAATAAGAGGTGACCTGTTAAAAAGTAAAAAGCCAACGTTTTTTGTGAGAAACTAATTAATGTTTTGCAACCATTAAGAGAGACCTGCTGAAAAGTAGGTGATCGTAAGTGTTTTTGAGCTTCCTGTCAAACCTGAAAATTGGGTTAACAACAAAAAATGTGAAAGGGCTGAATTGTTATCTTATAAGGTTTAGCACATATTGAAAGGGTCCATCTAACCATATATGAACGTTTATAACCGGAACACCAACTAATTTGTCCAACTTTTCGAAGTATGGAACCGGTTTCCAATCTTCAGGCAAAAGAAGCTTCAGAATGTCAACTGCATGATACAAAACAGCCAATAAAGCTTGTGGACCCCAGATAGATATACGTGGAGACTTCAAAGTCAAACAACATACCTGGAGTAGCAAATACATAAGCATCACCTTTGATGGTATTCCCATCAGTCAGTAAAAAGTTTTTAACGGTCCCATCCTTGTTTAACTCGATCTTTTGTATCCGTGAATTAAGTCTGACTTGGCCACCAAGTGATTCAATATGGTCAACAATTGGCATGCAAAGTCTCTCAGGTGGGCTGCCATCTAAAAATGCCATCTTAGAACCATGCTTTTCCTGTTGATTTATTTTATACCAGTCAGTCGTGAAAGTTGCAGTATATTAACAATAACGACTCACTTTTTAGATACGGAAAACATAAATGAAACTAACATGTCGTGATATTAGTTTATTCTAAATTACTTAATCAATAAGCTTCAAGATAATAATGAGTTTACCTGAAGAAACCGGTTGAGAGCAATGAGAATGCATTGCATTGAAAGTTCATCTGGGTTGATGAAGTTTAATGCCTTTGACATTGCAATAAACACCTCGGTAGTAACTCGATCTGGTATGCCCTACAGAAATGACAGATATGCAGCTGTTTACTTTATCAACTAAAAAGTAACAGGCTAGAATTATTTTTACTTAAATGATTACATACTTGCTTTCTCATCCAATCTTGAACACTAATCCCATCTTGAGCCTCAACATAAGCTTGTCCACCCAACATTGCAGGCAAGAGTCCAATTGCAAATTTTACTTTCTCAGGCCATGTCAGCATTTCATTGTTCCTCAAGATAGCCCAAATTCCTAAAATAGCATGCAAATTACAAAGATAAGATTCACATGAGGTAACAAACAGGGTAGTTACTAGATAAAAGAGAGCATACTTGCCATTTATTGGTGCAGGCAACACATCTGGGAAGTCAAAGCGACTAAATTCTCCAGGCTTGTTTGGCATTGCAAATATCATAGAATGCTCCTTCCACTGTAATCTATCATTAATCCCTAGCTCTCCAAACAGGTTCTGTACATTTGGGTAAGCTCCAACTGTGAAGCAAGCACACGAAAGAGTTGATTAAGTTTTAAGCTAACTAGTTGCTCCCTTTTTAGTTAGTTGATTAAGTAAAAACTTACAAAATATGTGTAACCCTGTCTCGTACCAATCTCCGTCATCGTCTTTCCAAGCTGCAACCTGTAACGAAGGCCAAAAAGTGAAGATAATAAATAAGTAGCTGATGTATATAAATAAGGATAGAATAAATCTGAAAACCTTTCCACCAAGAACGTCTCTGGCTTCTAGCAAGATGGGCTTGTGACCGGCATCAGCCAAATACTTAGAAGTGGATAGACCAGCCAAACCTGCATCATATGCAAAGAGTGTGTGTGTGTGTGACAAGGATACCTAAAAGAAAGAAAGAAATAGATTGGTTATACCTGCACCGGCAATTACAACGTTTAAGGGCTTAGCCGGACGAGGGGCAGTTCGGAAGGTTGAAGACAGGTAAGCAGCTTCCAAGAAGTTAGAAGTGTTGTCAAGGTCTGGTCTTGGATAGTCCACGCAGACCACCTATGTATGTTTACATAATAAGAGTTAGGCCAGGGATAGGGCAATTGATTATCTAAGACAAGTAAGTAAGTGGTGATTACTAACTACCTTGAAAGGGCAGACATTGGTTCTTGACCGGAATTGCAATCGATGACCCATAACATCAGCGTGTCTAAAGGACAACACATCTGTTTTCCCTGAGGTCAAATAATAATAATCTCTTGAAAGACTACTACTCATTACTACAGAGTTTCCGGTGGAGGATACATTTCCAAGCAGAGACATGTCGTGTCGGAAGTTTTATGGTTCTGAGAGAACAAGGATAAGTTGAATGTTTGCAGAAATTGAAAGTTGAATCGCAAAATTAGAAACAAGAGTCGTCGAAGGGATGCATTGAGCAACTTTACCTTGGTGCAGAGTGAGATCAACTGAATTGAAGGTAGTTAATTGAAGGAGGAAGAAGAAGATGGGATTGTTTTTGGCTTCTTTCGTTGTTGGAACTTCGTCGGCCCTTGTTTGGAATATACCCTCCCACTCCCTCCACCACTCATCCAACTGCCTAACCATTGCCATTTCTATTACCCACTTTATTATTAATATTAATTAATTAATAATTAATAAACCCAACAAAATAAATTCACCAGAAAAAAATACTAATACTAATAATAATAATAATAAGCGGAAACAAAAGATTTAATTAACTCTGAAATTAACATGTTTTCGCAAACACATACCGAACATAAGTTTATATTCATTAAGGAAATTCAGTTGTTCACGAACAGTTCGTGTGAACATTACTCTCAAACACAAATGAACGCAAGCAAATAAAAACAAGTGCAAACGAACATTTAACTTGAAAATAAAAACTAAAAACATTGTTATCCTTAAATATTGGATATAACTAGTTAGATAAAACCATCAAATGATAAATCAAAACATAAAAAGTCTACTACATCACCAAATGATGAATCAAGTTTAATTAACTTAGACATAATTATCCCAAAAAATGTCTTAGAATGTCCAAATTTTAGCAACTTAGAAAAAAGAGGGTTTTGAGTTTTCAAAATATATTTAGATAAAATGTTTATTATTTATTATTTTATTATAGTCAAACGAACACGAACGGACATGAGCGAACATATTACCAAACATTCACAAACGCAATCGAACGAACGAGGCATGTGTTCGTGTTCGTTCGTTAAGCTAATCGAACAAACATAAACGAACTTCCTGCCGAACAGTTTACGAACTTTTCGCTTAACATTCGATTCGTTTACAACCCTAGTATTAAGAAATGAAAAAAAAAGTAAAGATTTTATATGTTAAAATGTTTTCCTTTTAAATCTCTTCAATTTGAAAGGATTAAAAATGAAGAAAATAAAAATAAAAATTTCTTTTGTTTCCCTTCATTTCCTTCCTTACTCTGGAACATGATTTTTCTTTACGGTCCTTCAAATTCTTTCTTTTCCTACATTACAATAAAGCTCGATAACACAACATACTTTTTTTTAACAACAAAGCTCTGGCATCCAGGATAACCCTTCTAAATGGATGACCCTTCAGTCCGAAGAAAGAGCATGGTGACCCAGTTCACTTGTCCAAGAGAATACCTACAACTGAAAAAAAAATCTCTTATTAACTCCAGTTCAAGAAAAACCCCGTATAAACCGAAAAAACCCCTATCTCAACCTAAAGCAAATTCCAACATACCATCTCCCAAAAAATAAAAGGTATTCGTCCAAAATGGTCTTTGGTAACTGCCTAAGAGCATTCACAAGAGCTCCACTATATTCTACCATATAATTTAACTAAAAAAATCACATTTTGCAAAATTTATCTCATTTTAAAAAACCTCTCACATCCATCCATCATTTTTATCTTTATCTTACTCACAAACACTTATTTACTAGTGTTATGGGTGGAAATTCTGACCTATATCCTGAAAACATATCTTGACATTATATGCTGCGACCAGGATACTGATCCAGGATATTGGTAGCATCCTGTGGGGTATCCTATTCGCTACTAACGTTTTTCTTTAACTGCAAGGTAGCAACGGATATGAGGGCTTGGTCTCCCTGAAGACTCGCTCAAGACAGTTAGTAGATGAACGTTGGAAGTTGGAGAAGGAGTCCACAACGATGACAAGGGAATATTTGCAGCATCCCTAGCATGTAGGATAGTTAGTTATTTTTTGTTACTATATATAGGGAGGCTGGATCAGCAGTAAGACACATCTGATTTCGCACACTTTCACTCACTGAATGCAGCTACGATCACAAACAGTCACATTTCACAATCATTGTAACACTTAGAGCTGATCCAAGCAGTATCCCGAAGTTGTATCCTGCATTTGCAACCAATAAGAAGAACAAGGCAGCTGACAGTTGTCAGCTCCCGAGGTTTTGTGCAGGCGATCTAGATTGATCACGGGCTTTCCTCGTACATCCTGTGTAAACATTTACATTTACATTTATCGCAATTATTTATCATTTCCATATATTTCATTATCCTGAAACTGTTTTCATAATCAACCAAACAAACATTTTTTTGCAAATCACAATAGCACGCTACCTCACATACTAAGTTTGATCACTTAATTGCTTCGGTAATTTTTGACCAAAACAACTAGGTCGAGTTATGGTACAAAGGGGTTTAAAAATAAGAAGCCACTATAGAGTGACAAGTGTGCAAGGAGGAATCAAGTGAGAAAAGTAATTTAGTACAAGGGAAAAAAAATTTCACATACAAGTCACATGTTATTCCCCCCTCCCATTTTTTAAAAAGTCCGTAACTTTTTATACTTCATTTGTTTTTTTTAATTATGCCATAAAATCGACGTCTTTTTATTTTTAATAGGTTGTTGTATTGTTATAATTAAAAAAACGAAAACCCAGTTGCGTATTACATAATGGACATAACATAAAACACGATGAGTATCAAACTAAAAACACAATGGAAATGTATACAAAAAACACAATTGATGACAACAGATACGATGAAGCTATTTTGATTTAGGGGCTGTTTGTTACCTCTTAATGAGACTCTTAATGATTCAGACCTCTTACTGGTTCAGCACTTAATGGTTCAGACTGTTTGTTTCGAGAGCAAATGTCTGAATGGTTCAGACATTTGCCTCTGAATTGTTAAGTATTATACTGAGTCTGAGTGATTAAGACCTCTAATCTGAATTGGTCAGACATTTGCCTTTGAACGAAGCATTATACTGGCTCTTAATGGTTCAGACCTCTTACTGATTCAACACTTAATGGTTCAGACCTCTTACTGGTTCAGCACTTAATCATTCAGAGGTTGCCAAACTGCCCCTTAGTGTTATACGCTTGATTTTTTTTTATTTTTATTTTTTTGCATGCACCTCTTCAACAATCTTCATTAAAACGCTAAAGTAACGAATAACAAATACGTGACAGGTAAACGGACAAGAAGCTACGCCACAACTTTTTAAATTGCATTATATGTATTTATCATTAAATTATTCATTTCTTTTCTATTTGTATTTGGTAGTTAGATATTTTCTTCTAGAACTAATCACATTATATGTATTTATTTTTAAGTTATTCATATTGCTTTTCTGTTTGTATTTAGTATTAAGATATTTTCTCCTAGGATATTTTAGTCCTGAATATCCAATACAAGTTTTTAAAATCCATCAATAAGATTATTCCTTTTTCAATAGTGTTCTCACACTATTGGTGTAGCCTAAACTTAGGTTGAGTTTTCTCTTTCAAATAACTCGTTATAAAGAACACGACGTAACTTTTGTGTTGCAAAGATATGTTTAGAATGTACTTTTGTTAGGAACTTTTTTTATTGTCCTTTTTATTGTCTTTTAGAATATACATATGAGGAACTTTTTTTCTTATTATTTCTTTATTGACATACTTTGCGTGTTGTATACTTGAACAACCTTAGCATAACAAGATGTGTGGATAGATGAGGAGATGCTAACTGAAGCACAAAACGCGAAAAAAGAAAGGACATCTGACACAATAAAAAGCAAGTAGGTTGATTTTGAACGGAAGACGTGGAAACCATTATCTATTGCCATTTGTTTCGCTATATCCCCCTAGAAAAGTATATGCCGCAACAAATACCATTAGGGATGAGCATATGGGACTTGTTGTCGGTACTGAATTTCCCATATCGTTTTTTGGTACTGAATTGGTACCCACTTTTTGGTATTTTCTGTAACACCCCAAAAATCTATTTATTTCACATTTATATATTAGATATAGTATGCTACAAGTGAATAATTAAAAGTGTGAGTTTAGTTAGGATGCCAATCTGAAACTTAAAAAGAATGAGGGGCCAAAACTGAAAGATATGAAAAGATGGAAACATAAACATAATTAAAAGGCACGCCAGAACCAGAGAAAGAAAAGGGGGGAAACCCTTCTTATCACAACAATCACCAAATTGAAGCCATAATTGTGATTTAAGATTCATGCATGTCATGGTTTCTTGATCATCAAAGCATACTTAAGTATAAGGTAAATAGAATTTAATGTTTTGATGATCTTGAATGTAATGGTTTCTTTAAACCCATGAACTTATGTAGAATTAGTATGACTATGGATTAAAAGCATCATTTAGAACATGATTTATGCTTGCGTTTTGATGCATTTATATTAAAAGTGAAAAAACCCACTTGATGTAGGAGTTTTGTGAGATGTGATGTTTAATTAAATGTGAATTAGTATAATGATTATATATGAAGATGATTATAATGAGAAATTGTTTGATGGAATTGGTTTAGGATGAAGGTTACATAAAATTTGATTGAGCTTGATGATTTTTGACATAAATTAGTAAGGCTATGTGTTGGATACTTATACACCATGCTTTGTTAATAGTACGCACGCCAAGTATTTGTTTAAATGCTTGAATGAAAGTTTAGATGACAAAAAGATCTCTTGTGAATATAATGATATATGCTAATTGTTAACTTGATCATGATAAGAAAGGAATGGGAATAAAGACTTAAAACTAAAGTATGTCGGTTATGGATTGTAGGAGCAAAGGAAGAAGAAGCAAGACAATCCGGAACACAAACAAAAAACAATAAAGGTAAGTTCGTCTACTTATGAGTTTTAGTCATGTATAACGTTTATGTTACCTTGTTTTGATAAGAATATAAAGTGGTGTCTTGTTAAACGAAAATGTAGAAGTTCAATACAAGTTATGAGTCGAACGAATAATAATGATATATGTATGAATTGGGAATTGATGTTGAACCGAATATAGAAGATAGAAGGAATATTTACATTTATACTCATTAGAATGTATGGTCGAGCAAAGAAGGAATTATTTTCATGTTCGATGAAAGGTTCGAATGCTATGTTAGTTAAAAATGAAATAATTAATTTGTGTGATAGGTTTGTAGGTAAATCATCATGCTAAATTGGCGCCAAGTCCGGAACGGACACACCATCTCATATGCTTCCGCTATGAAGTCCGACAAAAAAATGGGTCAAAAGCTTTTGTTATAAACTTCCATGTTATGCATAGTTATGTAAATATTTAACTTTAAAAGATTTTGGAAGTTTTATTTTGTGTTTAAGTTTTTGGTGATTAACTTCGAATTCAGATGTAAACTTTTTATGCCATTAACTTGGTTTGTTCCTTTTGAAGTCTTATGGTTAAATTTTATAAGTTATATGTCTTGACCCGCTCCGTTGTCAAGCTTTAACTCGTATGTTAAGGATAAGAATTTTTGACTTTACAAGTTGGTATCAGAGCCCAGGTTTGAGGGATTCAAGTATCACAGTTAAGATACTTGAACTCAAACCGAAACCTCGTATGAAGATGTGTTCGTTCCGAAGCGCCATGCAAGTAAGTATTTTAAATAAAGTTCGATGTTTATATTTAGTAATGGGAAGGGAAGGAATTGGAAACGCTACGTTGACCTAACTTGGGTAATAGTATTACGGGATGATTTGGGAGGTTACGAGAAGCACAGAGACCATTTCGGAGCCCTGGAATGAGTTTTCTAAGCTGTTTAACCGAAACAGCATTTGGGAAATCGAAGCACCGTCGGTGACGGCCACCATTACCGTCGACGACGCCGTCACTTCATCCGATGCGCTACCCCACTGTCGACGCAAAAAAATGGGCGACGCCCCTTTACACGCACCGTCGGCGACGGCACTAAGCCTCATCGTCGACGCCCTGTCCTTTTACAATTTCTTCAGATAATTGTTTTGTTATGCTAAGGCTTCCAAATCAATCCCGAACTCTTGTCAAGCCTTCGAAAAGCGTATTAACACCAATGAAACCATGATTGCAAGCTGATTAACACGAATGCCATTAATTAAAGAATGAACGATTAGGAAGTTAAGTGCAAGAATGAGAGCATGTTTTGATTAACATGTCTATAATGTTTGTAATAAAGGATTGTATGGTTTTATGACCTACGAGAATGGACTATTGAAGGCAGATAATGCATAGAATGATAAAGAAATTAATGGAATGATATCTAACGCAAGTATGTAATTGTAGATGGCAAGCGAAGAAAACCCGAATACCATGATACGGATAACTCAAGATGAACTAAATAAGATAATCGGAAGAAGTGGTAAAGACACTCGATGCAAACATTCCAAGAATAGCGCAAGAAGTGGAAAGCCAAGTGTTGAGCATGGTGGAAACCATGATGACTAGTAAGATAGAAGAGTTGAAGGAAATGATAACCGGAATGCAAGGCAAGAAGGAAACACGACGGTGCACATACAAGGATTTTATGGCATGTAAGCCCGCAACTTATAACGGAGAAATTGATCCCATTGAATGTCAAAGGTGGATCGCTTATATTGAAGGAGGGTTCATTCGAAGTCACTGTGATAAGGAGGATCAAGTCATGTTTGCCACGGGACAACTATTACGACAAGCTAAAGATTGGTAGGATGCGTATAGTAAAGAAATTGGCGAAGATAAGCTACAAACCCTTACATGGCAAGAATTCAAAGAACCCTTCATGAAGTATCATTGCCCGCAATCGGCCGTAGATTGAATTCAAGAAGACTACCTCCGTCTTCGATAAAAGAATGAAACAATCGATGAAATCACAAGCATTTTTCTTGATAAGTTGAAGTTTTGCAAGGATTTTGCAGGAACGGAGAGGATGAAAATTAACCGTTATCATGATATGCTAAAAGCTGAATTCCGAGAATTCATCACCCCTTCTAAGTGCGAAACTTTGAATGAACTCATCAACTAGGCAAGGGATAGAGAAATTGAATTAAGAAGGCAAGAAGAACGTGGGGAGAAAAGACAAGTTGAAAAAGGATCAACTCAAGGCACTCCGAAAAAGCCTAAAACTCATGATCATGGTAAGAAGGAGGCTACTAAAGGAGGTTTCCCACGGTGCAAGACATGCGGGAAACTCCACTCGGATGAATGTTTAATGGGAAAAAAGGGATGCTACAATTATGGTCAAGAAGGGCATCCATACTATAATTGCCCCAATCCAAAAAGGGTGTGTTACAACTGTAACGAATCCGGCCACGTGAAAGCAGAATGTCCAAAGCTCAAGCAAGGGACGAAGAAAGAAGGAAGGAAGGAAGAAAGCTCTAAGGCTAAAGCAAGTATGTTTCATATTTCATCGGAGGAGGCAAGGGTTCACCCGAATGTTGTGTCAGGTATATTCATGCTAAACTCTATACCTACATATGTATTTTTGACATTGGAGCTAGTAGGTCATTTGTTTCAAGCAAATTTATACATTCCCCTTCTTTTGTAATAGAAAGAATGCCTATACCCTTAGAAGTAGAAATAGCCGATTGTAAAAGCTATTTATTACATGAAATATGTAGAAATGGTAAGATCACTATTGAGGAGGAAGAATTTGATATCGATCTCATTCCCATGGTTTTGGGAGAATTCAAAGCAGTGGTTGGCATGGATTGGCTATCTTGATACCATGCGGAAATTCTGTGTGAAAGTAAGACCATCCTTGGATTGTATAGTTAATGATGTGATGTTATGAGTTCTAGCTGATAAACTCGTGAATGTGTAAAGAGGAGATAGAGGGGGATGAAAATTATGATGATTGATGTTAGGATTATGTGTATATCTTTAATCTCCCTAATAATCTTTTTAAATATACCAAAGGAGAAACCATTTATTAGTTAATAAGGATAATATGATTCATCAACAATTAGTAACTAATATTATAATAAGCCATAATTTAATAATTTGTTGTATTGTTATATAAATGATTATAATGACCATATATAAATAAATATATTATTTATTTATTCTTACACCACAATAATCGTACATTGTTCGCCAATTATTTCATTCATTTCTCCCCTTTTGTAAGCAAATCTATGTGTTCCTTCTTGAGAAATACATATGGTGTTAGACCATCTTTATTCTTTCGTTCCTCATAAGAAGAAGGGATGATAACCTCAATTTCGTAACCTACTTGAATTATTGTATATATATTTCACTATATCGTCATTTCCAAACACGGTTGCGGTGTACAAAGGCATCGTATTTCCATTACCACAAACAATTATCAGCAAGGCCTTGTTCTTTTCCACCATAATTTTGAACACTTGAATGTTTATAATTGTAGGCTAAATAAAGAGTGGTATTGTGGTTCTTGTTCAGGCTCTGAGACAATCTTTTCCATCTTTCGCACAATTATTTTCACAAAGACTTCAATATGTTTGTGATATTTTGCTGATGCAGTAACATGCAAGGATGTTTCTCCATTTTCCGTGATGCTAAACTTTTCTAGCTCCAAATGCCGGTTCTTGTTGGGATTGAACCTTTGGAAAGGAACAGATGATACATAGTCAAAACACACCATCCGAGCTTTGATCCAACCATCAGAGGTTCTAACCGCTGATGAGTATTGACTGCTTTCAATAAACACATTGTTTCCTATCCTCTGACAGAAGAAACTCTCAACCGCTGATAAAAGATCACAAGAACAGAGGATAGCCAACAGTGCTTAGTTTAGTATTAGGTTAATCAATGTAACAGTGCTATGCACTGATAGTTTAGTCTAAGTTGTGTTTGTAGTTAGTTACTTCTTGTTAGCTGTCACTATCAACCCTGACATTATTGAAAGATGATCAGTGGTTAGATAATTAGCATAAATAGGCGCTCAATGTAACAGATAACACTTGTCTTCTTAAAAAGATCAATTCGCATATCTTCTTCATTTCTTACTATCAAACGATCGTTATCGGGCTAAGGGGGAGTTTGTGAATCACATGCAATAGTTTAATTACTTGAAAGCATGATGTTAATGAAAACAAACGACAGGTTGATTGTTGTAAAAGTTTTCCATTAATCCTATGCATTTATTTTCTGTTTTAATCATTTTCCATAACTTGAAACAAAAATAACAATCAATTCAAACTTAGATCCTGACAATTGGTATCAGAGCTTGGTCAGTCAATTTTGATTTAAAAGTCAAATTGATTTGAACAGATCAGCTCTTTGTTGCTAATTTCGTTTGATAAGTTTTGCTTGAATACAGAGTTTTATTACTACAAAAGTTTTAAAACACAAATCTGTTGTAAACAAGAGAAATGGCACAAAACACACCAGAATCCAACATTGGATCCATGTTCAAACCACCTATGTTGAAAGGAAATGAGTATTTTATTTGGCAACATAGGATGGGTCATATTCTCGCCCAACAGAACACTGGATGTTGGAGATCCGTTGTATTTGGACCACATGTCCCCATGGTTCCAAGTACAGAGGATCCCCACACTCAAGTCCCTGAAAAACTCGAAAATTACTCTAAACAGGATTTCCTCAAAATCGAATTGGATGCTAAGGTCTTTAGCATCGTTGCTTCGGCTTTGCCAAATGAGATTTATGTGGGATTACTTCATTGTAATAGTGCTAAAGAATTATGGGATGCTCTTAAAGAGCAATTCGGTGGTACTGAAGAGGTGATCGAGAAAATAGAGAAGTTTTAAATCAACAGTATGAAACATTTTGCCACGTTAAGGGTGAGTCATTAACCCAACAGTTTGAACGATATAGCTGTCTCATCAGTGAGCTCAAATTGGTAAATGTGGAATTTCCAAATTCGACTGTCAATAGTCGTTTCTTGAGATCTTTACCTGAGAAATGGGAGACTGTAGCTTATGTCACTCGATCAGCTGTTGGTTACAAGGAAATGACCTTGACACAACTTCATGGTCGACTCCTCACATATGAGAGAGAGTTGAACCAGAAAAAGAAGTTACAAGAGTTAGGGAAAATGACTGATGACTATACTCTGGGAAACACTGCTCTCTATAGTCATGAGGAGGGGTCTGGCAGTGGAAAGGATCAGAGTTTTGATCATTACATTGACATAACTTCTGGAAACAATTTCAACTCTGATCCCTGTACACCCAATTTTGCTTTTGCTGCAAATTGTGAAAGCCAAACCTCTGGCAATCTGAGTTTTGAGATGAATGACCTAAAACACTTTGAACCCACAGATTTGGAAGAAATGGACATCCTACACCAGTTGGCACTGTTGAGTATCAGGGCTAGTAAGTTTTACAAAAGAACTGGTATGAGGTTTCCAGATTTGCATGGGGGGTTAAAAGTTGGGTTAGATAAATCAAAGATAAAATGTTTCAAGTGCAATAGGATGAGACATTTTGCAAGGGAATGCAGAACTCAAACTGCAGGACCAATTATTACACATTCTGGCCCCAATCCTCAAAGCATTGTCCAATATTCCCAATTTGCCCCTGCACAACAAATGCAAAACACTGCTCATTTTGCAAATCCTGTAACAACTGTCCCTATTCATTATGTCCAAACCTCTGCTCCACAGATTCAATATGTTCAAGCACCACCTTAAGTGCATGTGCAACAAGCTCCATATGTCACTCAAACTACTCAAACCACTGCTACACCAGCAGAGGTTACACAACAAAGCTTCTTTACCCAAGGTTTTGTTGACTGGAGTAGTTTGCCTGAGGATTTAACTGATGAAAATTTTGCTCTCATAGCCAAAAATGATTTTGAAAATGAAAACTTGTGTTTGGCTCTTGAGACCATAGTTGAAGGTGATGAGTCTGTGGAACAAGAGTCAAAATCTGAGGTAGTTGAATGTTGTGAAGCAGTGGTTACACCAGAAGTTACACCTGTGGTTGAAATGAATGTTGTTGATGTTGAAAAGACAATCTATCTGACCCGTGGGACACAAAGGTGTGTGAAGAAGAGTGTGATTGTGCTCTTATGGCTGCTTCAAAGGTATCACCTCAGATCCTTAAAGATCTATGTTCTGAAAAATGCATTATTGCTTTTGCAAACATAAAACAGGTGAATGAAAACCTGAGAAACAAAATTTTTGAAGATGAACTTAATTTTGAAAAACTTGTTAAAGAGTTGAAAACAAAGTTAAGTGAAAAAGATTCTGAAATGAGTAGCCTAAGGCATGAATCAAGCATAACCAAAGATCAGCTCCAAACTATGGTAGAAAAATACCAAGTTTGCAAACAGGAGCTAGAATCCACCCAGATCACTTGTGAAAAATGGGCAGAGTCTTGCAAAGGTTATGAGCTTATGCTTGATGCTCAAGTCAAGAGCAACATAAAGTTTGGTATAGGCTTTAGGGAATATGACCATACTTGTGAAAATACTGCAAAAATTGACTCTGAGCTGGTTGAAATAGTCCCAACAAACTTGGCTAGTGAAGAAATTAAAACCATTGATAAAAAAGGAAACAAATTTATTCTTGAAAAACCATAGGTTTCACCAAAAGAAAAAGAAATTGAAAAATATCAGTTTAAACCAACCTGGTCGGATGAATGTGATATTTTGGAAAACTTCAAGCCAATGGACCTTTCAACTCTTGATGGTATAAAAGCACCAAAAGCATTGGTGATCCCTATCAAAGACTTGCCAGCAGAGGTTACACCATCTGCTCTCAAAAAGTCTGATAGGAAAATGAAAGAAAAGGTTAAACACTTGTTTTGTGAATTTTGTGAAAAGAGAAATCATGATACGATAGACTGTTTTCTTTTGAAAGCTAATGATATAAACAAAACCTGTGTTATACCTAAATCTCCTAAATGCACCATCTGCAACAAAACAAATCATCCAACTCAAGAGTATGTCTATCTCAAAACCTATCATCAAAAGGTAAAAGAGATTAGAGAAAAAGCTCTAGAGAGAGAAAATTCAAATTCTGCCAAACAGAAATTTAAATCATGTGAAACATCTGTAACCAAAGCTTTAAATCAAACCTCTGTTCATTGAGAAATTCAAGTAATAGATGCACCTCCATCAAACCAGTTTCCAAGAGGTAAAGCCAGCCTAATTACCAAAAGGTGCCTATGACTTATGAGACTTACAAAAATCCTTCTAAGCCAAGGGTAAATAGGCATCCTCATGGGTACCAACAGTTGATAGGAGGTAGCTCACAACGGTGGCTACAAAAGCCTGATCTAACCACTGCTCATCAATCTGAACTTGAGTCTGGATCATCTGATACCCCATCCAAAGCCATTTTGGCTTTGGAAACCCACCTGAACTAATTATTTCAAAACATGTGCAGGGAGCTTCTACTTGCCTTGACAGTCTTTTGTATGTAGATAGTGGAGGCTCCAGGCACATGACAGGATGTAAAGCCCTGCTCAGAGATTTTAAAGCTCATGGATGGGGTGATATATCTTTTGGAAATAATTCAAAAGGGAAGGTGTTAGGGTCAGGATGTGTCTCAGCAGGAAAACTCAAGTTTGAAAATGTGAATCTCATTGACAATCTAAAATTCAACCTCTTAAGTGTCTCACAGATAAGTGATAAGGGTTATGGTTTCTTTTTCACAAAGAAACTTGCCAAATAGTAGGGCCATAGGTTGTCAAAAAGATTGATCAAATCATTGCAGAGAGCAAAGCACAGTTGACTGCTCTAGAGTAGGAAATGTGTTTGTGGTTGATATGGTAAAGGATAATCCTATGTCAAATGCATGCTTGTTCTCAGTTGCCTCAAGCAAAGAGACAGAGCTATGTCATAAAAGGCTAGGGCACACAAATCTAAAAACTATCTCCACTCTCTCAAAACTAAGTCTGGTTAGAGGTTTGCCCCAAAAACAATTTACTTGTGAAGAGCCTTGTGTTTCCTGTTTAAAAGGTAAACAACATAAAAGCTCTTACAAGTCAATTGAGGAGTCCAAAACAAGTCAGTGTCTACAGTTGCTTCATATGGACTTGTTTGGACCTGTAAAAATCATGAGCTTAAAACACAAAAGATATTGTCTGGTGGTAGTTGATGATTTTTCTAGGTTCACATGGACTTTCTTTTTACACTCTAAGGATGAAACAGCAAACATTTTGCAAAACTTTGTCAAACAAGTTAAAAAGCAATTTGATCTTCTTGTAAAAATCTTTAGGAGTGATAATGGGACAGAGTTTAGGAACAAGGAGTTGGATGCCTTCTGTGAGTTAAAAGGGATTGTTAGACAATACAACATCCCTAGAACTCCATCACAAAATGGGGTTGTTGAAAGGAAAAAACAGAACTTTAATTGAATCAGCAAGGACCATGCTTGCAGACTCAGGTTTACCCTTGTCTTTTTTGGCAGAGGCTGTAAACACTGCCTGCTATGTCCAGAACAGAGTTTTGATAAACCCTAGGCATCAAAAGACTGCTTATGAATTGCTTTACAAAATCAAACCTCTGATCTCTTATTTGAAAGTCTTTAGCTGCCCATGCTTCATTTTAAACATCAAGGATTCAATATCCAAGTTTGCAGCCAAAGTTGATTGTGGTTATTTTCTGGGATACTCAACCACTGCCAAAGCCTACAGAGTTTTTAACTCTAGGACCAAGTGTGTTGAGGAAACTCTAAATGTGAAGTTCAATGAACTCTCATCTTTGAAAATCCCAGCAAATGGACCTGCTGAATTGTTTGATTTATCTAAATTACATTTGAAGATGTGTCTGTCAAGACTAACCCTGCAGGTACCCCACAATCATCATTTCAAGAGCAAGGATATGATTGCATTCTTCCAAGTTTCAAAATCAATCCTACAGGCAGAGGAGAAGATGTTAGTAGCAATGGTGAACACTCTGCCAGTCCAACAATGGTTAGTACTCAAACCTCTACCAGCTCTTCAAACCAAAAGTCTGTTGATAAAAGTCCACAATAAATGGACAAAAGTCAACCCACTTTCACTACCATTCCACCAATCCCTCCACCGCCATTCCAATCAGAGGCTAGACCATCAAATTCACCAGGAGAGGTTAGCTCAGATGATACACATTTGCAAGCTTCACCTCAAAATGCCATTGTCCCATATCAAGGTGATATGATCTTTCTCAAAAGCCATCCATTGGATCAAGTTATTGGCAACATCAATGCGAGTGTGCTCACAAGAAGCCAAGCCCAAAACATTTGTCTTTTTGCTGGTTTTCTATCACTCACACAGCCTGTCAAGTACCAAGAGGCACTAAAAGACAACAGCTGGGTAGAGGCCATGCAAGAAGAGCTTCTACAGTTCAAGAGACAACAATTATGGGAACTTATACCACTGCCAAAAGATGTGAGTCCCATCGGCACAAAGTGGGTCTTCAAGAACAAAACTGATGAAAGGGGTATTGTTGTCAAGAAAAGCAAGGCTCGTGGTTCAAAGCTACAGACAGGAAGAAGGGATTGACTATGATTAAACTTTTGCTCCAGTAGCAAGGTTAGAAGCCATTCGCCTGTTCTTAGCTTTTGCTGCTAACCACAACATCAAGGTGTACCAAATGGACATCAAAAGTGCATTCCTGTATGGAAAGATCAAGGAAGAAGTATATGTTTGTCAACCTCCTGGATTTGAGGATCACTTTCATCCTGATCATGTTTACAGGTTAAACAAAGCATTGTATGGTCTAAAACAAGCACCAAGAGCCTGGTATGAAACTATATCCACTTTTCTCTTATCCATTGGTTTCACCAGAGATAGGATTGACAAAACCCTATTTTTAAAATGGAAAGGAAAAGATTTGATGCTTGTCCAAATTTATGTGGATGACATCATTTTTGGATCCACATGCACTGCCATGTGTGAAGAGTTTAGAAAACTCATGGCAGCAGAGTTTGAGATTAGTGCAATGGGTGAGTTGCAATGTTTTCTTGGCTTACAAGTCAAACAAATGCAAAAAGGCACTTTCATTCATCAAAATAAGTATGTGAAAGAACTACTTAAGAAATTTGATATGGATGATTGTAAACCTTGCAGCACACCCATGGCAACTTCCAAGCTAGTCACTGTAGATGGCAAAGATGAACTTGTTGATCAAACTTTATACATAAGCATGACTGGGTCTTTATTGTACCTAACTGCATCAAGGCCAGACATTATGTTTGCTACTTGTGTTTGTGCCAGATCACAGTCATTTCCAAGAAAATCAGACCTTATTGCTGTAAAAAGGATATTCAGATATATAAAAGGTGCTCCCACACTTGGTATCTGGTATCCAGCTAATGGTAACATTGAGCTTGCAGGATATTTTGATAGTGACTTTGCTGGATGTAAAACAACAAGGAAGTCCACATTTGGGGGAGCCCAATTCCTAGGAGATTGCTTAGTGTCTTGGCAAAGCAAAAAGCAAGTTGCAGTATCCACATCCACTGCTGAAGCAGAATATATAGCTGTTGCAAGTTGCACTGCTTAAATTTTGTGTGGCTTCAAAATCAACTCCTGGATTTTGGTGTGACTGCCTTGAGGACTCCTCTCAAAATTGATAGTCAAGCAGCAGAAAACATCATCAAAAATCTAGTTTCACATTCCACCACCAAGCACATTAACATCAGACATCACTTTGTGAGGGATTGCTATGAAAAGGTTTGATTTCTTTACAACATGTCCATACCAATGATCAACTAGCAGATGTGTTGACAAAGGCACTAGATGCTTCCACGTTTGAAAGTTTGATATCTAGGCTTGGAATGCTAAACATGGATTAAAAAAAGTTCTCCTTGTGTTTCATGCGTAAATAGCAATAAAATGTTTTTAGAAAATCAAAAATCCATCCTTAAAAATAGTTAAAATTGCATTTTCTCAATTAATCCTTAAAGTCTGTTCAAAGCTCTGATAGCACAAAAACACTGTCGTTTAGAAAAATCTATCCGCTGATGCGACCCTCTGATAGTGTTAAAATTTGGTCACAACCACTGATAGATTGCTCTAACAGTGGTTAGTTAAACAAACGCTTTCCATTGTCAAACAGAGGTTACACGTGGACAGATGTTACTCGACAGATGTTGCATCAGACGCCACGTCATTTGCACTTTTTGAAAAAACCCTATAAAACCTTGTTATATCCCCAAACAGAGGTTTCACTTTGCTTGAGCGATTTCATATTTTCAAGGCCCTTCTCTCAAAATTCTTCAAAAGTTTTCAACAAATCATGGCTTCTAAAACAAAATCGAAGAAGAAATCGACCCAAGAACCACCTCCATTCATCTTAATCATCAAAACACCACACAATTACACCGCAATTCTTGAAGAAACCGAATCAAATACTCGATACCATTCAATGATCCAAATTCTGAACGAATCAAAATTTAAGCATATGCTGTAAGTGAAGGCCCTAATATACATCGACTCGTTAAGAGAATTTTGGGCAAATGCTAGGGTTAACTCATCCGCTGATGGTGTTCTCTACTCTATCACTTCCAAGGTTGGGGACATACTGTAACAACCCGTATTTCTGTTGTTCTTATTTCCGTGTATTTACTTTTGATTTCAGCCTTGTACTCCGAGATTAATTAATAGAAATGTTCGTGTTAAATTAAATATGTTTTGTCATTATATCGCATTATTACATCATAACTAAACGCTTATTAAACGCAACGCATCGCATATCTCATTGCAATCGCAATGCAATTACTTATTTGGTATACTGGAATTATGTGGTAATATTAGTTTACGTGTTTATGTGTTATACGTGGTTATGTGTTTGTGTGGAATGGATTTATCTTAGTTTAATCGCTCGCAAGCTCATGCAACTCGCTCTTTCGGGTTGACTCGCTATTACAACGCTTATCGCATCGCTAAATCGCTTAATGTTACTTTATAACTCGATTACATCGCTGAACAATCGATAAACGAACGAAAAACAAGGAAAACCTGAGTTTTGGGCCAAGTTCGCTCGAACTTGGGTGAAGCCAAGTTCGGCCGAACTTGACTGACCAAGCTCAAATCCTCCTCATTCCCTCAAGTTCGCTCGAACTTGCCTGAACCTTTAAGGATTCAGCAAGTTCGGCGGAACTTGACTAATACATTCATCAATCTCACAAGTCCGCTCGAACTTGCATGATTTCATACAAGTTCGGCCGAACTTGACTCCCACCAGTTCACTTTTTGCCTTCACCTATAAATACTCAGCCCCATTCCCTCATTTGAACTTGTTGCAAGTTCGCCTAGAGCTCTCAAACCCGAAACCCTTTGTTCTCTAAGTAAGAATCAACCCGATTTCAACTACAATGATGTTCATCAACGTTTTACAACGATTTTGCACAAGGTTTTACCTTCGATTTCATCAAAATCCATTCTTTTACGAAAATCTTCATCTTTTCTATAAAACTTTTGTTTTTACCCTAGATCTACACTTAACGAGTTCGTTTGGACTTGGCTGTGGCCTCCCGAACACGAAATCTTAATGATTTCGGCTCACCAAGTGTTGGATCTATGGAAAACCTTTGAAAGACTTGATTTTACACAAAATACGGACTTTTGGTGGTGTTTTGTTCATTTTTGATATAGAACGAAGCATTTATCATTCAAGATCCCAGATCTGGAAGCATAAGGACGTTTATGTTGGTTTACACAAGCTGGACTAACCCGGACGAACCACGAGTTCGCTCGAATTAGCCCACGCTTTTGTAAAACGGCTAAAACAGTTCTAAAAGACCTCTCCAACCTAAGTTTGCTCAGTAGCACAGGGTTGGAGGGATGAACACTCGATTTACTCAGCAAACGTCGTGAAAACGCAAGATTTTGGACTCGAAAACATCAAGTTCGCTCGAGATTTAACTGATTTTTGTGCAGTACACCAGTCAAGTTCGCTCGAACTTGCCATCTGAGGGTCAAGTTCGGCCGAACTTGAGTGTTATAGATCAAATTTCATCAAGAAACTCCCCTAAGTTCGCTCGAACTTGCCCTCTGAGGGTCAAGTTCGGCCGAACTTGGGTATACCTGACCAGACTTTTCAGTAGAGACCCTAAGTTTGCTCGAACTTGCAAAGTTTCCAAGGAAACTTCACAAGTTCGGCCGAACTTGTCATTCCATCTTACAAATTCTAACAAGTATGGTATTATAGTGTGGCTTACACCCGACGGGATCTAGTTAGGATGGACGCGCAAGCCTTCTCATGGAAGTTAGCATGAGAAATATGCCTAGGCTGTGTGATGTGTTTTGATGTATCATGATATGTAATTAGACTATTTCGTGAACACTTTCTCTATTATGCTCGTATTACTCAAACCTGTATGCTCACCTTTACTTAATTCTATTGACTTGTATTTTAACATATGTAACAGGTTGAGGATCAATTTTAGCTTGGATGCTTTGGACGTAGTTTTGCTTAGTTTATTTCGTTTTTGTTTAGTCTGTTTTGTATTGAAATCTAGGGGAAATCGAACCCGATTAGTTTTGTGGGAAAACATAGATTCTGTAATGATTGTTTAAAATGTTATGTGAATGGTATGAGACGTTGACGTTTGAATGATATTGTTAGATAATTGTTATGGAATTCTCATGAGACAATCTGGTCGCCTAGTGCCACTACCCCGATGTTTCCGCCATCGGTTAGGGTGTGACAGATTGGTATCAGAGCCCATAACTATAGGAAAATAGGTAGAATTGCCATGTTTTGCTTAGACTATAGTTAGGATACCAAATCAGACTGTTACGCATCAATTACGCGCCCGAAACACTCAAGTTCACCCGAACTTGAGGCCAAATCAACTGAAATTGGTCAAGTTCGCTCGAACTTGACCTAGATCTGTTGAGGTTGACCTAAGTTCGCTCGAACTTAACCTTATCCTCAAAAATCAGAAGTTCAAACATCAGGCATATCAAGTTCGCTCGAACTTGACCCATTGGGAGCAAGTTCGGCCGAACTTGATGTCCATCCCATTTGAACTTTGTGATTTCAAACCCCAAACTTTACGAACTGACCCGATCGTGCGAACAAGTCTTTTCCTACGAAGTGTTACTCCTCAAAGCGAGAAGTTCCATTTGGTATGAACCGACAACTCCGCACGAAACGGCCAACATACTTAGCTTTTCCTAAAGCTACCACAACACACAATTATGAAACGCTTGTATCACACAAACCGAGTGATCAAGTCAGGAATAGGTGTGAAAACCAAGAACTCCCGATAAGATCATTCACTCCGCGCAATCTCTCTCGCACGAGGTAGTTTCGTTGAGCCAGGAGTGACATCCAAACCTCGACGAAGCCCTCCATTTCTATCTAGTGGAACTCCCAATGTGATCGGTGAGCACAAACACAATTTGGTACTAGTTGTTAAGTCAGGGGTGAAACCATACCTTAATGATGAATTCCATTCTTTGATTTTTGATCTCACCAAAGTCTCGGTTATGCCGATGGTTTGGGACACGTATTAACTGGAAGGGTAAACGTCGTTAGCCGCTTGCGGTGAGAGCGTTTATCTATTAGGCCAAAGCGTGGGTCCAAATGCAAAGGGTAGTCGAACCACTTTAGCGTGTAAAATGTCTCAAAACCCAGGGCACTCCCAATTGATTTAAGCCTATAATCGTCGATTTTATGCATCATCGAGTTTACTTATTATTATTGTGTTTAAATTTATGGATTTTCGCTTATTCGATTTCTCGATTTATCAACTTTACGCTCTCTCGTTACACGCACTACTCTCGTAGCTATCTCAATCTAAAACATTAATAAACAAATGCAGATAATCCAACTCAACGCTCCGCTTACAATGCGCTACTTCTCTCGGTTATTTCACGCTACGTTATGATGTATCGCTATCTCGCTACGCTACCTCTCGAAACGTGCTTCGCAATGTTAATATTAGAAGGTGAATACATGCAGAACATGTGTTCACGAAATTTATATGATTATGTGCTAATATGTGACTACGTGCTACGTGCTATATGCTTACGTGACTATGTGATTTATGTGCCTATGTGATTATGTGATTTTGTGTCTTACTTGTAATAATAATAAAGGTTTTTGAACATAACTCTATTAATCTAATCTCATCCAATCAAATCATTCAATGTAGATGTCTTCTATGGGATCACATACCAGGAGGAATCTCCAGCGCCGCAACGCCGTTAAGCACATGGCTACAATGGTAGCCAAGGAAATGGCAAAAGTCACCCCGCAAATCGTCTCGGAAATTCATGCTGTGAGCAGCAACTCCTCGGTCGACTCGAAAGGAGAAACCCCCAAGTCCCGGTTCAGTTTCAAAAATTTCAAGGCTTGTGCACCTCTTGCCTTCACGGGCAACGATGGACCGACTGCTATGTTCCATTGGTTTGACGCCATCGAGGTCACCTTTAGGCAGAGTGGATGCCCCGATGACCTTCGCACAGTGAACGCTACAGGAGTTTTCCAGTCCCATGCTCTCGACTGGTGGACCGCAGAAAGAAATAGGCGCGGTAATGATGAAGCCTATAGTTTGTCTTGGGAGAAACTCAAGGAAGTGATGAAGAAAGAGTTCTGTCCTACGCATGAGATTCAGAAGCTCGAGAATGAGTTTTGGGGTATCAAACAAGATGGTCCCGACAATGCTGGACTTACCGCTTGATTTAAGATTTTGAGCATCATCTGTCCCAACCAAGTTGATACTACTGAGAAAGCCATCAACAAGTATATCCGTGCTCTACCCGAATGTGTCGCAAATTTTGTGAAAGTTGCTAGTACTACAACCATCGAGGAAACCTACACGCTCGCCACTGAGATCAATGATTAGCGAGTTCAAGATGGTTATTTCAAGAACCACGGTAAGGTCGCTAATCAGGCCGTTACCGAACCTGCAGCTCCATCCGATCAGTCTCGAGAAGCAAAGAACACTCGCCGAGGTCGCAAGCGAGAGAACCCAAGCAAGAACTTTGCTCTTACTGCCCCAGCAAACCCGCAGCCGCTCCAATCTGCAGCACCAAATGCACCGCCGGCAAAGCATGCATACACTGGTCCTCACCCTCTGTGCCCTAAATGCACCTATCATCACGTGGTGGGTGGAAACTGTCGTTTTTGCACACACTGCAACATCTACGGCCACTTTACTGTTAGTTGTCGTATCGGTCCTCACCAGCCAGCTCCTAAAGCTCCAGCACTGCCAGCTCCTCAGCGTACTCCCCAGAACAACCTGCAGCAACAAGCAGCAGCTCCAAAAGCACGTGTGTGTTACGTGTGTGGTGATCCGAACCACCTTGCCAATGTCTGCCTGAACCGTACCGTCAAGCAAGAGCCTCAGCAGCAGCAACAACCACCACAGCCCCAACAGCAGCAACCACAGGCTGTGCGTGGCAGAGCTTTTAATCTCAACTTTCGCCAAGCTCAAAATGACAACAATGTTGTCAATGGTACGTTCCTCGTTAATAATGTTTATGCTTCGTGTTTATTTAATACTGGTGTCGGTAAGTGTTTTGTGTCGTTAGAATTCGAAAAGATTTTAAAGTGTAAACGCGCTAAGCTCCCTAATCCCTTCAGTGTCGAAATTGCCACCGGAAAATCCGTCTCAGTTAGCTCAGTCTTACGTGATTATACTCTCAATCTCAACAATCACGCATTCTCGATTAATCTCATACCTATGCAGTTAGGTAGTTTCGATATCATCATAGGCATGGATTTTCTTCATGAAAATCATGCTGAAGTTGTGTGCTTCAATAAGATGATTCGCTTCCCTCTCTCAAACGGTGATCAACTTCATGTCTACGGTGAAACTCCCTCAAAGAAGTTGATGCTTATGTCGTGTCTTCAAGCAAACAAGTACTTGCGTAAGCAGTGCTTTGCTTTTCTAGCCCATATTGTGGAATCAAAAGACGAAAAGAAAACATTTAAAGATGTCCCTGTTGTTTGTGATTTTCCCGAAGTCTTTCCCGATGATTTACCTGTTTTACCCCATACTCGCGATGTTGAATTCCGTATTGACCTTGTTCCCGGTGCAAATCCTGTTGCTAAAGCTCCTTATCGCCTCGCACCCTTTGAAATGCGCGAGCTATGTAGCCAACTTCAAGAATTACTTGATAAAGGTTTCATACGCCAGAGCACTTCGCCTTGGGGCGCACCCGTTCTTTTTGTGAAAAAAGAAAGATGAGACGTTCCGTATGTGTATCGATTATCGTGAGCTTAACAAACTTACGATTAAGAACCGTTACCCTCTACCTCGAATCGACGATTTGTTCGATCAAATTCAAGGTGCTACTGGTTTTTCTAAAATTGATCTTCGTTCCGGTTATCATCAATTGCGTGTTCTCGAAGAAGATATACCGAAAACCGCCTTTTGTACCCGTTATGGCCGTTTCGAATTCGTGGTCATGCCCTTTGGTCTTACGAACGCACCTGCGGTCTTCATGGATCTGATGAACCGTGTGTGTAAGGCTTTCTTGGATCGTTTCGTCATTGTGTTCATTGATGATATTCTCATCTACTCGAAGTCGCAGGATGAACACAAGCGACATCTCCGTTTAGTACTCGAGTTACTTCGAGGAAATCGTCTTTACGTCAAGTTCTCCAAGTGCGAATTTTGGCTTCAAGAAGTCCAATTCCTCGTCACATTGTCAACGACCTAGGAATTCACGTTGATCTTGCAAAGAGTGAAGCTGTAAAAAAGTTGGATTACACCGAAGAATGCGTCCGAAATTCGTTCATTTCTTGGATTGGCGGGTTACTACCGACGATTCATCGCCGACTTTTCAAAAATCACCGTTCCGCTTACCGCTTTAACTCATAAAGACAAACCTTTCGTTTGGGATTCCAAACAAGAGGAAGCTTTTCAAACGCTCAAACGTATGCTATGCAATGCTCCTGTCCTCGCTCTACCCGACGGAAACGACGATTTTTTTGTTTACTGTGATGCCTCAAACCTTGGTCTTGGTTGTGTCCTCATGCAACGAGACAAAGTTATCGCGTATGCGTCTCGACAACTCAAGATCCACGAGAAGAACTACACAACCCACGATCTCGAACTCGGTGCAGTTGTTTTTGCATTGAAAATATGGCGACACTACCTTTACGGTACTAAGTGTACGGTCTTCACCGACCATAAGAGCTTACAACATATCTTCAACCAAAAGGAACTGAATATGCGCCAACGCAGATGGATTGAACTTCTCAACGATTATGATTGTGAAATACGCTACCACCCTGGCAAAGAAAATGTCGTCGCCGATGCTCTAAGTCAACGAAGCTATGTGTATAGTATTCGTGACTCTCAAGCATTGAATGATCTCGAAATCATGATCCGCTCCGCTCAATTCCCCTGTTTTAACGAGAATACCTTGGAGGAAGAAATGAAATTTGGTGCCGAAACTCAGCTCGTTGTTAAACCGTATGGTATTTATTACTATCTCGATCGTATTTGGATTCCCAGCCGTGATAATCTCCGTACCTTGTTAATGACCGAAGCCCATAAATCTCGATACTCCATTCATCCCAAAGACGACAAAATGTACCAGGACCTTCGTCCTAAGTACTGGTGGCCGGGCAAGAAAAGGGATATCGCCGCATACGTTTCAAAGTGCTTAACCTGCTCGAAGGTTAAATCCGAGCATCAAAGACCCTCAGGCTTACTCGAACAACCCGAAATCCCGATGTGGAAGTGGGAGAGCATAGCTATGGACTTTATTACGAAACTTCCTCGCACTTCCTCCGGTCACGATAGCATCTGGGTTATCGTTGATCGTCTTACCAAATCCGCGCACTTTATAGCTATACGAGAAGACTTTAAGGTCGAACGATTAGCTAGAATCTATACCGAGGAAGTTATATGTCGACACGGTACGCCTCGTGACATCATTTCTGACCGAGACGGTCGCTTTACTTCACGTCTCTGGGAGACTTTTCAATCCGCCTCGGTACTACTCTCAATCTCAGTACCGCTTTCCACCCTCAAACCGACGGTCAGACTGAGCGAACGACCCGCACCCTCGAAGACATGCTTCGTGCGTGCATCATAGATTTCGGTGGTAATTGGGATACGCATTTACCTTTAATCGAATTCTCGTACAATAATAGTAATCATACCAGCATTCAAATGGCTCCTTTTGAGGCACTGTATGGAAGAAAATGTCGATCGCCTATTGCATGGCACGAGATCGGAGAAGCACAAATCACCGGTCCCGAGCTGATTCAAGAAACGACAGACAAGATCCTCCAGATCAGAGACAATCTCTTGAAAGCTCGGAGTCGTTAAAAGAGTTACGCCGACAAACACCGCAAGCCCCTACAGTTCGAAATGGGTGATCACGTTCTCCTAAAGGTTGCACCTTGGAAGGGAGTGGTCCGCTTCGGAAAGAAAGGAAAGCTAGCGCCACGATACGTGGGTCCCTTTAAGATTCTGGAAAGAATCGGTAAAGTAGCCTATCGCCTCGAACAACCGGCAGAACTTAACAACGTACATCCAACTTTTCATGTGTCTAACCTCAAGAAATGCCTAGCCGAAGAAAATCTCCACGTCCCCCTCGAGGACTTGCAAATCAATGAAACGCTGCATTTCGTGGAAAAGCCTGTCGAGATCATGGACCGAGAAACCAAGAAGTTACGGCGCTCCCGCATCCCTATCGTGAAAGTCCGATGGGAAGGAAAATGAGGTGCCGAATTCACTTGGGAATCGGAAAGTGACATGAAGGCCAAATATCCGCACCTCTTTGTTACGGCCACTGCTTAATTTCGGGACGAAATTCCCTAAAGTAGGGGAGGCTGTAACAACCCGTATTTCTGTTGTTCTTATTTGCGTGTATTTACTTTTGATTTCAAGCCTTGTACTCCGAGAGTCATTAATAGAAATGTTCGTGTTAAATTAAATATGTTTTACCATTATATCGCATTATTACATCATACAAAACGCTTATTTAACGCAACGCATCGCATATCTCATCGCAATCGCAACGCAATTACTTATTTGGTATATTGGAATTATGTGGTAATATTAGTTTACGTGTTTATGTGTTATACGTAGTTATGTGTTTATGTGGAATGGATTTATCATAGTTTAATCGCTCGCAAGCTCACGCAATTCGCTCTCACGGGTTGACTCGCTATTACAACGCTTATCGCATCGCTAAATCGCTTAATGTTACTTTATAACTCGATTACATCGCTGAACAATCGATAACCGAACGAAAAACAAGGAAAACCTGAGTTTTGGGCCAAGTTCGCTCGAACTTGGGTGAAGCCAAGTTCGGCCGAACTTGACTGACCAAGCTCAAATCCTCCTCATTCCCTCAAGTTCGCTCGAACTTGCCTGAACCTTTAAGGATTCAGCAAGTTCGGCGGAACTTGACTAATACATTCATCAATCTCACAAGTCCGCTCGAACTTGCATGATTTCATACAAGTTCGGCCGAACTTGACTCCCACCAGTTCACTTTTTGCCTTCACCTATAAATACTCAGCCCCATTCCCTCATTTGAACTTGTTGCAAGTTCGCCCAGAGCTCTCAAACCCGAAACCCTTTGTTCTCTAAGTAAGAATCAACCCGATTTCAACTACAATGATGTTCATCAACGTTTTACAACGATTTTGCACAAGGTTTTACCTTCGATTTCATCAAAATTCATTCTTTTAAGAAAATCTTCATCTTTTCTATAAAACTTCTGTTTTTACCCTAGATCTACACTTAACGAGTTCGTTTGGACTTGGCTGTGGCTTCTCGAACATGAAATCTTAATGATTTTGACTCACCAAGTGTTAGTTCTATGGAAAACCTTTTAAAGACTTGATTTTACACAAAATACGGACTTTTGGTGGTGTTTTGTTCATTTTTGATATAGAACGAAGCATTTATCATTCAAGATCCCAGATCTGGAAGCATAAGGACGTTTATGTTGGTTTACACAAGCTGGACTAACCCGAACGAATCATGAGTTCGCCCGGATTAGACCACGCCTTTGTAAAACGGCTAAAACCGCTCTAAAAGACCTCTCCAACCTAAGTTTGCTTAGTAGCACAGGGTTGGAGGGATGAACACTCGATTTACTCAGCAAACGATGCGAAAACGCAAGATTTTGGACCTGAAAACATCAAGTTCGCTCGAGATTTAACTGATCTTTGTGCAGCACACCAGTAAAGTTCGCTCGAACTTGCCCTCTGAGGGTCAAGTTCGGCCGAACTTGAGTGTTATAGATCAAATTTCATCAAGAAACTCCCCTAAGTTCACTCGAACTTGCCCTCTAAGGGTCAAGTTCGGCAGAACTTGGCTATACCTGACCAGACTTTTCAGTATAGACCCTAAGTTCGCTCGAACTTGCAAAGTTTCCAAGGAAACTTCACAACTTCGGCCGAACTTGTCATTCCATCTTACAAATTCTCACAAGTTCGCCCGGACTTGTCAAGTTTCCTTGAGAAACTTAAAAGTTCGCCCGAACTTGACTCAAACCCCAGCAATGCTATACAAGTTCGGCCGAACTTGCCTACTGCTCAAACCAAACTTCACCGTTTCAGCTTTTCGGAGACTGATGTACTTCCGTTCGCATATGCAGGCTGATCCGACGCTCTTCTTCGTCTACCAACAGTCGTCATCTCTAATCTAAACGCACCGAAAGTGAGTATACTTGACCCATTTTTGCTTTAATGCACTATTTGGGTGTTACATATGTTCCTCTATCAAAATCACCTTACAAATCAAACTGTTTATCACACGCGAATAATCTGATTGTATATGCTCTGTACGTGATACTAGAAACATGCGACTAGAACTTATTTTCGTTAACTTGCCTCCTTAGCTAGTATGGTACTATAGTGTGGCTTACACCCGACGGGGTCTAGTTAGGATGGACGCGCAAGCCTTCTCACGGAAGTTAGCATGAGAAATATGCCTAGGCTGTGTGATGTGTTTGATGTATCATGATATGTAATTAGACTATTTCGCGAACGCTTTCTCTATTATGCTAGTATTACTCAAACCTGTATGCTCACCTTTACTTAATTGTATTGACTTGTATTTTAACATATGTAACAGGTTGAGGATCATTTTTAACTTGGATGCTTTGGACGTAGTTTTGCTTAGTTTAGTTCGTTTTTGTTTAGTCTGTTTTGTATTGAAATCTAGGGGAAATCGAACCCAATTATTTTTGTGGGAAAACATAGATTCTGTAATGATTGTTTAAAATGTTATGTTAATGATATGGGACGTTGAAGTTAGAATGATATTGTTAGATAATTGTTATGGAATTATCATGAGACAATCTGGTCGCGTAGTGCCACTACCCCGATGTTTCCGCCATCGGCTGGGGTGTGACACACACAGATACAAATCAGTCCGCAATCTATCTCCCAGGTCTTTATGTTAAATGATATGTCACATCCAATATCATTTTCTTTGAGGGAGATGCAACATGAATTTGTGGAAAGGGATTATACAGGACAACTCAAAGGTATGACAATTTACAAACCCCTTTTTCCAGCAGAGATGAAATTCTTTTTCCACACATTACTTACATGTGTCTCTGCCAAAACAACTGCTTTCAACGAGATTCCATTAAACATGAAGTATCTGGGATTTGCAATTCTAAATGATGCTGATTTTAACCTCTCCCAGGTGCTGTTCCATGATCTTATAAATAATTTTAATAATAATTTAAAGAAAAAAAGCCTTCTTGATACATCCAAGATTCTTGAGTGTTTACTTGCAAGATCAGATAAAATCAAACGCAAGTAAACAAGGCGCAGTTACCGAATCTGGCAGCCTAACTCATGAAACGTTTACACGAGTAACTAATCAAGACAAAGTTTTAAATACAGAAGTAGAGGAGGCTGATCAAATTTCCAAAGAACAAAATATTCAAGCTCAACCTTCTGCTGTTGAGCCCACTACTCTAGGTGATCAGGACAACACAACCGTTGCTTTGAAACCCACACCTAAAATCACCAAGAAGAAAACCACAAAAACATCCAGAAAACCCACCAAACCCAAAAAGGGTCATCTGGAAGATGAGATCCCAGAGGTTAACCCTGTGACAGCACCAAAGTCACAAACCACTGCTGCTACTTCTTCACAGCAGACGGTTCAAAGATCTCAACCAGGCTATGAAACTCCTCCTGTATCCTCACAAAAGGATCAGGTTGTAGGCACACGGACACCAAATTATGAAGCTCTAGGACCATTTGGTTCTATCTTCCACAACCCTTCTCCCAGGGCAATGTCGCTTTCTACACAGCCACTCTCACCATTGAGATCACTTCCACCAACAATGTTACCCTTGCTGAATGCAATAGATATTGAGCAGGCATTATCCAACACTTCTCACCAACTCATCAATGAGAATATACTCCAACAAGAAGTTGGGTCTGACTTATTTCAATTGCTAGCCCATCAGCAGATGAACATGCTACATCCCTTGGGTTACATGTAACCCTTGGTGATAGTTCAACAACGGCAGCCACTACAATTGTTGAACTCCCAAGTTCTCAATTGGACAATGGTTACATAGCTAAGTCCTTATTGAAGGCAACCACTGCTGAGGCTACTAAGGTAACCTCTGTTCCAGTGGGAAGTCCCCAGAACCAAGAAAAAGGGACATCTAAGATTGAAGCAAGCGGCAAAACACATGCTCATGATATCTTAGATAAAACTACCACATCTGGTAGGAGTTCAGATGATCCTATTAAGTTAGGTGATGAGCTAAAATACCAGAAATGACTGAGAGGGTTACAAATGTTGAAACCACTGTTGATGAAATTAAAGATCTTTTGACATAGTTGATCACTATTTAGAGTCAACCCCCTGTTCCAACCACTGCTGAGCTCAAATTTGCAATAAATCCAATCTTTCAACAAGAAAAACATTTCCTGGAGCAAAAACATAAACATCAGATGATGGAACTCAGGAATATGGTTGATGCAATATACAATGATACTGCTGCAGATATCAAGGCAATCAAAGCCCACTTGCTCACCACCACTAGTAAATCTCCTCCTACTGTCATTTTTGTGAGTCCAGATGAAGCCAAAAAGGGGGAGAAACCTTTGGGAAAAGAACAGTTGAAGATGGATGATACAAAGGCAAGGCCTACAGTGAATATCCCTGAGCCAGATGGCTCAAAGAAACCAGACTCAACTGAAGATATCCTGGCAAGGGCAAAGATGTCTCATAAGAAGATTGTATTTGATGAAGGCAAGGTGCTGGTTGAGAAAAAGATTGACCAGCAGTTAGAAAAGGGAGAGACTGGTACCTCAACAAAGAGGAGATCTTCTACAAAAGCAAGACAACCAAAATCCACACCTCTCAAAACTAAAGTTGCTACCAATCCAACCACAAAAACCTCTGTCATTACAAAATCAACCACATCTTCTCACACAACTCCCATATCCACCTCAACAGATGTTACAGCAACTGTTGTGCTAATATTTGTTGACACAACAGAGGTTTGGAGCAGATGTTATCGCAACCATGGCCATCATCACCTTTCCCACTTCCACACAAATACTATCAACACCACCCAGAATTCCAAGCCATCCATCGTCACCATCAATCAGTTTTAAGAGAAGGAAGGTAACAAAGGTCATAAATAAAGAAGAGATCCCTGCTCCTATGCCTCTTTCATCTGCACCAATGTTAAATCTAACCTCTGCTTCCCCAACTACAACATCTATTCCTTCAAAAGAAGTGGTTCCTGCAGCTATAAAGTTTCCTCTTGATTTGCCTGCAGTTAGGAAAGAAATCAAGTCTTTCTACGCTGAAGAAGATCCAGACAAAAGACATTTCCCATCTCTTTAAGGTTATCCAAAGCCTGCAAATATTGATAAGTATCTGGAACTCAAAGAAAGGCAGGCAGAGGATATTGCTAAGAAGTTGTCTAAAGGCAAAAGTGATAGAGAAGTGCAGAACCAATACCAATTTCAGCTGAGCAAAGTCCAATCACTGGAAAGATTTTCAAAGAATCTATCAAATCAGATTTCTGACGCAAATGATAAATTTTTGAAAGAAAAATACATCTCTCACATCATGGAAAACAAGAAATATGTTGCAACTAGGGCACATTTCAAAGATTGGTCTGTGAGTGAGCTTCAAGAAGAAATTGCAAGAATAGAAGAACAACTAAAAGATCCTCACAACAAACCTACATGCCCAGATTGGAACAAATATAAAAAGAATGTACCTGAAAAGACCCCGAAGCTCAGAAGAATGAAAGAAGAGCTAATTCAAAATCATTATGGGTCAAAGAACCAGGTAGTGAGATGGGGGAGTTAAGAGTGTTGGATACCTACAAGAAGCTGGAAGCCAGAAGGAAAAAGGATCCATCAATGCCTCCTAAACCTAATTATACCAAAGAAGATGCTGCTCTCAAAGCCCAACTTTCTAAAAAACCCATCTCAAAATCCGCCCAATCCACACTTGCCTTACTAAAGCGAAAAAGGCAAGGGGAGATGTCAGAGAAGGTTAACAGAGAGTTTGAAGAAGTATTCATCAAAAAAGGCATAAAAAATATGATGGACTATCCAACAGATGATACAAGTGCCAAGTTGGCAGAAGATCTAACAAGAATAGCTCCTTTTCTAACCTCAGCAATAAAGGCTCCTTCAAGAAAGCCTTCAGACCCAAAAATTCTAAAGTGGAAGGTCAACAAAGACACCCACGAATTGACTCTGCTCAAGTCTGATGGTAAAGCCACTAAACTATCCATGAAAGCTGCTTATGGGCTTACAGTAGAAGACTTTCACGAACTACTAAGTTTAGAGCTTGAGAAGGATGCTGATGATTTAGAATCTCTTAACTTTGAACTACAATTCAAGGGTCAAATAAGAGAACTCTTTCTGAGGAATAAAGATCAAGAATAAGGTGTTTTTGGCATCATCTGTTCCAGGGGGAGATTGTTGGGATTGAACCTTTGGAAAGGAACAAATGATACATAGTCAAAACACACCATCCGAGCTTTGATCCAACCATCAGAGGTTCTAACCGCTGATGAGTATTTACTGCTTTCAATAAACACATTGTTTCCTATCCTCTGATAATAAAAGATCACAATAACAGAGGATAGCCAACAATGCTTAGTTTAGTATTAGATTAATCAATGTAACAGTGCTATGCACTGATAGTTTAGTCTAAGCAGTGTTTGTAGTTAGTTACTTCTTGTTAGCTGTCACTATCAACCCTGACGTCATTGAAAGACGATCAGTGGGTAGATAATTAGTATAAATAGGCGCTCAATGTAACAGATAACATCTTCTTAAAAAGATTTCGCATATCTTCTTCATTTCTTAGTATCAAATGATCGTTATTGGGCTATGGGGGAGTTTGTGAATCACATGCAATAGTTTAATTACTTGAAAGCATGATGATGAAAACAAACGACCGATTGATTGTTGTAAAAGTTTTCCATTAATCCGCTGCATTTATTTTCTGTTTTCAATCATTTTCCATTACTTGAAACAAACACAACAATCAATTCAAACTTAGATCCTGACAGTTCTTATAAAAATGACTTTCACTACTTCCAAGTCACATGTTATTGATGCCTCATAGTGAGGGACGCTAATATTGAGGTACTGTTTTCTAGATCATCCAAATTAGTTTCAATGCAAATAATTAGTATAAGTGTCGTTTTTTATATTTTTTAATTAAAACGACTTCTACGTGTGTTTATATACAAAAGCTACGGAAAAGTTTGCGTAAAATATAATTTTTACATGTAAAAACGAATTATCTATGGGTTTTTTTACATGGTTCTCTAATTCTCCACTTTTTTATGGTTCCCCATTGAACCTCATGCTACATACACACCCCCTTCACCATCAACATAGGACCTTTGTTCGCGTGCTTCCTATATTCTACTAATGCCTATCCCATCCAAGGTTTTTCCGAAATATTATGAATGTCAGTGGAACGTCCAGTAAGAATCCTGAGGAAGGCGCCCGCTCATAATCCTACGCCTTTGGAACAACCTAAACCAAATATTCTGATGGAGACCAGATATGCATGCCCACCAGAATAACACCTAAGCTAATATAAAATAATTGTTCTTTCCATAAGTGAAAACCGGTATGAGGTTTTCTCGCGTTCGCAATGACTCCATTCCTTTTTCTCAAAGGAATACCAATTGTCCTTCAGTCGAAATGCATAACCTACACAACCCCATAGGGTGCATCCCCGAGATATGAGTTTGATAAAATTGCAACATACGCGCGCAGAAACCGCTAATAGGTAGACGAAAGTTATGTTTCACATGATGTAGAGCCCCGATAGGCCCAAACTCGATTGAATCGTATAAATCACAAGTCATGTTTTGGGCACACGGAGAATGTTTGCATGGAGGAGGAACATGAATTGCACGGAGGCTCATATACCAATAGGAAAAGTGGTGACACCAAAATTGTTGGTTACAATTTTTTCGAGATCACCTCCCCTGCTGAGAGTGACGTCTTAAAATACCTAGTATAAATAGTATGATATCATTCTCCATAGGTATGCCATTATCAACTTTCTCACGCTCTAAGCTTAAGCTTTTCTGATCTAAACTCATACTATTCTCTCTCTCTAAGCTTAAGCTTTTCCAATTTAAACTCATACTAATTCTCACACCGAAGGGTGGTCATACCGAAAACCCCCAACATTACTGTTATGCAGTCTTGGTAGTTTGGTTACAATTCATTGGTGTTCATACCCTTTCCCTGTTGAAGCTTCATTCCCAGACAAGGACTTAGTTCGGTATTTCTTCACCGAGCATTGTTAGTAACTTGATCTGATAGAGTTTCTAGTTATAGTTTTTCAACTAGTGTAAGTGTTGATGGTTATACAAGCCAAGTAAAAATGTGATGATCCGTCCTCTATATATGGAAGGTGTTTAGTCTAGTTTGCGAAATAAAACTTGCAAACCTGTTGTTGTTTTCTTTGTGAATTATTTGATGAAACTTTCGACAAGTATATTTCAATCTAAAATTGTGTTTAACATGACCGGGGTTCTAGAAACTCCAAAATCTACATTATGCATATAATATGTGGTTAGATGAGAGTAGACGCCAACGTGTCTTGACATTTGAACATCAACCTTCCAAAAGTTAAATAATAATAATAATAATGATTATATGTATTCGCCTAAAAATAAAAGAATATTTAGTTAGCAATTGCAATAAAGACATGTTTTGAGTTTGGAATGTAACAAAGAGAAAATAGGTATAGGTGTACTGTGGGGATAAACAAACAAATTTGTTCCTGAGTTGCAGACTGTTCTCCCCTCACCTCACCTCACCTCACACCACCCCCAAATTACTCTTTTTTTATTCACCGAAAAAGAAAAAAATATAATAAGACATCTTAAAGTTTCTAAACTTTGGATTCTTGGTGCCAGCCAGCTTTTCCCAAGAACGAAAATGGGTGAAATACAATTATCCATCCTTTTTCTCTGACTGACTTAAACCTTAAAGAAACATCAAACATTCCAACCCACAAGCAAAGATGAGGGCTTTGCTCTTTGTCTTTCTTATCTTGGCTCCAAGCTTCATCAATGGCGACACAGATCCGTCAGATGGTTTGTCTAATCTTTTCACAGTTTTAGCTTCCGATTGATTTATCTATTGTACAATGAGGCAATTGTTGTAACAAAACAAAAACCCCCAATATTATATTATGTGGTTTCAGTACCAGACCAACATATTATTATTATTATTGTTATTGTTATTGTTATTGTTATTGTTATTGTTATTGTTATTGTTATTGTTATTGTTATTGTTATTGTTATTGTTTAGATTCCAGTCCAAAGGCAGCAGATGCTTTTTTTAGATCCTATTAAAGAATGTTGATGTGTTTATACAGCCTCTGCTCTGAGGGTGATGTATCAGGGGTTGAACTCCCCTGGGCAGTTGACCAAATGGACCTCAAATGGTGGGGATCCATGTGGAGATAACTGGAAAGGTGTTAAATGTTCAGGTTCAAGAGTCACAGAAATGTATGTATGCTTGCTTGCTTGCTGGCTGCATTCAACACATTACTTACTCATACAAATCTTTAATTTCTCTGCTCTTCTTTCAGCAACCTATCTGGTCTTGGCCTCTCTGGTAATTTAGGGTATCAGCTTACTAGTTTGACATCTTTAACCAATTTGTAAGATTTCTTATTTTCTCAAACAAGAAATATTGTTCAATCTCTTCATACCTCCTGACATTTGTGTTTGTGTGCAGCGATATAAGCAACAATAATCTTGGAAACCAGATACCTTATAACCTTCCTCCAAACTTGCAGAGATTGTAAGTTTTTCCCATTTGGGTTTTCATCATCAAGTTTGTTTTGATTTCTCATTGCACCCGTCTTTTAATGCAGAAATATAGCTGGATGTGGGTTCAGTGGCAGCCTTCCATATTCCATATCACTGATGACTTCTCTAAAATACTTGTAAGTGGGATTTTAATTTGCTTATTTCTCTTGGGCTAGTATATAACATATGATATTTATCGTTTTGTTCTGGCCAGAAATGCTGCTCGCAATCAACTAAATGGCGAATTGCCAGATATGTTTGGAAAACTTTCAGATTTATCCACATTGTAATGCTTACATATCAAAAGTTGAGGAATATTTTTTTTTATCTTAGGGCAAGGGCAATTAACATTTTTTTATACTTCAGGGATCTATCTTTTAATTCTTTAACGGGTGATCTTCCTGAAAGCTTCAGCTCACTGTCCAGTGCAACTGATATGTAAGTATAAATTTAAGATTGATCACTATTTGTAATACAAGGTGCATGAAAAATTTAAGGCCCTTCCATATATCGTAGAAGTTAGGACCAGGCCAACAATACTAAATACAGTAAAGTAAACCTTAACTACACAAGTTAATGCAGGTATTTACAAAACAACCAGTTTACAGGAACTATCAACGTCCTAGCTGATCTTCCTCTTAAAAACCTGTGAGTATACTACAATCCACTCCTTAAACCAAATCATTCAGATTCTGTATACAAACCATATAATTATCTTACTTACCTTTCTGTTTTATAGGAATGTTGCCAATAACAAATTCAGTGGTTGGGTTCCTAGTCAGTTGAAAAACATAAATTTGCAGTAAGCCTCTGGTTTTACAAGCTACATATGTCATATGTGATGTCCAACTTAAATGTTAAATAAATAATTTGCATGACAGAAAGGAGGGTAACTCATGGAACTCAGGAGCCGCACCCCCACCTCCACCGGGAACATCAGCAGCTGGTCGAAACAACCAACCGAGTGGCAATAGTAGCCCACCTACAAACAATTCTGCTGAGGGTGGCAAGAAATCTGGGGTCAGTGGTGGCGCTATTGCTGGGATAGTGATATCCGTTTTGGTTGTTGGTGCTGTCATTGTATTCTTTTTATTGAAGAAAAGATCCAAAAAACCGCATACCGACATCGAAAAAACAGAGAACCAGCCTTTTACTCCTCTTGCCTCACAGCCACAGGGAGTTCAAGGTACAAAACTGGGATACTGAACTACATCTATTTTCAGTGAGATCTCTATATATATATATTGATATTTTTGTGCATATCTATATGCTATGTTACATTGTTTTAGCAGAAATGAAGTCTGTTCAAGCTTCCTCAACGGAAAACATAAAATCATTTGAAGTTCCGCCTGCAATTAGTCTTAAACCACCCCCAATGGAACGCCATAAATCATTTGATGGTGATGATTTCTCAGCAAAACCTGTGGCCCCCAAGAAGAAAAGTGTAGCTCCTACAAACGTCATATCATATTCAATAGCAGATCTTCAAATAGCGACAGATAGCTTTAGTGCCGACAACCTTGTTGGCGAGGGGTCCACTGGACGTGTTTTCCGTGCTCAGTTTGAAGATGGAAAGGTATAATATTTTTATCTTCCCCCATTAACGAATGAGCATGACTTCTGGTTTCTCAATGTGAATGATATTATGATCTTACCGAAACTGATTTATTTGTAGGTGGTTGCTGTAAAGAAGATAAATTCATCAGCTTTAAGTGGTGATATGTCAGAAAATTTCATTGATATAGTTTCAGATATATCAAGGTTACGCCACCCGAATGTGACAGAGCTTGTCGGGTATTGCTGTGAGCATGGGCAGCACCTGCTGGTTTATGAGTTTATTAAAAACGGTTCACTCTATGATTTCCTGCACCTATCAGATGAATACAGCAGCAAGCCATTAACATGGAATAACCGTGTGAAGATTGCTTTAGGGGCAGCACGTGCATTGGAGTAAGTTGGTCTATAGCATGCCTGCAAATTCAGTTTTTATCCATGTTTTCACATATCTTTTTCTCTCCAGATATCTGCATGAAGTGTGCTCACCATCAGTCATTCATAAAAGTATAAAATCTGCCAACATTTTGCTGGACTCAGAGCTCAACCCTCACATTTCCGACTGTGGTTTAGCAAGCCTTGTTCCAGATGCAGATCAGGTATGGTATAGTATAGTATGGTTTGGAATTTGGTCTGGTTGTTATATGACTTTTATCTTGTTGCAGGAATTGGACAATAGTGCCCCAGAGGTTTCAATGTCCGGTCAGTACACAGTAAAAAGTGACGTCTTTGGTTTTGGCGTTACCATGTTGGAACTACTCACAGGAAGAAAACCGTTTGATAGGTAAAAGCTGCGTGCCAAATTGTAGCAATGTTTATTATGGGATAAGAAACTTGTTTTTATATTACATGACATATATTTCATGTGTACAGCTCACGGACAAGATCTGAGCAGTCGTTAGTTCGATGGGCAACGCCTCAGCTTCACGACATTGATGCCCTTGCTAAGATGGTTGATCCTGCACTGAAAGGACTTTATCCAGTTAAATCTCTCTCGAGGTTTGCGGATGTAATCGCTCTCTGTGTGCAAGTAAGTATTAAATTTGCAACTTGAGCTCTTTGAGATATTATTAGACGACTGATTGTGGGTTAATTGTCAGCCGGAGCCTGAGTTCCGACCACCCATGTCAGAGGTGGTGGAGGCATTGGTTAGACTTGTGCAGAGGACAGACATGAGCAAGAGAACAGTTGGCAATGATGCGCGTCACGACAACAACCAGGAGTCGTATGAACCTTGAACATAATTTATTTCCGGGTCTCTTCTATTTGTATTGTGAACCTTGAACAGAATTTATTTGTATTTGTATTGTGTTGTTTGTAAAGTAGAAAAGGAAATGATGTTTGGAAGTTGGAATCTGTTGAGTAAATTTGCCTTGTTTCACATGAGGGATGTTCTTCATCAAAGTGATTTATATTGTACTTAAATCTGCAAAAAAATCAAAACAAATATTCATGAGAAACAATCCTCCTGCCTTTTGAAAAAAACAAAAAAACAAAAGAGCATTCCAACATCTCAACAACCTTAAAAAGATCAGTTGTACACCATGTACTTGGGAGTGGCACTGAACTTTTAGTAACAGCATCAAGAAAATCTTCCTCCGTGCGCGAATGGCATACATTCCAGCCCTTGTTATGTCACAAGCAAGAATGTCACATCTTAACGAGTCACGATGCAAAACTAAAACTCAGCACAAATAAATATGTACCAGTAGAATTACGGCAAAGACGAGCCAGAAGTTCAAAACAGATATCTCTTTCACATTTAAATATCTGGAGTCCAAACTCCACTTTCCGGTCCAGTCTTCCAGTGCTGGATCAAGTGTATCAGGTCTGCAAGTATTAACCCAAACAATTTAAAACTAAGGTTAAATCAATACAAACACAAATATATCACAGACCTGTTTGTGGCCATCAGAAGTTTAATATTACCACGAGCATCAAACCCATGGACTTGGTTCACAATTTCAAGCATAGTCCGCTGAACCTCGTTATCTCCACCTACACCATCAACTTCATCAACGAAAACAATGCATGCCTTCTTATTTCGGGGGGTCAATTCCAAGTTTTACAAACTTCTTGGGGTGGGGAGCAACAACCTACATTCCACAATTTAAGATAATGATCTATGCGAAGGAATGATAGGAAGAAAAAGCAATAACCAAATTAGTATGACTGTAAAACACCTCTCTCATTTTCTCGATCTGTTCTTTAGATCCACCAACATCTGGCTTTTCCTCAACTGTCATCATGGTTAAACTCATCATCATCATACTCACTAAATCCCACCAATAGCAAAGCCAAGGTAGGGTCTGAGGAGGGTAAGATGTAGACAGCGTTACCTCTACCCCGTAGGAATATAGAGGCTGCTTCCAGTGAGACCCCCGGCTCGACAATAGTTGACATCAAGCCTTGGACATAAGGCACATAACACTCAGCAATTGGGACAAAAGCCGATTAGTGCATGTACCCCCTTGTCTTTTGGCTATCAACGCCACCACATGATGCATGATTAACCGTCCTCTCTTTTTAACGTTATTTTCACGAAATTAGTAAAATAACGTTAAAATTAGTACACTTTTACTTTTGCCCCCCGAAGGCCCACAACTTCAAAATTAAAAAGAAAAAGTTATTGTTCGCTTCATCATCGCTTGTTATGTACTTATTGTCACACCCCGACCCGCAGCGGAATAAAAGTCGGGGCATAATTGGGTTATCACCAAAGCTCATGATGTTTACTAAAATGTTTCATATTTATTAAATTCAAATTACAACTTAAATATCCAAAACAAAATTCATACAATTACAAGAAAATGAAACTATATAATTATTCCAAAGCATAAACTTGTTTATTCTTCTAGGCCTTCCTAAGTATTTCATGTCTCAGCTGGATCACCTGTATCATGTGTAAAACGAGGGATATTTTGGGTCAACAAAAGTTGGCGAGTAAACCTTGATAAAACATTTTTACTAATTTCTTGTTTTATTTAATAAAGAAAATTCGTGCAATAATCACATGTGAGCAAACATATATAGATAAACAATCACAAACCACTTTGGATGAGTATATGACATGAATGATGATGTATGTGAGATCAAGGCTCAATCAAACAGAGCCGATCTAATGAGGCTCCTGATGCTCAACCCGTATCCCACGGGGAACTGATGGGCCTAATGAAATGCGTGCACTGAAAATGATAAATCCATTCTACATATAATTCACACAACAATTGATACACATTTGATACACATTTGATCACGGATATGATGTATGCACAAGTGTTTAAATAAAATAAAAGAATTATACGACACATGATACACCCCAAAACATGATTAAAACGGGGAATTGGTAGAGATTCGCTCACTGTGGGTGCGTTTTTTTGATGACGATGAATGCGCACGAATTTTCGATTCAACCGACGAGGGAAAAATTAACCTAAATAATAACGAAATGATTCGATAATTAAATAAATTTTATTTGAGATTAATATTTTTTAATTAGTGCTCTTAATGGGATTTTTAGATTTATTTTTGTGAGTTAAATGGAATTTTCTAACTTTAAAAATCTTATTTTTAAATATTTTTAAATAAATTTTCAATTAAATAAATAAATAAAAATAAAATAAAATAAAATAAAAAGGGGGGTTGACTTGTCAGGTCTGACCGGGTTTGACCGGTCAGACAGTCTTTTATTCAGGCCGTGCGCGGGGATCGAACTCGGGACCTCTCGTTCGCGTGCACGTAGCTCCACCAACTGAGCTGCGTGTCTAACCCGAGAGTATCTGCTTTTTAATTATTCTTATACTCTTGCTGAGTTTAACCAGAATGGATTTGTTTAAAAAGGTTTTTTTTTTAGAATCAACACCGGTTTTATCCCCCTGAGACTCGAACCCTCGCTGCTACATTTACTTGCACCCAGCCCAACCAGTTGGGCTGGGTGTCTAACCCGTTTGATTTTTGATTTTTATTATATTTATATTCTGTTTACCTTAATTCCGAAATCATTTAATTAAAAAGGTTTTAAAATCACTTAAACCGGTGTGTGTACTGAGGCTCGAACCCGTGTCTGCGAGTTGTTTTGCACCCAGCCCAACCAGTTGGGCTGGGTGTCTGACCCGCTCAGAATAGAATTTTGATTATACTTAACCACTTACCGCAGGTTCATTTGTTTATTTTGCAAAAACAGTTGATTAAGTTCAGAAATTCGGCTATGTAATAGGATTCGAACCCGGTATAGATAGTATGAAATGCACACAGTCCACCACTGGACTGTGTGTCTAACCCGTTTTAAAAGACCAAGTTTGATTATTTATAACCTGAATAACTTCATCGTTTTCATCCTACATTAAACCCAGTACTGAACTCGATTATGTCAGATTAAAATGATGTTATTGCTGTGCGGGTTATACATTAATCATGTTAATAACAAATTGGCAGGAAAAGCTGAAAGATTTACCGATGATTGAAATGTTCCGGCGAGCAGAGCTTGTTTTTCCGGCGAATGGAACTTAGCTTCCGGCGAACAGAACAAAGGTTTTGAGCAGAGTGATTTCGTGAACAATTGAAAGTGTGATTGGTAGATAGTATTTATAGGCAGAGGCGGTCTTCATCTTGGTTTGAATTTTTCAGTTACGATCTTTATGATTATTAATGAAATAGCTTTAAGGTTTCGGTTATAACTGATGTTTGTCATTAGTTGTATCCGTTTTTCAATCGCAAAGAAGACGTTAACCCTTAAATTTCGCGATTTGATCTTGACAAACGATTTCAGAACTGAAGCTTGTTACTTACAGTTTTTTTTGTTCTTAGTTCTACGATATAGGTTGTTTGTTTCTGATTCAAATCACCAAAGTGTGTGTGGAGTAGTGGTGTTTCGTGTGTATGCATACTCGGGAGACCCGGGTTTGAAACCCGGTCACTCCTTTAAATTATTTTTATTTTCATTTACTAAAATTTAGTTAACCTTATTATTATTATTTTTTTTTACAATATTTATTATTTAAGAATATTTAAATCAACCGGCTCTAATAAAACACGCAACGAACTTTTAACTGAACATTTGATTAATAAGCGAAGCGAGTTTGGAAAACCCGTTTTCGACGAATGTTACAGTATCCCCTACTTTTAGGAATTTCGTCCCGAAATTTAAGTAGTAGTGGTAACTGGAAAAAGATGCGGGTATTTTTCGCGCATTGAGTCTTCACGTTCCCAAGTAAACTCGGGTCCTCGTTTCGACTCCCAACGTACCCTGACAATTGGAATACGACTTCGTCTTAAACGCTTCTCTCCGAAGTCCATGATTTCTACCGGTCTTTCCACGTAGTGCATCTATTCATCGACTTGAATGTCTTCTAGAGGAATATGGAGGTTTTCATCGGCGAGGCACTTTTTCAAGTTTGATACGTGGAATGTGGGATGAATTCTGTTGAGCTCTTCTGGTAGGTCAAGCTTGTATGCTACAGGACCTACTCTTTCGAGTATCTTGAAAGGTCCTACGTAACGTGGTGCTAGCTTGCCCTTCTGGCCAAAACGAACCACTCCCTTCCACGGTGATACTTTTAAAAGTACTTGATCACCAATGTCAAACTCCAAGGGCTTTCGTCGTTTGTCTGCATAACTCTTTTGACGACTTTGAGCCGCTAGAAGATTGTTTCGAATTTGAATGACCTTGTCGGTTGTTTCTTGAATTAATTATGGACCGGTGATTTGCGCTTCCCCAATTTCGTGCCAACATACTGGAGATCGGCACTTACGACCATATAAAGCTTCGAAAGGAGCCACGCCGATACTTGAATGATAGCTATTGTTGTACGAAAATTCCACTAATGGTAGTTGAGCGTCCCAATTCCCTTTGAAGTCTATGACACATGCTCGCAGCATGTCTAAGGGTTTGGATGGTGCGTTCAGATTGACCATCAGTTTGAGGATGAAAAGCGGTACTGAGGTCTAATCGTGTACCCAAAGCGGTTTGTACGGCTCACCATGTTCGTGAAGTGAAACGACCATCACGGTCTGAAATGATGCTTAATGGTACACCATGACGGCTTACGATCTCGCTGATGTAGATACGAGCTAACTTCTCGTTCTTGAAGTCCTCGCGAATCGGAATGAAATGAGATGACTTTGTAAGACGATCGATTATTACCCATATGGTGTCATACCCACTGGAGGTGCGAGCTAACCCGGTAATGAAATCCATGGTTATGTTTTCCCACTTCCATACGGGTATTTCGGGTTGGACTAAAAGTCCTGAAGGTCTTTGATGTTCAGCTTTTACTTTGGAACAGGTAAGGAACTTGGAAACAAAAACAGCGATATCCTTTTTCATGCCAGGCCACAAGTAGGTGTATCGTAGGTCTTGATACATCTTGTCGGCTCCTGGGTGTACAGAGTATCGTGTTTTGTGCGCCTCATTCATGAGGAAATCACGAAGGTTGTCGCGATCAGGAATCCATATGCGGTTTAAATAGTATAGAATACCATCGGATTTGGTTTCGATTTTGAGTTCAGCTCCACATGACAGTTCATCGCGTACGTCATTTTCCGTTACAGAAACATGTTGAGCTGCCCGGATTCGATCTTTGATGTCGGTTATGATTTGCGAACAGAGAAGACGAATGGAGTTTGCATAACCTTTTCGACTGCGCGCATCGGCCACTACATTTGCCTTGCCAGGATGATACCGAATTTCACAGTCGTAGTCGTTGAGAAGTTCGACCCATCTTCGTTGCCTCATATTCAACTCCTTCTGGTTGAAGATATGTTGGAGATTTTGTGGTCAGTGTATATTTCACACTTGGTACCATAGAGGTAATGTCTCCATATCTTGAGAGCGAACACAACGGCTCCAAGTTCCAGGTCGTGGGTGATGTAATTCTTCTCATGAACTTTGAGTTGCCTAGAAGCATAGGGTATCACTTTTCCTCTTTGCATCAATACACAGCCTAGCCCTTGCCCCGATGCGTCGCAATATACCACAAAGTCATCGCAACCCTCAGGGAGTGTGAGGATAGGTGCGTCACAAAGTTTTTGCTTTAGAGTTTGGAAGGCTTCCTCTTGTTTAGGTCCCCATATGAAGGGTTTTCCTTTATGAGTCAAAGCCGTGAATGGTACAGCAATACGAGAAAAATTGGCAATGAAGCGTCGATAGTAACTAGCCAAACTGAGATATGACCTAACTTCGGTAGGGGTACGTGGCGCTTGCCATTCCTGCACTGCCTTGATTTTTGAAGGATCAACATGAATTCCCTTGTCGTTGACGACATGTCCAAGGAATTGTACTTCTCCTAACCAGAATTCACATTTTGAGAACTTAGCGTAGAGCTTTTCAGTCCTTAAGAGTGTAAGGATGAGTCGGAGGTGTCGCTCATGATCGGACTTAGACTTGGAGTAGATAAGGATGTCGTCGATGAAGACTATGACGAAACGGTCGAGGTAGGGTTTGCATACCCTATTCATTAGATCCATGAAGACAGCGGGGGCGTTGGTTAAACCGAATGGCATGACCATGAACTCGTAATGACCATAACGAGTCCGGAAAGCGGTTTTTGGGATATCTTCTTCGTGCACTCTTAGCTGATGATAACCAGAACGAAGGTCGATTTTTGAAAAGCAGGTGACGCCTTGAAGTTGGTCTAGGAGGTCATCAATGCGAGGTAGTGGATAGGGATTTTTAACCGTTAACTTGTTGACTTCTCTATAATCAATGCACATGCGAAACGTTCCATCTTTCTTCTTCACAAAGAGAACAGGTGCACCCCAAGGCGAGGAGCTAGGACGTATGAATCCTTTGTCAGTCAGCTCTTGCAGTTGACTGGCCAGCTCTTGCATTTCGGATGGGGCTAACCTATAAGGAGATTTTGCGACTGGTGTAGCGCCAGGTACAAGATCGATGCGGAATTCGACTTCTCTCACAGGAGGAAGTCCTGAAATGTCGTCGGGAAAGACTTGTGGGAATTCTTTCACAACTGGGATATCTTCGAGTTTCCTCTCCTTGCTTCCCTTTTTGACGACGTGAGTTAAGAATGCGACATAGTTCTTGCGGAGATATCTTCGGGCTTGAAGGCAGGACATTAGTTTGAGTCCTTTCGAAGGGGTTTCCCCAAAAATACGTAGGGTCTGACCGTCTGTAAGAGGAATGCGAATGAACCTTTCGTGGCACACTACTTCAGCGTGATGCTGGCTAAGCCAGTCCATACCGATTATAACATCGAAACTTCCCAACTTCATAGGAATGAGGTCAACTGGAAAATCGTGATCGTTTAGAGTGAGGGTACAATTGCGTATAATAGAATTTAATGAAACGGGTTTTCCGTCAGCAACTTCCACCGTTAGAGATTCGATGAGATTAACACGAGGTTGGTCGAGGATAGGTTCAAATTCTAAGGACACAAAGCTCTTATCCGCACCAGTATCGAATAATATGGATGCATAACTACCATTGATGAGAAACGTACCGTTGACCACGTTGTTGTCAGCCCTGTCTTGGTTGGCATTGATATTGAAAGCTCTCCCTCTGGCAGGTGGGGGAGCTTGGTTAGCTTGATTTACTGGGTTTGTTTGAGCTTGGGCATGGATAATGTTCACCAAGCGTGGACAAGTGTTTCTGAAGTGGTTTGGGTCCCCACAGTTGTAACAAGCTCGCATGGGTTGCATCATGGGGTAGTTGGGTTGGTAGTAAGTTTGGGCTACATGTTGTGCAGGTGGTAGAAGTAAGGGTTGTTGGGCTTGGCCCACTATCTGATTGTGGGTTTGGGTTGGAGGTTGATTGCGGTTCATTCGTTGAAGAGTATGACAGGTTTGGATGGTGTGACCCGCACGGCCACAGCTTGTGCAATGTTGGCAGGGATTTTCGGGAGGGTGATGGTACTGACAATGCTTGCATTTTGGGTGTGGGCCGGTGTATGGCTTTTTGAATGGTACAGCTGAAGGAGCAATTTGGGTGATTGGTGCAGCAGTGATAGGAGGGTTGGTTTGAGTGACAGCAAAATTCTTGCCATTACGTTTCCTCTTACCAGCAAACCTTGAGGATGAGACTGGGTGGTTTGTAGTTGAGGTCTCTATGGGTGCTTTCTTCTTTTCATCTTTGAATTTGCCGTTTCGAATGCGATTTTCAGTGAGTTCTGTAGCTAACTCCATCGCGGCTTCAAGTGTTGCAGGCGAAGTGCTTAAAACCAAATCTTGGATTTTCGAGGGGAGACCTCGAATGTCATGTTCAACCAAGCGGTACAAGGGGGTGAACAAATTAGGGATCATCTGGTTCAGCTCGAGAAATCTCTTATTATAGGATGTGTGATCTCCTTCTTTTTGTTTCAGTGAGTGGAATTCGTCTTCCAGCTTTTTGATTTCGCTTCTTGGACAGAAGCGTCTTGTCATGAGTTCCCTTAACTCTTCCCATGTTAAGGCCATGGCATCTTCAACTCCTCGCTTACCTTTTTCCGGGTTCCACCAGGTAAGGGCTACCCCAAACAGTCTTCCAGTTGCATACCGTACCTTACGGTCCTCGGGACAATCGCAATTGAGGAAAGTGTTCTCCATTTCTTCAAACCAGTGAAGGAGGGCGGTAACACCTTCGGTCCCTTCGTACTTTGGGGGATCGCAAGATTTGAAGTGTTTGTAGGAGCACTTTTTGGAAGGAGGGTTGGCGACGCTCTGGTCTTCTTGATTGGGAGGGTTGATGGGATTTGCGGTGAGAGCTTGTTGAACTTGAATCACGATGTCAGGAAGCACTGCGGCCATTTGTTTAGCAATTTGTGTGACCAAGCGTTCATTTGATCTTCCTGACTTTCTACCTCCACGTAGTTGCCTAGCCGATATCTACAGGAACATACATAGGAAGATTGTGAGTTTAAGAATTTTCTAGGTGTCATGTGTCGTAAAAGAATGAAAAACAACATAATTGGCAATAATTTAACTACATCCATAGGATGTCTTGGGTTTGCTCATGTTTGGGCCTCCAATGTCCCCCATACCATCGCCTGTGTAGTCATGTGGGCCCCCATGACTATTGGGCTTGGTAGGATTCACATTGGTGTTGGCGGATTAACACTCGCACCACCCGAATGAAAATCGTAAAATATGATTGCGAGATGTATGGTAGGAGGGTGTCTAGGTGTAGACACAATGACAACTCAAAGTGGGGTTAGCTTACACGACGTTTGGTATAGCATGCTTTGGCCTAATAGGTCCTTCGTACTCTCATCGTTAGTCCCCAGGTAGGCAAACTGGTCCTTTATTTTGGATTTATACGAATGCCAAGCCTAGACAGGACGTTCCGACTACCGGTACTCGTACCCTTCCAGTTACTACATGCCCGTCATGAGAACTCACTTTGATGTGATTTGAAAAATACAAAAATCATTGCAAAAATCATGGGAATCGTGAGGTGTGTGCTCTCATGGATATGATATGTTATGAGGATATGATTCATGATGAGCATTGCATAATAACATGTATTTGTGAGCATGCTTGCTTAACATTGAGTGTGAAAATAAACATAAAGCATATAAACATCATGAATTTTGTATGTAACGCATAAACAATTTAAAATTTAATCAACTACAGTATAGGCTCTAAGGGTCTAATAACCTATCCTATATCCCTATAGTTATAAGCTCTGATACCAATCTGTCACACCCCGACCTGCAGCGGAATAAAAGTCGGGGCATAATTGGGTTATCACCAAAGCTCATGATGTTTACTAAAATGTTTCATATTTATTAAATTCAAATTACAACTTAAATATCCAAAACAAAATTCATACAATTACAAGAAAATGAAACTACATAATTATTCCAAAGCATAAACTTGTTTATTCTTCTAGGCCTTCCTAAGTATTTCCTGTCTCAGCTGGATCACCTGTATCATGTGTAAAACGAGAGATATTTTGGGTCAATAAAAGTTGGCGAGTAAACCTTGATAAAACATTTTTACTAATTTCTTGTTTTATTTAATAAAGAAAATTCGTGCAATAATCACATGTGAGCAAACATATATAGATAAACAATCACAAACCACTTTGGATGAGTATATGACATGAATGATGATGTATGTGAGATCAAGGCTCAATCAAACAGAGCCGATCTAATGAGGCTCCTAATTCTCAACCCGTATCCCACGGGGAACTGATGGGCCTAATGAAATGCGTGCACTGAAAATGATAAATCCAATCTACATATAATTCACACAACAATTGATACACATTTGATACACATTTGATCACGGATATGATGTATGCACAAGTGTTTAAATAAAATAAAAGAATTATACGACACATGATACACCCCAAAACATGATTAAAACGGGGAATTGGTAGAGATTCGCTCACTGTGGGTGCGTTTTTTTGATGACGATGAATGCGCACGAATTTTCGATTCAACCGACGAGGGAAAAATTAACCTAAATAATAACGAAATGATTCGATAATTAAATAAATTTTATTTGAGATTAATATTTTTAATTAGTGCTCTTAATGGGAATGATTCGATAATTAAATAAATTTTATTTGAGATTAATATTTTTAATTAGTGCTCTTAATGGGATTTTTAGATTTATTTTTGTGAGTTAAATGGAATTTTCTAACTTTAAAAATCTTATTTTTAAGTATTTTTAAATAATTTTTCAATTAAATAAATAAATAAAAATAAATAAAATAAAATAAAAAGGGGGGTTGACTTGTCAGGTCTGACCGGGTTTGACCGGTCAGACAGTCTTTTATTCAGGCCGTGCGCGGGGATCGAACTCGGGACCTCTCGTTCGCGTGCACGTAGCTCCACCAACTGAGCTGCGTGTCTAACCCGAGAGTATCTGCTTTTTAATTATTCTTATAGTCTTGCTGAGTTCAACCAGAATGGATTTGTTTAAAGAGGTTTTTTTTTTTTTAGAATCAACACCGGTTTTATCCCCCTGAGACTCGAACCCTCGCTGCTACATTTACTTGCACCCAGCCCAACCAGTTGGGCTGGGTGTCTAACCCGTTTGATTTTTTATTTTTATTATATTTATATTCTGTTTACCTTAATTCCGAAATCATTTAATTAAAAAGGTTTTAAAATCACTTAAACCGGTGTGTGTACTGAGGCTCGAACCCGTGTCTGCGAGTTGTTTTGCACCCAGCCCAACCAGTTGGGCTGGGTGTCTAACCCGCTCAGAATAGAATTTTGATTATACTTAACCACTTACCGCAGGTTCATTTGTTTATTTTGCAAAAACAGTTGATTAAGTTCAGAAATTCGGCCATGTAATAGGATTCGAACCCGGTATAGATAGTATGAAATGCACACAGTCCACCACTGGACTGTGTGTCTAACCCGTTTTAGAAGACCAAGTTTGATTATTTATAACCTGAATAACTTCATCGTTTTCATCCTACATTAAACCCAGTACTGAGCTCGATTATGTCATATTAAAATGATGTTATTGCTGTGCGGGTTATACATTAATCATGTTAATAACAAATTGGCAGGAAAAGCTGAAAGATTTACCGATGATTGAAATGTTCCGGCGAGCAGAGCTTGTTTTTCCGGCGAATGGAACTTAGCTTCCGGCGAACAGAACAAAGGTTTTTGAGCAGAGTGATTTCGTGAACGATTGAAAGTGTGATTGGTAGATAATATTTATAGGCAGAGGCGGTCTTCATCTTGGTTTGAATTTTTCAGTTACGATCTTTATGATTATGAATGAAAAAGCTTTAAGGTTTCGGTTATAACTGATGTTTGTCATTAGTTGTATCCGTTTTTCAATCGCAAAGAAGACATTAACCCTTAAAATTCGCGATTTGATCTTGACAAACGATTTCAGAACATTTTTTTTTGTTCTTAGTTCTACTATATAGGTTGTTTGTTTCTGATTCAAATCACCAAAGTGTGTGTGGAGTAGTGGTGTTTGGTGTGTATGCATACTCGGGAGACCCGGGTTCGAAACCCGGTCACTCCTTTAAATTATTTTTATTTTCATTTACTAAAATTTAGTTAACCTTATTATTATTATTTATTTATTTATTTTTTTTACAATATTTATTATTTAAGAATATTTAAATCAACCGGCTCTAATAAAACACGCAACGAACTTTTAACTGAACATTTAATTAATAAGTAAAGCGAGTTTGGAAAACCCGTTTTTCGACGAATGTTACACTTATGTATGGAGAGAACTTACCCAACACGCATGCATGCCTGCCTTGTTCAATATCAGTTGGTGAAACTTTGTCTCCCAACCAAACCAACAACAAACTGCAGATAGATTTATAGAAATGGAATGCAAAGATGACAATCATCAGTCTACTCAGAGTCTTAAACTACATTTATAAAATACTTATTAACTATCCACACCAACAACAAAAAAAAAACAGAGAGAGCAAGAGGTAAAGCAAAACCACAAATCAAATCAAAGTAGGCAATTCGGTTGATCCGTTTTCCGTTCCGATGCTCCGTAAAGCCTCCAAAATGCTCCTTATACTTCGTTAACCTACAAAACCACAAATCAAATCAAAGTAGGCAATTCGAAACTAAAGTTTATGTAAAAAACACAAACCTTACATACAATAAAATATCGGTTTTCAATACCGCATCATATCCCCACACTTGTCTTTTGCTTGTCCTCAAGCAAATCTCTTTTTCACTTTAACGTGGGTCGAACAAATGGAAACACTTCCCATTCTAAAATTTAAGTTAAGGTCTAATGTCACATCTGGTTCACAATGTTCACATTTCAAAAGTAAGGTAAATAATATTTTCAATTTTTAGCACGTGAAATGGTGACCCAAGATTAACCAACCCTTAAGACTGGCACACTATGCACATCACTCATAATGTTTTCTCCACTCGATTACGAATAACTAGCAATAATGCACTAGTATTTTATAAAGAACACTCAAACTGATTAGAACACATATACGCATAAGCTTGCAACTCAATCATTTTCCACCAATTTACACAAAAACGAAATACAAGTCAAAAGGTCTTTTACGAGTTGTAATGGGACTAGGCGAAGGGTATGGATGAGTTATTTAAAAGTGGCTAAGGCTATGAAAATTCGATTTTTATTACATGAACAATGAAACTAATAAACATCAACTATAAGGCACAAACTTGCTTTTTATTCAATGAACAACTAACACATCTTTTTGAGCTTTTCATAATGCTTTTCCACTATTTTTTTATTGTATTTTCGACTTTTTTTGGCAAAGTAATAAACTACAAACTTACAAAACAATCCTAAAATCAAATTGTCATATCGGAAGCACGGAAACGCCATTGAGGTGCCGTCTCCCGTCCCGGGGACTGGTAGGGGACGGAAACGGCACGGGGACGACCGGGAAACGTCCCCGGCATGTTGGATACGGCCTGGAAACGTGCTGCAGAAGGGGACGGGGTTTGGGGACGTGCAGGAAATGTTTCCGTAGAAGGAGAAGAAGGAGAAGAGGGAGAAGGAAACGTTGGTGTTGTTTTAGCCGGAGACCAGGAAGAAGGAGAAGAAGGAGAAGACAGAACCAGGAAGAAGGGAAGAAGAAAACGACTGCGTAGGTGTTTTAGGGCTTTTTAGGGTTTAAATAATAAGTTTAGTTATTTCAACATTTAACCTCTCTATTTTTACTAGTTTACATTTAAACCCTAAAACTTGTATTTTTTTACATAAGGAACCAACTTGGTGAGGAGAAAACCCTTAAAGAGGAGAAAACCCGCTTCAAATCCTATTCAAAAAGCTTTTGGTGTGGAAATAAGGGACCAACTTGATGAGGAGATAGCAAGGATGTCTATACTGGAGGTTTAGCTTTCAATCTTGCAAGAAACCCGCACTACCATAGGGCTTTTCTTTGATATATATTTATTTTTTTATAAGTTTTTATTTCAGTACCCGTCCCGTCCCCGCTTCTTGAATTTTTTAGTTTTGCAGTTTCCCGTACCCGTACCCCGTTCCCGTCCCAGTGCATCATAGATTTTCATCACTCGGGTTGAAATAAAAAAAAGGTTGAACAGATCAAGGGCTAAGTGGGTTGGTCAGCGGCGGTTTTTGTGCAATAGTAGCATCATGCGTAGCATTGTGGTTAGTAGGTGAACATACCTGCTCGCTTTATTATATCAACTTGTGTGTTGTATGATGTGGCAAATAGATTACTCGGATTGTACATATGATACTGTAGCAGACTTTGTTGATGTAAACACTTCAGGACTTTGATAAGTGAATTAAAACAATCAACAAGTATAGCATGTCTTATAATTGATATGACGATGAAAAGACTCGCGGACTTTTGATAAGTGAATGCAAGCCATAAAATTCTTTTTCTTTAATTAATTGTAGCATTGTTATAGTTTTTTGAATTTTAAAAAATTAACATGTTACATGATTACCAATGTCTGAGGTGAGTGATAATCTTATCGTTAACTAAAACCTAACTGAAATAAAAAATAAATCAACTGAATTAACCAAAATCGATTATCGATTTTTCTTTTACCCTCAGTTAACTAAAGTTGATTGAACTGGATCATTCATATTTTCATATATTTCTAGTCTTTTAATGCTTATGTATGGGAGGTGTTGGGATTCAGTGGTGTCAATTTTACTTTTTTATCAAAAAGGGTTTGATATATTTTATTAACGAAATATATAATTAATAACAAACGCAACGGAATAAATGTAAATAATCAACACCAAAAATGACCGAACAGGATCATGGTTATAAACATGCAAATACGGTACATAATATAATTAATTTACTGATGAGAATAAATATACTCTTTTGGTTAATAATAACCGTGTGAGACACCAAGGTTCAATGAACGGGTGCTAGACACGAACACGAAACGAGCAAAATCAGAATTCCAAATGGGGAGGCGACACACTTTGTGCTGTGGCGGTTGAACTTCTCCAAGGTTGTTGGAATCACAAGCACAAGAAAAAACTTTTCTTTCGTGGTGTGCGACAGTAATGGTTTGTGGTCGTTTTCTTAACAAAGCAATAAGGAACACCCTTCATATTGACGGCTGGAATAATACAAAAGAAAGAGGGAATAACCCTTTCGTGTATTACGGCTGGAGTGAGTGTATTAGAGTAATTAGGTTGTAAAGATTATTAGTATTTATATAATTAGATTATTAGGTCAACACTAATAATCCTTTTAATCACAAGCTAATTGTCTCTTGGGCCCCAAGCCCAATACGTCTAGAACAATTTCAAGACGCGATACCAAGTCCGAAAAGACAGTTTAATTAGATAAATAATTAAATGTTATATTATTTATAACCCGTATAAATAATGAATCCCGTTTCTCGTGGATATACATAATTATTGTAGATAATTATATATTTCGTTCCGTTAATTGTTCGTGGTCACCAGTTAACCAAGTTAAGTGCATTTAATGTTCGTTGCCCAATGTGTAACTCTTACGGGTCATAACTCGGTCAGCAGCGTTGACTTATCGAACACGTATATATAAATCCAACAATGTCCCACTTGGACGGCCTTCGATAAAATCCTCAACGCAGATAGTCAACGACGCTCTAGCTGCACATGGCTGCCCCCAACAAGGTATGACACTTTAAAGTCATTAACCAAAACACCTTGCCATTAGTAACAACTTACTAATGCAAGACAATGGACTTATGGTAATTGTGGTCATTCATCCTTTCTGTAAAAGACATAAATTGAATCAATGAGACATGGATTAAGTTCATTCTCATATAGTGTTTAATTATTATTGTTCTCGATCAAGAGTCAAATTGGTCCGAACAAACACACAGTAAGTTTTGGTAAGGCCTTACACTTCACCAGTTTGAATCAATGAGGGCGCCACAATGTCTAACTGTTACATATCATGTAAGAGTACAGAATCCCTTATTGACTACATACAACTCCCACTGAACTTCAGAACTATTCGTAATTAAAGCCTTTATAACTGGCAGTTACTCGACATCGGTTGACAGTAATCAAAGAATAATCCTTGGTAAATGGAAATTCTGATATATCTCAGGTCAAAGGATACTAATGAGCATACCAATATCAAAGCATCTCATGACTAAGATCCATGAAGATGATTTGATGCGAGTTACATCCAACGTCATTCATAATGAGGTATGTGAGTTTGGAGGTCAACTCCTTGAGTCTAAAGTCAGAATAGTCTTAATTCAGAATCGTTCCCACGAGTCTGACCGACTACGGATAGTTTAGAATGCAAGATTCACGGATTAAACGTATTAAAATCGAACACAGTTATAAGATTCAGAATTGCATTTAACCAGTAAATCAAGAATGAATTCAAAAGTACAACCGTTGAAAGTTCGTACATCCAAATACTAAATCAAAACATACAGCTAGCTAATCTAAGCCCGATAGCATCCATGTGCTGATCATGCTTTTCCTGAGTCATGGGCTTAGTAAACGGGTTTGCTAGGTTTTGATCTGTGTTCACTTTGCTTATCACGATGTCTTCACGTTCCACAATCTCCCGTATATAGTGGAACTTTCTTAGAATGTGCTTGGACCTGTGATGAGATCTGGGCTCTTTGGCTTGAGCAATAGCACCAGTGTTATCACAGAATATCTCGATGGGTTTCTTAACGCTTGGAACCACATCGAGGTCGGTTATGAATTTCTTCATCCAAGCAGCCTCCTTTGTAGCATCTGATGCGACTATATATTGAGATTCGGTGGTTGAATCCGCCACCACACTCTGCTTGGAGCTCTTCCATACAAAACCTGATTGTGAGTGAGAATCATCTTGGTCGGTTTGAAAACTAGCATCAGTGTAACATCTTACAGTGAGCTCTTCTTCTACTCCTCCAAATACTAAGAACATATCTTTAGTTCTTCTCAGATACTTCAGAATGTTCTTGACAACAATCCAATGGGCAATGCCAGGAGTTTGCTGATAACGACTAGTCATGCTTAAAGCATGCGAGACATCAGGTCTAGTACATAACATAGCATACATGATAGAACCAATCGCTGAAGCATATGGAACTGCTTCCATTCGCTTAATTTTAATGTCCGTTGAAGGAGATTGCGTTTGTTCAAACAGTCCCTTTAGTCATAGGAACGCCTCCTTTCTTGGAGTGTTCCATCTTAAAGCGTGTCATCATTTTATCTATGTATGTACTTTGACTTAGCCTAAGAAGCCGCTTAGATCTATCCCTATAGATCTTGATTCCTAGAATATAAGCTGCTTCTCCAAGATCAGTCATTGCGAAACAAGTTCCCAAATAGTGTTTAACTTCGTTAAGCGTAGGACGTTGTTTCCAATGATCATTATATCATCCACATACAAGATGAGGAATGATATAGTGCTCCCACTAGCCTTTCTGTAAACACAAGGCTCATCTTCATTCCTGACAAAACCAAACTCTTTGATCTTCTGGTCAAAACGAAGATTCCAGCTACGAGATGCTTGCTTAAGTCCATAAACGGACTTATTTAGTTTGTACACCCTATTAGGATATTTTGGATCAACAAAACCGTCTGGCTGAACCCTATAGACATCTTCAGAGAGATGCTCATTAAGAAAAGCGGTTTTGACATCCATTTGCCATATCTCATAGTCATAGTACGTGGCTATGGCAAGCAATATCCTGATCGATTTGATCATAGCAACGGGCGAGAAGGTTTCATCATAGTCACTACCCTGAGTTTGAGTGAAACCCTTCGCAATTAGCCGTGCTTTATTGGTGTGTACATTTCCATGCATATTGGTTTTTCCCTTGAAAACCCATTTGCTCCCTACTGCCCGAGATTTGGGGGTAGCTCAACCAAGTCCCAGACTTGATTATCACGCATAGATTGCATCTCAGCGTTCATGGCTTCTAGCCATTTCGCAGATTCAGGATCTGAGATAGCAGATTTGTAGTTAGCAGGTTCATCATTAGACTCATCTACTACCAAGACTTCAGCACCTTCAAGATGCCAAAGGTAATCATCAGGTTCTTTACGAGTCCTGCTACTTCTGTGAACGCCTGGGTTTGCGTCTGATTCATCAGCAACAATTTCTTGTTGTTCAGACCTTCCGACTTCATCAACGGTTGCTGTTGGTTCTCGAATTTTTCAAGATCAACCACATTATTTTCGGTTCCTCGATTAAGAAGTTCTTCCTCGAGAAAGCGTCCCTTCCTTTTGATGGAAATAACATTTGCATCAGGATGGTAGAAATAATATCCGCTTCTTTTATAGTATCCGACAAAAACAACCTTTTCGCCCAGAGGATCGAGCTTATCATCAGAATCACTTGTGCTGTATGCATCACATCCCCAAACTCTAAGGTATTCCAAATCGGGTTTTCACTCATGCCATATCTCATATGGAGTTTTGTTTACCTTTTTAGTCGGAGCTAGATTGTCAATGCGGGCGGCAGTCATAAGAGCATGACCCCAAAAGGAGTGAGGTAAGTTAGTTCTACACATCATCGATCGAACCATAAGTAGGGTTCAATTTCTCCTTTCGCTCACGCCATTAAGTTGGGGTGTGCCAGGTGAGGTGGGTTCTGAAATTATTCCACACTCTTTCAGATGATTGAGGAACTCTAAGCTGAGGTATTCGCCACCTCGATCTGATCGAAGTATTTTTATCTTTCTAGTAAGTTGGTTTTCTACTTCATTTTGAAACTTTTTGAACTTTTCAAAAGTTTCATGCTTATGCTTCATTAGATAGACATAAGCATATCGACTATAACCGTTGATGGAAGTAACGAAGTATCTTTCATGGTTTCTTGTCATGGTTCTGAAAGGGCCACATACATCAGTGTGAATGAGTCCTAGCAGACCATTGGCCTGTTCACCAACACCAGTGAAGGGGCACTTTGTGAGTTTGCTAGCTAAGCAAGATCCGCAATCATTAAAGGAGTCCTGTCGAGTGGATTCAAGAATCCCCTCGGATTGGGGCCATTTTATGCGTGCCTTACTTATGTGGCCAAGTCTACAATGCCATAGAAAGATGTCATTAATACCAGCTTTGTTACGCTTAGAAAGATGATATATGTTATTACATGTTTGAACATCAATCTCATAAATACCATTTCGAGGTTTAGCCTCAAAATAAAAAAAAAACATCATTCAAGTAGGCAGAAATAGAAACACCATTAAAAACGTACTTGAAACCTTGTTCAAATAAAAGGGAAACTGAAATAATGTTTCTGGTTATACCAGGTGCAAACAAACAATTGTTAAATTAACTACAAGGCCGGAAAGACATGAAAAATGAAATGTGCCAGTTGCAAGAACGGGCACTCTTTTCCCATCACCAACGATGAGTTCCATGTCGCCTTGTTTCAGCTTCCGCCACTTTTCAGGCTCCTACAAAACATTAGTGATGTGGTAACCACACCCGGTATGTATTGCTGGAAACAGTAAAAAGTTCAATAACATAAATGAGAATACCTGAATAAGTGCCAATGTTATTGGCCTTGTTCGCCTTCAGCTTGGCCATTATTTCCGGTTCCTCGATTAAGAAGTTCTTCCTCGAGAAGCGTCGCTTCCTTTTGATGGAAATAACATTTGCATCAGGATGGTAGAAATAATATCCGCTTCTTTTATAGTATCCGACAAAAACAACCTTTTCGCCTAGAGGATCGAGCTTATCATCAGAATCACTTGTGATGTATGCATCACATCCCCATACTCTAAGGTATTCCAAATCGGGTTTTCGCTCATGCCGTATCTCATATGGAGTTTCGTTTACCTTTTTAGTCGGAGCTAGATTGTCAATGCGGGCGGCAGTCATAAGAGCATGACCCCAAAAGGAGTGAGGTAAGTTAGTTCTACACATCATCGATCGAACCATATTAAGTAGGGTTCAATTTCTCCTTTCGCTCACGCCATTAAGTTGGGGTGTGCCAGGTGGAGTGGGTTCTGAAATTATTCCACACTCTTTCAGATGATTGAGGAACTCTAAGCTGAGGTATTCGCCACCTCGATCTAATCGAAGTATTTTTATCTTTCTAGTAAGTTGGTTTTCTACTTCATTTTGAAACTCTTTGAACTTTTCAAAAGTTTCATGCTTATGCTTCATTAGATAGACATAAGCATATCGACTATAATCGTCGATGGAAGTAACGAAGTATCTTTCATGGTTTCTTGTCATGGTTCTGAAATGGCCACATACATCAGTGTGAATGAGTCTTAGCAGACCATTGGCCTGTTCACCAACACCAGTGAAGGGGCACTTTGTGAGTTTGCTAGCTAAGCAAGATTCGCAATCATTAAAGGAGTCCTGTCGATTGGATTCAAGAATCCCCTCGGATTGGGGCCATTTTATGCGTGCCTTACTTATGTGGCCAAGTCTACAATGCCATAGAAAGATGTCATTAATACCAGCTTTGTTACGCTTAGAAAGATGATATATGTTATTACATGTTTGAACATCAATCTCATAAATACTGTCACACCCCGACCCTCAGCGGAAAAGGTGATCGGGGCATGATTGGGTTTTCATCAAAGCTCATGACATTTATTATAATGTTTCATATTTATCATTTCAATTTAAAAGAGATCATACAATCATATCAAACAAATACAACATGTTCTATTCATCCTTCTAAACTTCATTATTTTTCTTCTAAGGCAATTTCCTATGTTTCCTTTGCTTCTTCCTGTTCACCTGTATCATATGTAAAAATGGTTTTTGGATCAACAAAAGTTGGCGAGTGAACCTTGTTAGAAAACATTTATTATTTATTTCTTATTGTATTTAATACGGAAAAACTATGCAATATTCCTATATGAACAAATGTAAATTAACATACAATAACAAACAATTAGCATACAATAACAACCCAATAGCATACCATAACAAACAACAACAAACAATAACATACATTAACAAAAATGGGGAACGGACGGCCTATGATAAATGTATGTACTGAAAATGATAAATGTCTGTGCGATCAATGTAACATCCGTCAAAAACTGGATCCCCGAAACCCGATTCGTATTGTAAACTGGGTCCTACACCGAATGAATGAGAGTGAATTTTTATATTTATTTATTGGTTATATCGTGTTGTGCGTCTATTTAATTCATGTAATTACATTCGGATCCAAATACCTTAACGTTGTAGGTTTATAACTATGTGTGGTTAGTTGGTTATTTAATGAAATCATTTTAATTATAATGAGTTTAGTTATTAACTAGTTTAGTTATAATGATAAAATAGATGTTAAAGAAATAATGTAGTTAAATCAGGTTGTTACAGAAAAAAAAGAAATTATATATTAATTTCTTCTTTTTCTATAAACCTTAATTGATTTAACGTCATGGTAATGATATTAAAATTACATTAGAATGAATTTGCTTTTAACGAAATTTAAATCTATGTACACATATGAGCTACAAGTTATAAGTTCAAAATTATAATTGTGATTATCATTAGAGTTTTAATATGGATTGAATGCACTAAATTGGTGAGTTACATAAAATTGATAAACAATCGTTAATAGGTTGAAAGTCTTATTGCAATATTATGTTAAATCATTAGGTATTAGCTAAAAGTTAGTCCACTATGTACCAAAGGGAGCCCATCTTCTTTAAAACCTGCAACTAGTGAAACCGTCTCATCCGAAGCCCGATCAAGCCTCGCACGTTTTATATCTGAAACCATTCCAAATTCTTGTAACCGGTATCAATTAATCTCACATGATTGCTTTCGATTTGTAACGGATCACGTTGATATTATGCATTTAGAATCACAAGTCACCGCCACTAGAATCACAACCCACCTTCACCGCCGACTCGCACCATACTGGAAAGCAACCGCACCGAAGTCACTCTTGTCAACGTTGAAATTCATGACGGCCGTTAACCGCAGTCACTACCTTTACCACCATTATAAATCGTTTGGTGTTGTTACAGCCCTCCATCACCTCGAAAGGAACCATTGTGAAGTTCCGACGACACCGCGCTCCACCTATACGTGCCTCTACACCCGTACTGATGCTCCGGATATTGATGCTCTGAATATAGTGCTCCCTCTATTTACTCTATGTTGTTGCATGAGGTTAAGTTCTTTTACTTTGCGCATGATTTTCATTCCTACAAAACACACTCTATATAAAGCTAGTTGCATTTTGTTAGATCACCAGAATAGGTTATGGGAAACTTTGAGAACAAGAACAAAAAAGTTAATTTAATTTTTTTTATTGTCAATATCGTCAATAGTTGCAACCATTACTGTATATTTTTATATAATCGACTAACCCACTTGTTTTGCACTTATAAATTAAATTCATATAAATATATGTTTGTATATTGATATGGGTTTATACACTACGTTGATAATGTGTCAACCTAAGTTTAATATGCTATGATGTTAAATACAAGTTTTTTTTTTCTTACACAAATACATTCGAATTCCATATAGTGTAAGTTTTGATTCAGTTATTAAAACTTATAAATTTATGTATTATAAGTTTACCAACAAACTATGATACTGGGTTAGAACAATTGTTTAGTGGAAATAAGTAAATCTACTATATTTAACTTTTTAATTATGTAAATGAAAAGAGGGAATGGAACATCAGTGGTTTTGTTCAAACTCACGTGAACAACAAGACTAACAGATTAGAGGAAAACTAATATTTAAATTATGGTTAAAGGATACGTATAAAACCTTTATTAATAGATATGTTACCAAAGACTAAATTATTCTTTTTTTTTTTTGATATGGCAAACCTAAAAGGTTATAACACCATTATAGGATTCGTGTCATCATTCATTTTCTCGTGCGGTAACATTTTCGTGGAATCAATCTTCACAAACTGTGAGTGAATCTCTACAAATTCCCCGTTTAAATCACGTTTTTGGGGTGTATCATGTGTCTTACTATTTATTATATTTAAATCATTGTGCATACATCATGCCATAAATAAATGTGTATCCAGCCTGCGTAAACTGTTTGTGTGATTATTGTTTAGATTTAATTTATTATTTTTCTGTACATGCAAATTTCATAGGCCGCCGCTCCCCATTACATTATGAGCATTGAGCATGTTCCCCATTACATTATGAGCGTGAACCTGGCGTGCCAACATACGATCGGCTCCGTTTGATTGAGCCTTGATCGCACAGACATTTTTCATTTTCAGTACATGCAATACGATCGGCTCCGTTTGATTGAGCCTTGATCGCACAAACATTTTTCATTTTCAGTACATGCAATAGGTTGATCGCACGGTTTCATTTATGTTATATATTTATGCAAGTTGATATGTTATTGTATGCTGTTGGTTTGTTAATGTATGTTATTGTTTGTTGTTGTTTGATATCGTATGCTAACTGTTGTTTTTGTATGTTTATTTACGTTTGTTCATATATGAATGTTGCACAATTTTTCCATATTAAATACAACCAGAAATAAATAATAAATGTTTTCTAACAAGGTTCACTCGCCAACTTTTTGTTGATCCAAAAACCATTTTTACATATGATACAGGTGAACAGGATGAAGCAAGGAAAACATAGGAAATTGCCTTAGAAGAAAAATAATGAAGTTTAGAAGGATGAATTGAACATGTTGTATTTGTTTGATATGATTGTATAACCTCTTTTAAATTGAAATAATAAATATGAAACATTATAATAAATGTCATGAGCTTTGATGATAACCCAATCATGCCCCGATCACCTTTTCCGCTGCGGGTCGGGGTGTGACAGATTGGTATCAGAGCTTTTGACTATAAGGATATAGGATAGGTTATTAGACCCTTAGAGCCTATACTATAGTTGACTAGATGTTAATTGTTTATGTGGTTACATGCAAACTTATGATATTTATTTGTTTCATATTTATTACATACACAAATGCATGCAAACATTTCCAATATTACATTTTGTGATACATAGTGAATTATACTTGCAGTCAAACATACATACTTACATACATATTCATCATACATGTTACAATATTCACATACTCAAATCATCTTCATACTTCCGTTATTCAAGATTTTGTCGCATTTTTCATTTTTCAAATCTCATCAAAGTGAGTTCTGCGACGGGCATGTAGTAACTGTAAGGGTACAAGTACAGATAGTCGGAACGTCCTGTCTAGGTTGGCATTCGTATAAATCCAATATAACGGACCAGTTTACCTACCTGGGGACTAACGATGAGAGTACGAAGGACCTATTAGGCCAAAGCATGCCACACCAAACGTCGTTCGAACTAACCCCACTTTGAGGTGTCACCGTGTCCACACCTGGGCACATTCCGAATATCATACGTTACATACATATTTCTCGATTTTCTCTGGGTTTTAGTATACGTAACCAGGCAAACACATGCGAACCATATGAAAAACCCGGTAATCATGGGGGCCCACATGATTACGAAGGTGAAGTATGGCGGCATGCAAGGCCCAATTACGAGCAAAGCCCAAGACATCCTATGGATGTGGTAGATTTATTTTGCTATGTTTATTTTATGAATGTTCATTCCTAAATACGACACACGATCCCAAAAGCATCCAACTCATACTCTTGATATGTATTCCTTGTAGATGTCTTCTAGCCTCGCTCGTAGGAAATGAGAGCAGGAAAAGCCCGCGAGCGCATGGCTGCCCTAATCGCTCAACAAATGGCTGCCGTAATACCCAACATTATAGTCCAAGTCCAACAAGCCCTAACCGCTAATCCCGTCAATCAAGAAGTTCAAAATGTTGTTAACCCTCCCCCGAATACCACTAAATGCACTTACAAGCATTTCAAATCCTGCGACCCTACAAAATACGAAGGGACTGAAGGTGTCACCGCTCTTCTCTATTGGTTTGAAGAAATGGAAAACATTTTCCTAAATTGCGATTGCCCCGATGCTCGCAAAGTGCGATATGCTACTGGTCGTTTATATGGAATAGCACTTACTTGGTGGAATACAGAGAAGGCCAAACGAGGTGTTGAAGATGCTATAACTTTGACTTGGGAAGAGTTGAAAGAAATCATGACAAGACGGTTTTGCCCAAGGAGCGAAATCAAGAAATTAGAGGATGAGTTCTGTTCGTTGAAACAAAAGGAAGGCGACCACACTACATACAACAAGAGATTCCTCGAGTTAAATCAAATGGTTCCCAATTTGTTCACTCCCTACTACCGTTTGATCGAGCACTACATTCAATGTCATCCTTCAAAGATTCAAGACTCTGTAATAAGTACCACACCTGCAACCTTGGAAGCAGCAATGGAGTTAGCTACAGAGCTCACCGAGAACCGAATCCGGAACAAAGACTTCAAGGAGGAGAAGAAGAAGGATAAAGCATCGACTGAAACCTCCAACTACACCCAAACCGAATCCCCTTCTCAACCCATTTCCAAGAGGAAACGAGATGAGCAACTTTTCGCTGTCACCCAACGCAATCAACCAGCCTTACAAGCCGTACCTCTCCAAGCTATCCCAATCACCCAAGTAGCACCCAACTCAACCTACCCAAATAAGAAACCTTACCTTGGACCTCACCCTCGATGTAACACCTGTTTTTATCACCATCCATCTACCTTACTTTGTCGACTATGTGTGAATTGTGGACGCTATGGTCATATGAGCAAGGTTTGCCGCATCCCTCAAAACCAAACCTCACCCCCTACTCAAAACATGATCCAAACATATCAACAACCCCAATACCCCATGTTCCCATATGTTCGAGCTTGTTTCAATTGTGGAGACCCTACCCACTTTAGAAACACGTGCCCTCAATTGGTTAACATCGTAAACGCTCAAGCTCAAGCAAACCCAGTTAACCAAGCAAATCAAGGAAACCTAATCACTAGGCCACCAGCAAGAGGAAGAGTTTTCAACATCAACGCCAATCCGGTTGAAGATAATGACGGCCCAAACGAAAACACTCAACTAGTCCCCTTCACTGAAAATCAGGATTTAACTCCAACTGCTTAGTTCTATGTTTTTCTTTATGATTATCTCAATTTTCACGTGTCTCAATTTTAAATTGGAAATTTATCCAAGGATCTTAATGCAAACTACTATTTCAGTTTTGCTTTGTACTCATTGATTTAACATTCATACCATCATACATCTCAACGTATTTCAATCTCATTATTTAAAGAAGTTGGGCTGTGTCTCACTTCTACATAGACTAACCTCTCCATCACAACAAACGAGAGAGGGACTGTCATCATTCAAACATGTATACTATCAGAATTATGACTCAGGCATTGTTTGTTGTGTTTATTTATGTTTTAGAGTCACATAGGACTAATCATAGCTTACTGATAAAACCAATGAAAATTTGACGAGAATATGGTGGATACGCCGCTGGTACTTCCTATATATAAGTATTCTTGTCAAAGGATCAGAGGCATTATCAGGCGGTTATGAGAAGTTCCATGTAGGATTTAGTAATGTTTTGGTTGAAATTTGTTTTACACTCGCTGATTTAACATTCATATCAACTCATCATTTAAAGAAATTGGATTGTGTTCCATTTTCTACATAGACTAACCTCTCCATCATAACAAACGAGAGAGGTATTGTCATCATTCAAGGACTCAAGCTTTGGTTGTTTATTTATGTTTTAGAGTCACATAGGACTAATCATAACTTACCGATAAAACCAATGAAAATTTGACGAGGATATGGTGGATACGCCGCTGGTACTTCCTATATATAAGTATTCTTGCCAAAGGATCAGAGGCATTGTCAGGCGGTTATGAGAAGTTCCATGTAGGTTTTTAGTAGTAAAAGTTTTGTTTTAGGATATAACCTAATCTTTCAAACGTACCCAAACTCATATGCATAACATCATACCTAGTCAATCAACTCTGTGTATCCATGTTCCGTATTCATACACTTTAGGCAACAAAAAGCGATTCCTATAGCAGGGTATTCAACCCTTACAAGGAACGTTACCGCCTCAAATAAAATTTAAACTCTTACTCTCTTCTAAGTATGTAATTGTCAAATTAAAATGCCATCCTTTCTAGACAAATATGCCACTACTTAAATTTCGGGACGAAATTTCTAAAAAGTAGGGGATACTGTAACATCCGTAAAAAACTGGATCCCCGAAACCCGATTCGTATTGTAAACTGGGTCCTACACCGAATGAATGAGAGTGAATTTTTATATTTATTTATTGGTTATATCGTGTTGTGCGTCTATTTAATTCATGTAATTACATTCGGATCCAAATACCTTAACGTTGTAGGTTTATAACTATGTGTGGTTAGTTGGTTATTTAATGAAATCATTTTAATTATAATGAGTTTAGTTATTAACTAGTTTAGTTATAATGATAAAATAGATGTTAAAGAAATAATGTAGTTAAATCAGGTTGTTACAGAAAAAAAAGAAATTATATATTAATTTCTTCTTTTTCTATAAACCTTAATTGATTTAACGTCATGGTAATGATATTAAAATTACATTAGAATGAATTTGCTTTTAACGAAATTTAAATCTATGTACACATATGAGCTACAAGTTATAAGTTCAAAATTATAATTGTGATTATCATTAGAGTTTTAATATGGATTGAATGCACTAAATTGGTGAGTTACATAAAATTGATAAACAATCGTTAATAGGTTGAAAGTCTTATTGCAATATTATGTTAAATCATTAGGTATTAGCTAAAAGTTAGTCCACTATGTACCAAAGGGAGCCCATCTTCTTTAAAACCTGCAACTAGTGAAACCGTCTCATCCGAAGCCCGATCAAGCCTCGCACGTTTTATATCTGAAACCGTTCCAAATTCTTGTAACCGGTATCAATTAATCTCACATGATTGCTTTCGATTTGTAACGGATCACGTTGATATTATGCATTTAGAATCACAAGTCACCGCCACTAGAATCACAACCCACCTTCACCGCCGACTCGCACCATACTGGAAAGCAACCGCACCGAAGTCACTCTTGTCAACGTTGAAATTCATGACGGCCGTTAACCGCAGTCACTACCTTTACCACCATTATAAATCGTTTGGTGTTGTTACAGCCCTCCATCACCTCGAAAGGAACCATTGTGAAGTTCCGACGACACCGCGCTCCACCTATACGTGCCTCTACACCCGTACTGATGCTCCGGATATTGATGCTCTGAATATAGTGCTCCCTCTATTTACTCTATGTTGTTGCATGAGGTTAAGTTCTTTTACTTTGCGCATGATTTTCATTCCTACAAAACACACTCTATATAAAGCTAGTTGCATTTTGTTAGATCACCAGAATAGGTTATGGGAAACTTTGAGAACAAGAACAAAAAAGTTAATTTAATTTTTTTTATTGTCAATATCGTCAATAGTTGCAACCATTACTGTATATTTTTATATAATCGACTAACCCACTTGTTTTGCACTTATAAATTAAATTCATATAAATATATGTTTGTATATTGATATGGGTTTATACACTACGTTGATAATGTGTCAACCTAAGTTTAATATGCTATGATGTTAAATACAAGTTTTTTTTTCTTACACAAATACATTCGAATTCCATATAGTGTAAGTTTTGATTCAGTTATTAAAACTTATAAATTTATGTATTATAAGTTTACCAACAAACTATGATACTGGGTTAGAACAATTGTTTAGTGGAAATAAGTAAATCTACTATATTTAACTTTTTAATTATGTAAATGAAAAGAGGGAATGGAACATCAGTGGTTTTGTTCAAACTCACGTGAACAACAAGACTAACAGATTAGAGGAAAACTAATATTTGAATTATGGTTAAAGGATACGTATAAAACCTTTATTAATATATATGTTACCAAAGACTAAATTATTCTTTTTTTTGATATGGCAAACCTAAAAGGTTATAACGCCATTATAGGATTCGTGTCATCATTCATTTTCTCGTGCGGTAACATTTTCGTGGAATCAATCTTCACAAACTGTGAGTGAATCTCTACAAATTCCCCGTTTAAATCACGTTTTTGGGGTGTATCATGTGTCTTACTATTTATTATATTTAAATCATTGTGCATACATCATACCATGAATAAATGTGTATCCAGCCTGCGTAAACTGTTTGTGTGATTATTGTTTAGATTTAATTTATTATTTTTCTGTACATGCAAATTTCATAGGCTGCCGCTCCCCATTACATTATGAGCGTTGAGCATGTTCCCCATTACATTATGAGCGTGAACCTGGCGTGCCAACATACGATCGGCTCCGTTTGATTGAGCCTTGATCGCACGGTTTCATTTATGTTATATATTTATGCAAGTTGATATGTTATTGTATGCTGTTGGTTTGTTAATGTATGTTATTGTGTGTTGTTGTTTGATATCGTATACTAATGGTTTGTGATTGTATGCTGTTGGTTTGTTAATGTATGTTATTGTTTGTTGTTGTTTGATATCGTATGCTAATTGTTGTTTTTGTATGTTTATTTACGTTTGTTCATATATGAATGTTGCACAATTTTCCATATTAAATACAACCAGAAATAAATAATAAATGTTTTCTAACAAAGTTCACTCGCCAACTTTTTGTTGATCCAAAAACCATTTTTACATATGATACAGGTGAACAGGATGAAGCAAGGAAAACATAGGAAATTGCCTTAGAAGAAAAATAATGAAGTTTAGAAGGATGAATTGAACATGTTGTATTTGTTTGATATGATTGTATGACCTCTTTTAAATTGAAATAATAAATATGAAACATTATAATAAATGTCATGAGCTTTGATGATAACCCAATCATGCCCCGATCACCTTTTCCGCTGCGGGTCGGTGTGTGACAGGCTCAATCAAACGGAGCCGATCGTATTGCATGTACTGAAAATGATAAATGTCTGTGCGATCAAGGCTCAATCAAACGGAGCCGATCGTATGTTGGCAACGCCAGGTTCACGCTCATAATGTAATGGGGAACTGCTCAACGCTCATAATGTAATGGGGAGCGGCGGCCTATGAAATTGCATGTACTGAAAATAATAAACTAAATCTAAACAATAACCACACAAACAGTTTATACAAGCTGAATACACATTAGTTCATGATATGATGTATGCACAATGATTTAAATATAATAAATGGTAAGACACATGATACACCCAAAAAACGTGATTAAAATGGGGAATTGGTAGAGATTCACTCACCTTGGGTGCGTTCGGTGAATGATGTTGAATGCGCACGAGTTTAGAGGATTGATCGACGAGGAAAAACTAACCTAATTAATAACGAAAAAAATAATGTAACTAAATGGATTTTATTAACAATTTTAATAGTATTTTTGGATATATTTTTGTGAATTTAAGGCTATTTTCTAACTTTAAAAATGTTATTTTTAAATATTTTTAATTGATTTTTAATTTAAATAAATAAATAAAATAATAAAAAAATGTTGATTTTTGTCCGTTGACCGTTGACTTGTTGACCGTTGACCGGTTCGGTCGGTTATATGTGTGCGCTGGGTGAGATTCGAACCCGTGACCTCTCGTACGCGTGCACGCAGCTCTACCAACTAAGCTACGTGTCTAACCCGAAATATTTCTATTTTTAATTATATTTATATACTAATTAAATTAAACCGAAAATCACTAATTTAAAAACGATTTAATGTATCGACTCGGTGCTCGCCACAAGTCTCGAACCCGGGACCTGTGGTTTAGTTTGGCACACAGTCCACCGCTGGACTGTGTGTCTAACTTGGTAAATATTCTAGTTTTTATTATACTTAACATATTACTGAGTTAACCCGGTTCGGTTTCTAAAAAAAAAACATTTTTATTACAGAGGTTATGGCTGTGATAGGAATCGAACTCGCGTCGTATGTATATTGTTTGCACACAGTCCACCGCTGGACTGTGTGTCTAACCCGTTCATAATATCAATTTTAATTAATCTTATATCTTACACGGCTTCGTCTTCTTCGTTCAAAACACAGACAACGGTTAACTAACTGTTATTTGTTAAATTAATTTAACGAACATTATGAGCAATCGTAATGCAATGAACAGAAAAAGGTTTGGGGATTGATTGTACCGAACTGATCGTTTTTCTTCAGAAGTCCGGCAGAGATCCTCGGCTCTGTTATGGGAGCTCCTTCTGTTCGAATTCAATAATTAGTTTGGATGAATTAGATGTGAAACTGAACCACTGGGTAACGATTATCAGTAGATTACATGATCATACCGGTTAACAGCGAGATTCTGAAACTTTCAGAAGTTTTCCGGCGAAAACAGAAAAATCCGGCAATGTCGTCTGGGGTTGACTCTGAGTGATGGAGTGGTGTTAGAATTTGTCTAATAATGGAATGAAACAGAAAAATCGAGGTAATTACCGTGTAGATGAAAGTCCCGGTTTTTCGGCGACTTGCAAAGAATTCCGGCGAGTGAAATATCTTGCGACAGAGATTCTTCAGAGGTTTAAGGTGAGTGGGGGTGATGTCAGTATGAGCTCCAAGATCTTATGTTTGAGTAAACAGACGGAATGGAATGAACTCGGTTTTCCGGCGAAAATTTCCGGTTAATTTTCAGAGAATTCCGGCGACTGCGGCGAAGTTTTCTGAGCGAAATGAAGTGTGCAGGTTGGATAGATTCGTAAGCTTAACTGATGAACAAAGTATAATTCCCGGATTTGAATTGTATTTTTCGGTTTCGAATAGAAATTTAAGGTAATGAATGAAATTGATAGATTCTTCGGTTATAACCGATCTTACTGTTAATGTGTACGTTATGACAAAAAGAAACGGCAAAGTTTGACGAAATTGTCGGGATTTCCGGCGTGAGCGGATTTGGGCGCGTTGTGTAACTGGGTTTTGATTTCCCGATTTAATTTATGTATTAATTGTTTCAATATGTAAACAAAAATCACAAGTGGCGGAGCGGTTGGATGTGTGTGTGTTAAAGCTTTGCTGACCCGGTTGACCCGGCTGACCCGGTTGACCCGGCTGACCCGGGAATCCCGGCATCCTTGTTTTATTTTTATTTCACTATTTTTAATACATTTTCAAATATAAATTTTATATTCTAATATACTTATTAATTATGTTTCGTTTAAAATTAATTTGAGCATTAAATACGCAACGAAATTTTTTGATTGATTGTTCGGTTAATAAACGAAGCGGGTTTGGTAAATCCGGTTTTTGACGGATGTTACAAATACCATTTTGAGGTTTAGCCTCAAAATAAAAAAAACATCATTCAAGTAGGCAGAAATAGAAACACCATTAAAAACGTACTTGAAACCTTGTTCAAATAAAAGGGAAACTGAAATAATGTTTCTGGTTATACCAGGTGCAAACAAACAATTGTTAAATTAACTACAAGGCCGGAAAGACATGAAAAATGAAATGTGCCAGTTGCAAGAACGGGCACTCTTTTCCCATCACCAACGATGAGTTCCATGTCGCCTTGTTTCAGCTTCCGCCACTTTTCAGGCTCCTACAAAACATTAGTGATGTGGTAACCACACCCGGTATCAAAGACCCATGATTGCTGGAAACAGTAAAAAGTTCAATAACATAAATGAGAATACCTGAAGAAGTGCCAATGTTATTGGCCTTGTTCGCCTTCAGCTTGGCCATTATTTCCGGTTCCTCGATTAAGAAGTTCTTCCTCGAGAAAGCGTCCCTTCCTTTTGATGGAAATAACATTTGCATCAGGATGGTAGAAATAATATCCGCTTCTTTTATAGTATCCGACAAAAACAACCTTTTCGCCTAGAGGATCGAGCTTATCATCAGAATCACTTGTGATGTATGCATCACATCCCCATACTCTAAGGTATTCCAAATCGGGTTTTCGCTCATGCCATATCTCATATGGAGTTTTGTTTACCTTTTTAGTCGGAGCTAGATTGTCAATGCGGGCGGCATTCATAAGAGCATGACCCCAAAAGGAGTGAGGCAAGTTAGTTCTACACATCATCGATCGAACCATATTAAGTAGGGTTCAATTTCTCCTTTCGCTCACGCCATTAAGTTGGGGTGTGCCAGGTGGAGTGGGTTCTGAAATTATTCCACACTCTTTCAGATGATTGAGGAACTCTAAGCTGAGGTATTCGCCACCTCGATCTGATCGAAGTATTTTTATCTTTCTAGTAAGTTGGTTTTCTACTTCATTTTGAAACTCTTTGACTTTTCAAAAGTTTCATGCTTATGCTTCATTAGATAGACATAAGCATATCGACTATAATCGTCGATGGAAGTAGCGAAGTATCTTTCATGGTTTCTTGTCATGGTTCTGAAAGGGCCACATACATCAGTGTGAATAAGTCTTAGCAGACCATTGGCCTGTTCACCAACACCAGTGAAGGGGCACTTTGTGAGTTTGCCAGCTAAGCAAGATTCGCAATCATTAAAGGAGTCCTGTCGAGTGGATTCAAGAATCCCCTCGGATTGGGGCCATTTAATGCGTGCCTTACTTATGTGGCCAAGTCTACAATGCCATAGAAAGATGTCATTAATACCAGCTTTGTTACGATTAGAAAGATGATATATGTTATTACATGTTTGAACATCAATCTCATAAATACCATTTCGAGGTTTAGCCTCAAAATAAAAAAACATCATTCAAATAGAAACACCATTAAAAACGTACTTGAAACCTTGTTCAAATAAAAGGGAAACTGAAATAATGTTTCTAGTTATACCAGGTGCAAACAAACAATTGTTAAATTAACTACAAGGCCAGAAGGATATGAAAAATGAAATGTGCCAGTTGCAAGAACGGGCACTCTTTTCCCATCACCAACGATGAGTTCCATGTCGCCTTGTTTCAGCTTCCGCCACTTTTCAGGCTCCTACAAAACATTAGTGATGTGGTAACCACACCCGGTATCAAAGACCCATGTATTGCTGGAAACAGTAAAAGTTCAATAACATAAATGAGAATACCTGAATAAGTGTCAATGTTATTGGCCTTGTTCGCCTTCAGCTTGGCCATTATTTCCGGTTCCTCGATTAAGAAGTTCTTCCTCGAGAAGCGTCGCTTCCTTTTGATGGAAATAACATTTGCATCAGGATGGTAGAAATAATATGCGCTTCTTTTATAGTATCCGACAAAAACAACCTTTTCGCCTAGAGGATCGAGCTTATCATCAGAATCACTTGTGATGTATGCATCACATCCCCATACTCTAAGGTATTCCAAATCGGGTTTTCGCTCATGCCGTATCTCATATGGAGTTTCGTTTACCTTTTTAGTCGGAGCTAGATTGACAATGCGGGCGGCAGTATTAAGAGCATGACCCCAAAAGGAGTGAGGCAAGTTAGTTCTACACATCATCGATCGAACCATATTAAGTAGGGTTCAATTTCTCCTTTCGCTCACGCCATTATGTTGGGGTGTGCCAGGTGGAGTGGGTTCTGAATTTATTCCACACTCTTTCAGATGGTTGAGGAACTCTAAGCTGAGGTATTCGCCACCTCGATCTGATCGAAGTATTTTTATCTTTCTAGTAAGTTGGTTTTCTACTTCATTTTGAAACTTTTGAACTTTTCAAAAGTTTCATGCTTATGCTTCATTAGATAGATATAAGCATATTGACTATAATCGTTGATGAAAGTAACGAAGTATCTTTCATGGTTTCTTGTCATGGTTCTGAAAGGGCCACATACATCAGTGTGAATGAGTCCTAGCAGACCATTGGCCTGTTCACCAACACCAGTGAAGGGCACTTTGTGAGTTTGGCAGCTAAGCAAGATTCGCAATTATTAAAGGAGTCCTGTCGAGTGGATTCAAGAATCCCTTCAGATTGGGGCCATTTTATGCGTGCCTTACTTATGTGGCCAAGTCTACAATGCCATAGAAAGATGTCATTAATACCAGCTTTGTTACGCTTAGAAAGATAATATATGTTATTACATGTTTGAACATCAATCTCATAAATACCATTTCGAGGTTTAGCCTCAAAATAAAAAAAACATCATTCAAGTAGGCAGAAATAGAAACACCATTAAAAACGTACTTGAAACCTTGTTCAAATACAAGGGAAACTGAAATAATGTTTCTGGTTATACCAGGTGCAAACAAACAATTGTTTAAATTAACTACAAGGCCAAAAGGACATTAAAAATGAAATGTGCCAGTTGCAAGAACGGACACTCTTTTCCCATCACCAACGATAAGTTCCATGTTGCCTTGTCTCAGCTTCCACCACTTTTCAGGCTCCTACAAAACATTAGTGATGTGGTAACCACACCCGGTATCAAAGACCCACATATTGCTGTAAACAGTAAAAAGTTCAATAACATAAATGAGAATACCTGAAGAAGTGCCAATGTTATTGGCCTTGTTCGCCTTCAGCTTGGCTAGATACTTTTCCAGGGCTCCATTTGGTTGCATTCAAAGCACTGACGCTCCTGGGGAGGGGGTGGTTTAGCAAGCTGCTTGTTGTTGGTGGCAGGTTTGGCAGCAACAACAGTCATTTTCTTGTCTCTGCTATTATGAGCCCTTTTCTTGTTGTTGGGCTTCTTAACGCCACCAGACTTGACCATCAGAACTTGGTTGGTTTTATGTGGAATGTTCATCTCGGCCGTTTTGAGCATACGTTGTAGCTCAGGCACAGTCTTCACCCAAGCATTCATATTATAGTTCATAATGAACTGGTCATAGGAGCTAGGGAGAGAGTTCAAGATGAAGTCCGCTGCCATTCATCTTGCAGGGGATAGCCAAGTTTGTTCATCTGGTAAATGTACCATTTCATCTTAAGCACATGATCCTTTTTTCATTTTACAGCTTATGAGCTGTTTCATGGTGTCATATCGCTTCTGTCGGGCTTGTTTCTGAAACACTCCTTTCAGTTGTTGGATCATGTCAAAAGCATCTTTATCTTCCATGTTCTTCTGAAGTTCAGGAGACATGGTGGCTTGCATAAGGCAGGCTACCTCAACGGCATCCTCGTTATGCTTTTCCAATGCCTTACGAGCAGCATTAGTGTTACTTTCAGGCTTGGTAGGGACTGGGCCATCTAAGATATATAGCTTTTTCCCCATCTTGAGAACTATTCTCATATTGCGGTGCCATTCGAGAAAGTTGGTCTTGTTCAATTTTTCCTTTTCAAGTATAGACTTGAGAGCGAAGGAGTTGTTTTCATTAGACATATGTTACATAAGCAAAGAGATTTTAATTAGTATTTTCCACGTATATTTCCTTATTTAATTAATGACCCATTACAGTAATTTAGAACAAGGAATGAGAATCTGGCTATGTCAGTAGTAAAGGCAACTGTGGCATGCACTTTAGTAAGTGACTAGGCAGACTGACAACGAGTGTCAATTGTGAGAATTGCACAACTCTCGAGTATGAGGCCGCTAAGACAACTCTTGTCTATGCATTGATACGTTTAGCCTCATCTATGCCGACTTTTTACTTTCGAGACAGCTGGAGCATGTGATGAGAAAAGAAAAAGTAATAGTCCTAAAAGAGGTACTTGTGGAAGGGCCGGATGTGTCAACGAAACCCTTGCACCTTGGAAGGATAAGGTAGGCATCAAGTGTGGTGCTGTGGCTCCAAACACTAATGGTTCGCTTTACGTTCCAAGTGTAGCTTGTGATAGGATGACATAGAATATTGTAATTTAGTATTTACCAAATAAGGTCGTAAGAGCCAATTTTAGTATATATTTAGTGATGACATGTTGATGAACCTTTCATCTCTCAGGACACTTAATTTTAAATAACCTATTAAAACTAAGTTTGTCGCGACTTGAATAACCATATAAAAGTTAATAGTTTCAAAACTATTACGTTATGAGTTTTTAAAAGTTAAAACATGTTAAATTTCAAAACTCTAATTTGTTATTATTTATTTTAAAATAAACTATTTCTTTTATAATAAATATTTACAAGTTGTAAAAATCAGTTTAGAACTTGTTATAATTGATTGTGAAATTTTAGAACACCTATTAAAAAGTTTGGTATTAGGTTAGTATGTTATATAACAATTTATAAGATAAAAGCAACCATAATAGCAAAAATTAGTGTGTAAATCTTTAGGCCATTTTGTTTGTTCTTGCTAGAGCCAAATAGCAAGACCAAACTGGGTCACGGGGTAACAAACAACCATAAGGATGGACCTAGTGCATCTAGTTGTCTTGAGCATCTCCATGATTCTTGTAATGTCTTCAATTTTGTCTTCGGGTCTTCAACATTATTTTATATTATAATATAAAATATAACAAAAATTGAAACCCTAATCTATTACAACTTTAAGCCACAAAGTGGGCCAAAAACCATAAAACCAAAAAAAACAAGAATAAAAATACAAGTACAAGGTCGGCCAGATTTACATGTTCAACACAATTGTATAAAAGTGGAAAATCATTTTTGGTCAAATAAAAATAAAAAAAAAACTTTTGACCAAATAACTTGTTGCCCAAGAAACATATAGATCTGAAACTTTAAACAAGTTAAAGTTTGAGATCTATACCGGTTAAAAGGACCGATTCCGATTTGCATGTTGTAAGCCTGGCTCTGATACCACTGTTGGGATTCAGTGGTGTCAATTTTACTTTTTATCAAAACGGGTTTGATATATTTTATTAACTAAATATATAATTAATAACAAACGCAGCGGAATAAATGTAAATAATCAACATAAAAAATGAACCGAACAGGATCATGGTTACAAACATGCACATACCGTACATAATATGATTAATCTACTGATGAGAATAAATATACCCTTTTGGTTAATAATAACCGTGTGAGACACCAAGGTTCAATGAACGGGTGCTAGACACGAACACGAACACGAAACGAGCGGAATCAGAATTCCAAAAGGGGAGGCAACACACTTTGTGTACTGTGGCGGTTGAACTTCTCTAAGCACAAGAAAAATCTTTTCTTTTGTGGTGTGCGACAGTAATGGTTTGTGGTCGTTTTCTTAACAAAGCAATAAGGAACACCCTTCATATTGACGGCTGGAATAATACAAAAGAACGAAGGGGTATAATAGTAATTCTGATAGGGAGGACTGTTTGTGTCAATGGGCAGATGGGTACGAACGAAGGGGTATAATAGTAATTCTGATGATTGGTTTATTTTTGATCCGGGTGGTATAAGCAAGGCTACTGTTTCATTGGTTAACAATAGTGGTAGTTGGGGTCTGCAGTAAGGGGAGGAAGATGTAGAAAATACGGAAGCTGGTTCATGATAGGATGGTTTGGTGCTGCAGTAGAGCTGGATTGTTGCAGTGGAAGAATACTAGCTGGATGGGATGGATGCAGTTGGATGGATGAGTAAACAAGAGATCAGAAGATTTTTAGCATCTTGTTTACTCATCCAACTATCCAGTTAGTATTACTGTTATTTTGTGTAGTGTGCAGGTACTTGGAAGGCTGCTGATTGAAGATTTTTGCTAATTATTAGTTTTTGATGTATAGTTTTTTGTTTATGTTTTTAGTTTTGTTTTGTGTTTGGATTGGTTTATGTTTAGATTGGTTTGGTGGCTTTTTGTTATGTCAGTCAGGTTGGCTTATTTTGTGCGGTTTTTCCTTGGGTTTTATGTTCCGGGAATCTAAGGCCTAGTAAAGCTATGTAAGAAATGGGGAGGTTAACAAAAAGCAATCTAGCAAAGTCTTAATTTATTATTAGGTTAGCATGATGGAAAGGAAACAATACAATACAATACAAAGTCACTCGAGAGATGAATCATGTTTCTGAACGGAGCGAGAGTAGACCAGAATATCACCCGGATTATTCGCATCGCACACCGGCTGCAGGCTCTCTCGTATCACCTCTCTGCCCTTCTCCATCGGACCATCCTGATCTTTCTTTTCCACCACCTCCTTCTTCTCCAATATTTGTTGCTGCTCTCTTCTCTCTTTGTTAGCTTCCATATATATATATATATATATTCTTCAAAACGTACGTACCACTTGATATATCCTTTTACGCACGTACGTACACTCATATATATATATATATATTTTCTGTTATCATGACCAAGAGCACACGTGTAGTTACATCAAGTGAGAGCATTGCATGCTAGCCATCTGGGAGAACCTTACTCATCGTCACCGACCTTAATAACTCCTAGCCACGTACGTGATTAAGTTGGAGCCGCCTGTTTGCATCAAAAAATAAATACCGATATGAATTAAGATAATACATGTACATTTTCAAAAAAAAACCCTTTGTTTTGTTATGTTGAAAATGGATACGTACCATCGTAATTTGGTTTTCTGAAATAAAAAGGATAGCTTATCTTTTTAATTAATTTATTTATATATTTTTGTATATAAATGTTATTAAACAGGATGTTACCTTGGTCATAATATATATGTTACCCTCAACAACCTCATGGATATTGAGAATTGCCATAACCGCATTAACTCTTCTTTTGCTATATAAATTTATTAGAAAGCAAAGCATGTAGATTTCATTATTTTTCTTGATGTTATTAATTTGTCTAGCGTAATGCACATACACATACATATTCACTATTTCCACATGCATGTATGTATGTATGTATATCCAATTAAACTAACTCATCTAGTAACCGACTAATTAATATGCTTATGTTGGTAGAGAATGCCCATCAGAAAATGAATGAAGGGTGATGAATGACTTATGGCCTACCTATAGCTATAGCAAGCAAGCAAGCAAGCTCATTTGGAAATATCATGTAGCACGCCTTTTATTTAGAGTACATGTGGCAATTACTGGTCTTTTGCATAAGACTAGTACTGATGATGTTAGAAAACAAAGAATTGAAATAAGATTTTTGGAACAGATTTGAATGTAAAAATACATATATGTGATACATACATACATATTGTGGTTAATATAGAATCTAGAGAATACTTTTACAATCTCGTGTAACTGAAATTAATCACTCCCATAATAATATTGTTAAGTACATGTCACTTTTAGATCACCTAAACAACTTCTAAATCGTTGGACTTACGGTACTTGTCATTTTGCTAAGATATAATTTATTATATATGTTGGCATCGTTATATCATGCAAACGTAATCACCGGTAAAGAAGACTTTTGAATGTAAACACGTAAAAAAGGGTTGCTATATATATCTGAACGGTGATGATAAGAGTTAGTTGTACATACGTACGATCTCATTATTCAATTCCTATGAAAACAAAATTCAACAAATTGATGATGGGATAAGATTTTATGACCAATAGGTTTTAGTTTCGATTCCTACAAGGGGGTTTTCCCATATTTATTGGGTTTCCTCCTGAATTGGTGTATAGGTTTTATGCCTAGTGATCGGGTGGTTCCGTTGATGGCACGATAGTGGTCCATTATTTGCCGTTCAAAATAAAAATAAACTAGTAGTGGGTAGTTAAGCATGTTTCCATGATTTCCTATTTTTGGGGTTAATCTGCGTTCTTGTAAGGAATGTTAGTTATGAATGAAAAGTAAGTAGAAAATTGTTCCGAAACATCCTTCTCTCTTCTCTCTAGTTTTCCTCTTAATTGCCCTTGACCACCGATTAACCAACCGTTGGCACCACATCAGAAAAATATACATGCATTAATCCAGTGCCTTGAAACCCATACCCACACTCTTATGTAACTTACTATCGAATTGGCCCTTAATTTTCTTAATTCTCTTCTTTTATATATTAACTAGATTTAATTTCCTCGCATTGCGGGGACAAGGTGTAAGACTGTGCTACCAACGTAGTGGGGCGAAGGTGTAAAGCGGTGCTAAACAAACGACCATCATAACGGGAAATAACGTAAAACAAAAACATGAATTTCTAACATCAAATAACTTACATGACGTAAAGCGTAGATGAAATCAAATATATACCAACACGTATTAGAAAGTTAAGGGGTCAAAGTGTTTAGAAAATTGGGAACAAAGTGGTCAACTTTGAAATTTGAGGGGCCAAAAAAAACATTTTATTTAAAGGAAAAAGGAAAAGAAAAATGAGGGACAAAATTGACAACCAAACAAAGTTTGGTGGCCAAAACCAAATGTCACAATTTTACTGTTCTTAACGGTGTGCAAAAACCAAAACGTGTTTTGTTGTGAAAGTGTGAAAACCAAAAATTTCTGATGAACGTATAAAAGCAGAAAATTTGTGAAAACCAAAACGGGTTCAGGTCGGGTTAAACCTGTCAACTCGCAAACCTGACCCGTTTAGCACCCCCTGAGTTAAGTGGCGCTGGCGCTTGCCTATGAAACAAATAATGATAATAATTCCAGGTTCGGTCCCTGTTAGTATCGTTTATTTTTCATTTTTTACTAGGTTTCTTCCCTTTTCAATTTAGACTCTATGACCTATGCTTCCATGTTTTAGTTGGGCTTTGAAAATCTAACAAATTTTGATAATCCATGTTTTAGTTGGGCTCTGAAAATCTAACAAATTGTGATAAAAACCAGTGGACTTCGGTGAAGGGTAAAAAAACTTTTAACCCTTTTTAAGTTTTATTGTAAACCTAATTATTTTTCTAAATTTTATTGAAATTATATTATATGTATTATGTTCATTTCAAAAGAAGATATCTAAAGGTTAAAAAATTCATTTCAAAAGAAGATATCTAAAGGTTAAAAAAGGACTAGGATGAAGCTGAGTAAAATACGTAGATTAATTTCTAAATTTTATGATATTTTAAGTGATCTAAACCCGTTTTCCAAAAAAGCCCATGATTAAATTTATAGCCCAACGAAAAAATAGTAAAAGAGTAGCATTTTTAGTTTTGTTCTACTTAAGGGTCAATTGATGTCCTATTATTGATTTTTTTTTTTATATATAGGTTTATTTGTTCTACTTAAGGGTCAATTGATGTCCTATTATTGATTTTTTTTATATATAGGTTTATATTTAAGGTTTTAGGGATCCATTTTCTTTTACCTCACAAAGTCTCCAAGGGATCTTGTATTCTCAGGCACGGCCCTGTTACTACCTAATTGGTTTAAACGTGATTTGAGTATGACAAATTACTTTTTGGCTGGGCCTCTATAAATTGATTCTTGAGCCACTTATATTGGAGTCAACCGGAACAAACCGAATTAGGAGAAAAAGTGTAAACTAGTAACTTGATCTGGGTGAATTAAAAAGTTTGTCATATTTTTATATACACATAGAGAATTTGAGTTCATATATTCATGTCTATTTAATTTTAAGCTCATAAATCCATTACTCGATTTTATAATCGAAATATGAACTTGAATTAGTCTATAAACTGAATGTACATAAATTTTGAAAAAAGTTATAAAAAAGAAAGTAAGAAGGATGACTTGTTTTAATGAATGTGCGAATCTCATATTTCGAAAGAAATATTGTTGATGGGTGAATATAAAACTTTAAGGTTAAAATGAGTAAAAATATAAAATTTTCAAGTTTAGAGAAAAGATATAATAATTATTTTTTAACAGGTAAATATAATATTTTAAGTAGTTTCTTAAGGACAAGTCTGGTATATTTTTAGTCTAAATTAGGTATTTCATTTGTTAGGATTCCCTTCGTATGAATACATCACATGATCATAACTTGTATACATTAAATTATTAATGTTACGCTTTAAAAATTGTGGTTGCTTGGTAGATTACCTATCATTATTGGATTATTATCTTTGTGAGCTAAATCAAAATTTCTTTTATTAGGTGCTCATCAAACACCTCTAAAATATTTAACATAATAACTAATCTCTTTGTTCTTTTGCTGGCTTTTCTCTATTTTAGATTACGATGGTGCCCGGCCTAACCGCCTAAGTGTTTGGTATTATTAATGTTTCTTCTTTGTTTTTTTTTTTTTTTTGTTAGGGTCTTAAGCTAGTCCTACACTTTTATTATATTGTCTTTGATTTTTTTATTTTTTCATTTGTTGGTGGTTTGTTAGGTGGGCGGCAGTTAATTAGTGCAATAGACTACTACATAAAGTCATAAATGTTAGTACATTATTCTACTTATTATATGACTATTAATTATAGAAAAACAAGTGCTATTTACCCCCTTGCAACTTGTGGTTATAGTAAAACAAATTTTGATTTAACATAATGAGAAAGGGCATGGCTGGTCCGATATAAGTGATACATATATGATTTGGGAGATCATTTTTCTCCATGCTTTTTTGCTTTTCGGTGCAACCAAATTATTACCCTACTAACAAACCCACAAATTATATTCTTTAGATCTACCTATATAATGAACATTTTGACCATTCCCCATAAAAAGTTATGGCCAAAGTTCCACCCTACTTCTGTTAAAAAAAAGTTCCAAACTACTCTACGAACAAGATGTGTTACCCTCGATCAAACATTAAAGAATAAAGACAAAACCTTAATTAATGAAAGTTAGAACTAAATTCATAATATGGCCAAACCACAATGTTCGTTCGTGTTCTGAGATACAAAACGTAATCATCATCATACTCAGTAAATCCCAACAATAGCAAAGCTAAGGTAGGGCTGAGAATGGTAAGATGTAGACAGTCTTACCTCTACACCGTAGGAATCATGAGGTGGCTTCCAATGAGACCCCCGTCTTGATAGTAGTTTTGCATCAAACATTGGACATCAGGCACATAACATTCAACAATTAAGACAAAGGCCAATTAGTGTATGTACTCCCTTGTCTTTTGGCTATCAACGCCATCACATGGTCATGATGCATGATTAACCATCCCTTCTTTTAACGTTATTTTCACGAATTAGTAAAAGAACGTTAAAATTCGTGCACTTTCACTTTTGCCTCCCCAGCGCCCACACATATATACATTATATGCGCATACCGCAAGCGGGGCGTATGAGATTCAAAACATAAGCGTATGACATAAGCGATAGGTGCAATTTTGAAATACATTGTGTTGGAAATTAATGAAAAATAATATTATATTAATGATTAATATAATAATTATTTAGTGATTAAAGCAATTGAATGGGAGATCATAAGCTTTAATTATGTGTTGGAACCTTAATGTGTGGGGAATTGTGCTTGTCCCACATTGGTGGAAAGATAAATCTTTTGTAGATTTATAATTAGAATTCTCTACACGAATGTATTCTTGTATGACAACTCACACCCAGTGGCAGCCAGGAGGGTGCGTAGCACCCGACACGCGCACGCGCATGCGCCCGGGAACGGGACCGGGACGAGGGCGATGGGCGCACTTCGCACGCTCGCATCGCCGCTTGGAGCCGCCTTTTAGATGGGTATTGGTGTGGTCAGCTAGAGACTTTTCAAGTTCCTAACTGACAAGTGATTAAGTCTCAGAATTCATTGTGTAATTGAATTATAGAGGTTATTTTTATTGAATTCTGTATTCAATAGGGACTTATCACTTCAAATTATGTTCAGTTGGTATATTCAAAGCTTTGTGCTTTGTTTTAGATACCAGAACTCATAAATCGTATGGCTGATACAACACACACACACGAATTCCATGACTTCGATTCTCTGCGCTCTCGTTTCAGGTATACTTTTGGGTGCTAGGCTAATCCCGGCAGTACAATCTGCTTAGGCTGTTGTACCCTGGGAAGCAGACGGGTTCACCTGGGTGGCCCGAAATCTGTTTTAAGGGAAGCGTGATCTTAACGTGCCTCAGTCACCGTTTGTTTACGTGTTTCTTTATTTCTTTGTAATTTGTTTTACTATAGTTTACATTTCTTTGTATTTCCTTCATTTTGGCTCAAGCTATTTGGTGTATTGTAATCAGAATCATGATTAATAAAATTGTTATTTTATTTATTTTGGTGAACGGATTTCCTACAAGCTTAAAACCGATTTTAAAACCCGTTCACTGTTTTGGTTTTAAAAGTTTTTTATAAACTGTTAATTTTTTAGCAAACTTTTGTAGTTTGCATTGGTTTTATGTAAACCAATCTGTTTCTGCGTTAAAATGATTTTTTTTCTCTCGTTTCAGAAATGGCTATTGTTCCAGCAACCACATCAACCACTGTTGGATCCACATCCACCACCATGGGACCATTAGTTGGTACCCAAGCAGCCCAAGCTGTGGCTAATCATGCTGAGAAGCCAGAAAAGTTCACTGGCTTGAACTTTAGGAGGTGGCAACAGAAAATGTTGTTTTATCTGACCACCTTGAACCTTGCGAGGTTCTTAACTGAGACCCCCCTGTTCTTGCAGAAGGGACTAATGATGCCCAATATGTGAGTGCAGTTGATGCATGGAAACATTCTGAGTACCTATGCCGCAACTATGTGTTGAATGGCATCTCGGATGCATTGTATAATGTATATTTCAAGGTTTCAACTGCCAAAGAATTATGGGAGTCATTGGAACGCAAATACAAGACAGAGGATGCGGGTACTAAGAAGTTTGTTGTGGCTAGATTTTTGGACTATAAAATGATTGACTCAAAAACTGTTATGAGTCAAGTTCAAGAATTGCAGATTATTCTTAGTGACATTTCGTCTGAATGAATGAATCTTAGTGAAACATTCCAAGTGGCAGCAATTGTTGAAAAGTTGCCTCCTAGTTGGGTGGATTTCAAGAACTACCTTAAGCATAAGCGAAAGGAAATTACAATTGAAGACCTTGTGGTTCGTTTTCGTATTAAGGAAGACAATAGGCTGTCATACAAAGGAAGTCAAGTTGAAGCTTCAGCAAAAGCAAACCTTGTGGAACATGGTCAATCCTCAAGAGGTCACAAGGGTAACAAAGGCCACAAGTTCAATGGCAAGGGAAAGAACAAAGGTGTTGACCTTGGGCCAAAGAAAGGTAGTGTGAAGAAGAAGGTTGGTCCCTTTAAAGGGAAGTGTTACAATTGTGGACAAACTGGTCACCGTGCTGACCAATGCAAAGAGCCTAAACGTGACAAGGCTCTTATGGTTGATGATGATATGCCATTAGTGGCCATGATTTCAGACCTCACTGCCATGATGGAGGAGGTAAACTTGGTGGGTGATGAGCCAAAAGGGTGATGGGTTGATACTGGGGCAACCCGCCATGTGTGCCCAGACAAGAGCCTCTTTAATACGTTTAAAGAGGTGGTGGGAGAAGAGAAGTTGTACATGGGAATGCTGCTACAGCTGATATCAAGGGAGAAGGAGATGTGATTTTAAAGTTGGCTTCTAGGAAAGAGCTCACTTTGAAGAATCTGCTTTATGTTCCTAACCTGCGCAAGAGTCTTGTGTCAGGTTGGATGCTTAACAAGTTTGGTTTTCGTTTGGTTTTTTAGAGTGACCAGTTTCTTTTAAGTAAGCGTGGTATGTTTGTGGAAAGGGATATGCCCAAAATGGCATGTTTAAACTTAATGTAATGGTTGTTAAGAAAAACATGAATAAAAATGCTAGTACTTCTGCTTACTTGGTTGAGTCTCCTAATGTTTGGCATGAATGTCTTGGTCATGTAAATTTTAATTCGATGCGTCGTTTAATTAAATTAGATTACATACCAAATTTTACCATTGACTCTAAAACAGAATGTAAAACATGTTTTGAAGCCAAACAAACAAGATCATCCTTCAAATCAGTTGAAAGAATAACCGAACCCCTTGATCTGATTCACACTGATGTTTGTGACTTAAAATCAATTCCCACAAGAGGCGGTAATAAATATTTTATTACTTTTATCGATGACAATACAAGATATTGTTATGTTTACTTACGTAAGAGTAAGGATGAAGCAATTGACAAGTTTAACTTGTATAAAGCTGAAGTTGAGAATCAACTCAACAAGAAAATAAAGCGTGTGAGAAGTGATAGAGGAGGTGAATATGTTTCACCATTTGGGGAAGTATGTGCAAAAAGTGGCATAATACATGAATGTACCCCTCCTTATACACCCCAATCAAATGGCATTGCGGAACGAAAGAATCGTACACTAAAAGAAATGATGAATGCCATGTTGATAAGTTCTGGGATGAGCCAGGACATGTGGGGGGAGGCCATTTTATTGGCCAATTTTTTGTTAAATAAAATACCTTTCAAAAATAAGGATGTAACACCACATGAGTTGTGGTGGGGACATAAATCATCCTATAAATACTTGAAAGTATGGGGGTGTCTGGCCAATGTGATTGTTACACCCCCTAAGGCACTTAGAATAGGGCCCAATACTGTTGATTGCATTTTCATTGGATATGCCAAAAACGGTAGTTCACATCGTTTCCTTGTATATGAATCTAAGAATCCTGAGGTGCACAAGGACTCTATCATAGAAACAAGGCCAGGAAATGTGACTTACTTTGAAGAAAGTTTCCTATGTTAGTACAAACTCATACGAGTTCTTCAAATCATGTAAGTTCATCAACAATGGTTGATGAGATTGTTCGAGAGGAAACTCAAGAACGATCAGAGATTGAAGAGGGTGAGCAAAGAAGAAGTAAAAGGCAAAGGATTGAGAAATATTTTGGACCTGACTTTCTTACATACATGGTTGAGAGTGAGCCTCAAACCTATCGAGAAGCAGTCACCTCTTCAGATGGACCTCAATGGAAAGAAGCCATCAAGAGTAAAATTGATTCTATCTTGCAGAATCATACTTGGGAGTTAGTAGATCTTCCACCAGGGTGCAAGCCACTTGGATACCGATGGATATTTAAGAAAAATATGAAAGCGGATGGCTCTGTCAACAAGTATAAGGCATGGCTTGTGATCAAAGGGTTTAGACAAAGGAAGGTCTTGACTATTTTGACACATACTCGCCTGTTACTAGAATAACCTCTATTAGGTTGGTGCTTGCAATAGCAGCTTTGAGAAACTTGGAAATACATCAAATGGATGTAAAGACCGCATTTCTCAACGGGGAATTAGAGGAAGAGATTTACATGGAGCAACCAGAGGGTTTCTCCACTCCTGGCCAAAAGGGCAAAGTGTGTAAACTCGTCAAGTCATTATATGGCTTGAAGCAAGCTCCAAAACAATGGCATCAAAAGTTTGACCAAGTTATGCTTAACAATGGTTTCAAAATAAATGAATGCGATAAATGTGTCTATGTGAAAGACACTTCTAAAGGTTATGTGATCTTCTGCCTTTATGTAGATGATATGCTTATCATTGGGAGTGATGATAAGATCATCAGATCTACTAAAGACATGTTGAAAGCAAGATTTGACATGAAAGATATGGGTCTAGCTGATGTGATTCTTAGAGTAAAGATCATTAGAACCCAAACTGGCTTGGTGCTAAGTCAATCTCATTATGTTGATAAGATCCTTCAGAAGTTCAATCCAGAGGACACGAGTGTAGCTCAAACTCCAATTGATACCTCTCAACATTTGTCAAAAAATAGAGGCGAGAGTGTTGCTCAATTGGAATACTCAAGGATAATTGGCAGTCTTATGTATCTCATGTCATGTACTCGGCCAGACTTGGCATATGCTGTGAGCAGGCTAAGTAGATATACTAGTAATCCTAGTTCAGAGCATTGGAAGAGTATGACAAGATTATTAAGATATTTGAGATACACGAGAAATTATGGACTGCATTATGGCCAAAATCCAGTAGTTATGGAAGGATTCAGTGATGCCAACTGGATATCCGATCAGAAAGATTCTAGATCTACAAGTGGATATGTGTTTACCCTTGAAGGTGCAGCTATTTCTTGGAAGTCGTCCAAGCAAACTCTTATAGCTAGATCCACGATGGAATCTGAGTTTATCGCGTTAGATAAAGCTGGAGAAGAGGCAGAATGGTTACGTCAATTCTTGGAATATGTTCCAAGATGGCCTAAGCCTGTGACGGCCATCTGCATACATTGTGATTGCCAATCAGCTATTGGTAGAGCTCAAAATGCAATGTATAATGGCAGATCAAGGCACATACGACGTCGACATAACACGATACGACAACTACTCTCAACTGGAGTTATCACGATTGACTATGTGAAGTCAAAGGATAACATTGCGGATCCGCTTACAAAAGGCTTAAGCAGAGAGGTAGTACATAAGTCGTCGATGGGAATGGGACTAAAGCCCTTGGAGTAAGTTTGTACAACGGAAATGGAGTAAGTTTGTACAACGGAAAACCTATCCTAGAAGATTGGAGATCCCATGATCTAGGCTCAATAGGACCACCTAACTGTACGAGCTAAGGTCACTGTGGGGGAGTACCTCAATTTACAAAAGGGAGTTACAAACTTCCTAGTCCATTCCTACGTGAAATCAGTGATATCAAGAGAGGTTAAGCATATGGCTTTTAATGATTTGTAAATCACCTATGTTAGAGAGAAGTGGGGTCGCTTCGAATGGAATTGGGGGCACAATTCCTAGAGGTCTCGCAGAACCAAGATGGTGTTCCATGACCATAACGGACACATCTATGAGGGGTTAGCCAGACCAGGAAGAGTAATGCATGATGTGTAATAACGTCTACATAAAAAGGGGTTGGTTCAAGGACATCGCGTCTACTAATCGCTAGGAGACTAAGTATACGTCACAAAGGAGGGTTCAAAGGGAAACCTACCTATTCTGCATTACTTGACCTCTGAAATTTTATCATGACACTTGAGTGTGTGGGATGATCTCCATTCATGTGGGGGATTGTTGGAAATTAATAAAAAATAATATTATATTAATGATTAATATAATAATTATTTAGTGATTAAAGCAATTGAATGAGAGATCATAAGCTTTAATTATGTGTTGGAACCTTAATGTGTGGGGAATTGTGCTTGTCCCACATTGGTGGAGAGATAAATTTTTTGTAGATTTATAGTTAGAATTCTCTACACGAATGTATTCTTGTGTGACAACTCACACCCAGTGGCAGCCAGGAGGGTGCGAAGCACCCGACACGTGCCCGCGCCCGGGCGCAGGAACGGGACCGGGACCGGGACGAGGGCGATGGGCGCAATGTGGCGCTTTGATGGCGCACTGTACACTTTGCACACTCGCAACGCCGCGAGCCGCTTGGAGCCGCCTTTAGTATTTTTTAGATAGGTCTTGGTGTGGTCAGCTAGAGACTTTTCAAGTTCCTAACTGACAAGTGATTAAGTCTCAGAATTCATTGTGTAATTGAATTCTAGAGGTTATTTTTATTGAATTCTGTATTCAATAGGGACTTCTCACTTCAAATTCTGTTCAGTTGTTATATACAAAGCTTTGTGCTTTGTTTTAGATACCAGAACTCATAAATCGTATGGTTGATACAACACACACACACACGAATTCCCTAACTTCGATTCTCTGCGCACTCTCGTTTCAGGTATACTTTCGGGTGCTAGACTAATCCCGGCAGTACAATCTGCTTAGGCTGTTGTACCCTTGGAAGCAGACGGGTTCACCTGGGTGGCCCGAAATCTGTTTTAAGGGAAGCGTGATCTTCACGTGCCTCAGTCACCGTTTGTTTACGTGTTTCTTTATTTCTTTGTAATATGTTTTACTATAGTTTACATTTCTTTGTATTTCCTTCATTTTGGCTCAAGCTATTTGGTGTATTGTAATCAGAATCATAATTAATAAAATTGTTATTTTATTTTTTTTGTGAACGGATTTCCTACGCATTGTAGAATTCTTAAATACATGTTGCTAACAAGATTTCAAATCAAGTGACACTAAAGGTTAATAGTCAAATATGCTCTTGTGACAAGTGAATCTAGATTTGAAGTCGAGGCTTACAATTTACAAACAAATAAAGGGATGATTTGGTATGAGGAGAAATAGAAGGCAGTCAAAGTCAAAACACAAACAACAAAAACAGGGATAAGAAGGTCACCTACAATACAAGATACAAGCTTTAGGTCTTGTGCTAACGTCACTTTCTCCCTCAATTATCGTCCTCTTCTTCTTCCTTAAATTCTGCCACGATTTTCGATCCCCCCTCAGGCCCCATCTTATCTTCACCTTCTTCCCCAATTCAATTCAATTTCCCACAAACAAAAACCCAAAAAGTTTCAATCTTTGGTATCCAACATGACCGATACACATCTAGTAGAACGTTTTGGGAAAATCTTGATGGTCTCAATCGTAGTATTTTCTGTACTTGTAATCTTCATATCCTTCATCCACAACTACGCCAAGTGGTTCTGGTGCCACCGAGAAGCCGCCACCAACACCCCCCGCCGCCGCCGCCGTGGCGACTTTACCGCCGGCTACCAGGAACAGCAGCATTCCGGCGTCACCGTCCTCCGCCGGGGCCTTGACCCCACCTTCTTAAAAACCATACCCGTTATACCCTTTGACCCAAAAGATTTTACAGAAGGTTTGGAATGTGCAGTTTGCTTGTCAGATGTGTGTGAAGGAGAAAAGATAAGAATATTGCCTAAATGTAATCATGGGTTTCATGTGGAGTGTATTGATATGTGGTTTTATTCACATTCCACGTGTCCAATATGTAGAAACCCTGTGGTTGGTTCAGGTGAGAGTGTGGAGAATCTGCTGGAGACTCAAGAGGAGGAGTCAACAGATTTTCCAACTAATATTTTGTTTTGGGGTGATGAGACTGAAGTTAGCACTTTAACTTCTCAGTTGCAGGAAGCTAATAGCAGTTATCATCAACCAGCTTCAGCATCAACACAGATGAGACCGGATTTAGTGATTGACATACCCTTATCATCGAGACGGAATGATTGTGATGGAGATCAGAAGTCACCATCGCCTGTTTCGACGTCACGGATAACCAGGATTTTGAGTGGTAGTAGACGATTTATTAACCCGTTTAGCCATGCCAGTGGTGAACAGGGAAGCAGGGGACATTTTTGATCTATATGTTGTACCTAAACTAAACAATCAATCGTCGGATTCCCTCTCTATCTACAAGTTGTGTATACTGAGGAATTGGATTGGGTTGGATATATTTTAGATTAGCAATATCATCCATCATCATATGTTGTTGTAAAACTGTAATTAGTTTTAGCATCTCTGTTTGAGGCAGAAGAGTGTCATCATGTAAATTCTTATTCAAATTGAATCATACTCGTATACATGTATTTATATCACACATTGTCACAGCTATTGTTTCGTTTGTTCTAGAAAGTTAAGACTCTGCAGTACAGGTAATTGTTACATGTGGCAGTTGGGTATATGTCTCCAAACTAGCCTTTCAAAGTAGCAAAACGACAACAAATTTCATCCCATGTCATTCTGCAAAGTAAGCAAACTGGCTTTGGTCCTTGAGCAAGCAGTGTTTGGTATGCTTCTTGTTGGCTTTGTTCATGCACTACATTTTCTGCTGGCATGCATGTAGCTAGTGTTTGTGTTTGCTTCCTTCACAACTTGTACAAAGTACGAATTTTAGTGAAACAAGTTTGATGTGTTCTTAGAGGCTAAATTCACACTTGAGATCCTGCATTGTATCAATGGTCATCCACATGATTAATGCATCAAACATTGCAACCAGGTATTTTTAACCGATCAACCTTTTACGACTGACCGGCTTTGTTTTTTAAAACACCAGAGACAGACAAACAAAACTAGCATCCACATCTCTTTCGCATCTTCTTTTGCAGTTTCTACCGCATTTTTTTCTCCATTAAACCTTGTGATTTTCTTCTTCCTTTGCAACAACTTCATATCCATCACATACTCTGGGAACAACTTCCTAAATGTTGGGCTGTCAACAAATTATCACAGACCACAAAGACTTCAATAATGGTTCAGCTTTCATACTTTATCAATGGGCAAACTGAAACAAACTTTATAACTCTTCCCCATTTTAGCAACCACCTTCAAACAGAAACCAGCTGCAGTTTACTACAAATTTTAACCACCACATTAGATTTATTACTGATTGTAGCAACAAACGACGCGTTCAACTGCAGGTCATTTGCTGATGTGACATCTAATTTCACATTTCATAAATAATTTTCAAATACAAATTATAAAAACAGATCTTGGTTTAGAACTTGCTAATTTGCACTTTTTTCTATATTTTCCATACAAGCATTTTTAGCATGTGTGGCATCAATTGGGACCTCGTCGACAATTACAGATACCATCAATCAAAATGGAGTTTGTTGGGTTAAGATAACAGTAGCTTGAGAGCGACCACATTGTGCTCCAACTTTCTGGATGGAGTGGTAAAAGACGAATGTAACGTCTGTATGTTGGTATGTGTAATGCTTCTGATACGGTACCATTAAGACATTCGATGCATGTCTATAGTTAAATGTTTGATGTTTAGTCTATTGTCTTAGATTAGTAACGCCTGTAGTATTTGTCCAACAGATGTTACCCAGAGCTAGTAACGTCTGTGGTATTGGTCATACTCTAGATGAGTTGGTGACATCTGCAGGTGTCGTGTTTCGACTGGGCTAGGGTTAACCGGAGCTGCCATACCCCAGCTTACAGGTGATGTTAGGAGTTGTCATGGTAAAGATGCTATTTCCTTAACTTATTTAGTTACATCTGAAGCTGTCTCTCCCCGGACATTCGGTAGTGAACTGAACCTCTTTAAAGGTATCCTTGGTTTCATGGATACCATTTGTCATATTCAAAATTTGGCAAGTTTCTTTTCATTTTGAGTTCATTCAAAATTCATCAAACAGTGCTATATCTACACTAGTAGCTCTCTAAAAACAGGGAGTGGGCATTTAGACTGTTTACAAAACGAACATATTATCAAACGTTCATGAACGCGACCTTTGTTCGTGTTTGGTCATCTAATTAATCGAACGAAAAGTTTTGTTCATGTTCATACAAAGAACGAATGTAAACGAACTTCCTGTCAAATGGGTCACTGAACGTTCGATTCGTTTACAGCCCTAACTATAATCTAAAAAATCACATAAGCAGTTTAAATAGACAAATTCCCAAACACCGATGGTGACAAGTCAGATGTCAAACATTACAAGAAAACATATAACAGCTGAACAACACAGCCCCAAAGATCCTGTGTTCAAATGCCATAATACCTGAAGGGTAACAGAATAAAAATGTCAACAGTTTCAAGTACAAAATAGAAATTTTATTAAACCATATAGAGTCTAGTCTATAAACGACTGATAACAGCTTCAACCTCAGCCGGGGTGTACAAGTGATAAGTAGGAGCCACCTTTGCAATATCCACATTATTAGGAGTTACCTGAACCCAAAACCAAATCACAATCATCAACACTATTTCTCATCATAAAGCATGATGATATGAGAGACGAAATATTTAATGCTTCTAAGCGTGGACTTAAACTCACCTTTTCTTCCATCACTTGCTTCAAGATGGAAAGAGCAATTGTTTCAGCTTCTTTTAGACTCAAGTCCTAACAGTAAAATGCAATCACAATCAGCAATGACATTCAGCAAGCAAATGAACACAAACTAAATCAGACCTTGTTAAATTGCTCCTGCAGAGAGCTGTCAGCACCTTCAGACCCTGACCCTATAGCTTTTGCATTGCATTGCCAGAATGTGCCCGATGGATCCGTATAGTATCTGCATATAAACAACCCGACATCTTATCCTATGTTTCTTTCCTTTTTTTGTTATTACTGACTGTATACATAACTAACATGAAGAAATAACCCAATATTGATACTTACAGACTGGGACCATTTTCATCATGGCCTGCAATTAGAAGAGATACCCCAAAAGGCCGAGACTGCAAAAAAGTCGGAATTTGAAAGATATTAGTTCATCATACTCACACACAGAGGCTGAATACCATCTTAATAGGTATTAAGTTGAATTGCCAACCATGGATTCTTCATCTCCTTCACCAAATCGCAGTGCCAGATTGCACAGAGCTTGGGTGGTTGACTCAACAGTCATTGGCTCACCATAGGAAAACCTATGATTCTAATGACAAAAAAATGAACATCAATATTAATGCACAACTTATTACTGGTAAACAATATTGTTATTGATGTTAAAGTCACCTGAGTCTCAACCCGTGCATGTTCAACTAGCGTTCGGGCATCTGCAATTAATCCACTCATGGCACAGCCAATGTGTTCATCAATTTCCATAATTTTCTCGACACTACTAGGTTCCTGCAGTTAGTAATATGTGAGAATATTGAGTACAAGTGTTGCATTAATAGCAGTAAACTGAAATGTTCAACTTCTACCCAAAGTTAAGTAATAACATTATATAGTCAAAACCACCTAACCATTTATTAAAACTTCTTTCTGCAACGTCATAATACACACAAACCAAACAGTTGAAATCAATATAAAACTTAAAAGGTTATACAATTTCTTGTTTATCAATTTCTGAAACACCAGAAACCTAGGAACGAACCAAATAGTTGTGTATTAGACTATTGATTTAACCTCAATTCATTCATGATTACAATTATGTGAAAAATCATAAATTTTGTATTGCTCTCATACCTCCAGATAGTCAGATACTAAACAACTATAAATACTAACCACAAGTATATAACACACAGGCCTAGCAGGCAATGTCCTACTTGGTAGTGTGACTATGATTATTGCAGATTTCATATATGGGAAATCCATATCCAGATTATCTTTCAGATCAATTAAGAATATCATTATCAGTTCAGACTTCAGAATAGCACCATCAAGCAGACAGATGCGAGTATGGAAAAAAAACCATAATTTCAGTTTAAAGAAAAGCAGCTCTGCAGTAGAACCAACCAATTACCAGATAGGCTTATAGCAGAAATATATGAGTGCGAGAAACAAGAACATACAAATTTGACAAAATAATTGCAAAGGCACTTAAATATTAGTGATAAGTAGACATGGCAAAACAGAACGGGTCAGGACAGGTCGTGTTAAAAAGTAGCCTTTTTGGTTCGAGTCGTAACTGTTTTTGACAAAAATGGATACAGGTTGTTTTATGTTTACAAACAATCTCCAGACTTCTCTGACAATCAATTACTGCAACTTACAAATAGGCGGTAGGCCATAAGGTTTTTATCTGGCTTAAGTTTGCTTCTTACTTTACTATTCCAACTTCCAAACTTTCTTTGCTGTTCTCAGTCTCTTTCCCTCTAAGTTTTAGCTCTGTCCCAACATTCCGGCAGCATCTCCATCACCTACAAATTGTGTTGCTCTTCGCTCTACTGACATCAAAATCGACCTCGTTTCTATCTCCTCATCTCAAAATCGTCCATACTAACCATCAATGGTAACCATTTTCGTCACCATAAAATCCGATAAAGACCGTCTTTCCCGCCACCTCAAAACCTAGTCTCCACTTTCAACGACTTTGCGAACCATCACAGACGATAACATCATTTGGTTCAAAGGTTCCCAAAAGGAAAGATTTCGATTAACTTTGAAAATTTCATATGTTAAACAGGGCCAGAAAGGGCTACTGTGTGGTAGTTGTGGCAAGGGGATATATCTCACCCATGGAGGACAGTAGCAGTTGACCAGTTATTCATGTTACAATAGGCTTTAGTTACTCATCTGGACCCAAAACCTGCTCAATGTGTTACAAATTTGACCCAAACTAACCCAGGTTTAGTGGTAATCCAACAACTATGACACCCAAACAGAGGAGGGGAATATAAATTCAGCAGATTGCACAAAGAAGCTTAAATTTCTATCACAATTACATAATTGTGCCGTAATGATGAATGATGCAACGCACCGCGCGTGCGCGCGCACGCACCCACCCACACACACACACACATACAGGAGAATGGGTAACATACCAACAGTGGGGAGGTAATACGCTTTTCAACAGCAAGAACAACCCCTTCCTTGGTCTTCAGCCCAATAGCTGTGGAACCCAACTGCAGCAATTGTGTTGACAAATAGATTAATTAACAAGAAAGAAGTGGAAGATGTTGTTGTATTATAGATTATTATTATACCTTAATGGCCTCGATGGCATATTCAACCTGAAACAACCGCCCTTCCGGAGAGAAGGTGTTCACACCCCTGTCATACTCGGTCCTACATACACATTCAAAACGATTTAGCCCTAAACATCACGGATTTGTAATGAAAATACATTATTATGAGTAATTTACCTGGTTAGAAACATCTTCGATTGAGTTTAACGATAGATAGATAGATAGATCGATCTCTCTCTGAAATCGCATACATAATTAGGTTCCACAATTATGAACTCGGCGAGCTACAACAACTAAATGTAAAATCAGTGAATCAAAAACGTACCTTGTTGTTATGCCTTCGCCTGTTGGTTTTTGTTGATGTTTTCTCTATTTATGAAGAAGAAGAAGCCCTTCCTTCCTTCCTTCTTGCGAAGAAAGCCACCCCACCACTGTCTTCTTACTACTAAACCCAACCGGGTCGGGTCGGGTCATCATAATACTCGGCCTGCCAGAAAGAAACCTTTAAAGCCCAAATATTTTAACTCATGCGCTCATGATGGGCTTAATGAAAAACAAAACACCCGAGCCAGCCCACAAAATACACCCATGCCATGAATCAATGATGTATTTAAGTTCCTTAATGCTGCCAAATAGTATTGGCTATATCTTAGATAGATAATACAGATACCATGGATGGCACAAATCCTTAAAGAACAAGGGTAACATCTTTAAAATAACAATTTATAAAATTATTTGTGTAGGTTCAACTAGCTCTTAATAATAATTATGGTTTCAACAACACACACAGCATGGCCCTTCCAAACTTCCATGCATGACATATGATATTGATAACACCTTATCCATCATATGTGTAAGTATAGTTAAATATCATATACCCTTCTTTTTGTCTACCCAATCTCCTAATTTGCGGAGTATGTCTACGCTATCTCTTTTTAGATGATTTTTCACATGTACTAATTAACATAAATATGTCTAATGACCATCAGATACAAAGAACAAAGTTGGACCAAAATTGCTACGATCAAGTGAATACAGTAAAAGTAAAAAAAAGGAAATTAAAGACTAGAAGCTTAATCTAACATTACCAAGGTGATCATTAATAATATATAATTCTATACATAGAATAATATATATTATTACTATACATACAAAAACAAGTTTGGGGGAATACTGCTGGCATGACACATAGCGCCACTGGCATGACACTCTCTCACTGGACCAAACAATTTATTATTTTTTACACACTTTAAAATTACGTTTTACCTCTAGTTTAAAATTACATTTTCGCCCCCTGCTCAAAATAAAATTATCCTTTTGTATCCAGCTAAAAATTACGATTTTGCCCTCGATTCAAAATTACGATTTGTCACTCAGTTCAAAATTACGTTTTCGCCCTAGTTCAAAAGAAAAATATGTTTTTGCCCCAACTTGTAATTACGATTTTGCCTTCTCTTAAAAAATAGATTTTCCCCGTTTAAAAATTTATGATTTCGCTCTCAGTTCAAAATTACGTTTTTGCCCATATTCAAAATAAAACTATGCTTTTGACTCCAACTCAAAATTACGATTTTGCCCTCGGTTCAAAATAAAATTATGGTTTTGCCTCCAGCCTAAAATTAAGAATGTGCCTTTAGTTCAAACTTATATTACTGTGTTACCCAAGTTCAAAATTACGAATTTGCCCCCTTTACAATTTTGCCCATGGTTCCAATTTACAGTACTGTCATCACTTTAGCTTTTGGCAAATTACGATTTTACCTCAGTTAAAAATTAAAATTTTCCCTTAGATAAAAATAAAGTATTGCCATTGTTTTAGTTTTTTAGAAAAACTATAAAAGTGTTTTGTTTTAATTGGTTGACTCGATTTAATTGTTTTTCGTGTTAAGGAGCTGCCTAACACTCGCTCATTATTCGGCCATCACCCCACAACGCAGACGGGGCATCAACTAGTTCTATACATAATGATGATTTTTCAAAGGAAATACTTAAAATACATAAGACATAATTAGTACATCAATAAAGTTATATCATTATATGACTTGGTTACATCAATAAATTATATGACTTGGTATTATATTACTAAGTACAAAAGAGGTATGAGGTGGCTGACTCATTGGCAATAACAAAACTTTTTAGAACATGTAGGTTTGAAGGTTTTAGGTTCACGTCTTATATTTGATAAGATTTAAAAAATTACAATTCTAAAAAAAACTAAATGTGAATTGAAGGACCGTGAACGGTAAAGGAGCTTTATTATTATTTTATTTTTCAGCATATTTTGTTTTACGTTTATAACTTTTAAGATACGTCGTTTTATAAAGGTACAAGTATGATGTAATAACGTGATTGTTTTTATCTATATCTAGATATTAATAATAATATACAAACAAACGAAATACATACATGCATATCATCAAAATGCATATCATCAAAGATACTTTGCAGTTTACCTTTTTTTACGTTGTTTCATTAACATAGTATAACATTTTATATAATTCCAAATATATTGTTGTAACTTTCTTAATTTTATCGATGTTTCGATAAATGAAAAAATTATTCAAATGACACAAATATAATTGTTTTTTTCTTCAACGTGAGATCAATAGAATCAATACCGCTCAAACAAATTTCGTTAAAAACATAGTTGTATTATTTCTTTTTGTGGCATAAGCTATAGCTAGTGTCGGTAAGGTAACACTATGCAGCTGATACCGACCGAACAATATCAATACCGGTATACGTTTTTATGGTTTACGATCAATATAAGAGGATGGTATTGGTATTTGTTCTTTCGGAAGGATGTGAAACACTTGTAAGACGTACGTATCTCTTCTAATTGTCATATTGAATATCAGTACCGTATCAAATCAATACTAACCGAAAACACGTTACTACACAACTAATCTCCCTAGTTAAAAGCTAAATATCTACTTTGAAAAAGTTGTAATTCTTTATTTGTTTGGGTGTTGTAAAAAGTATTGAAAAGGGTTCGTTGAAGTGCGTACTGTAACTTGGGTTGGGAGGCAGGTTCACGTGGTAATGAGACAGTCTACGAGAGTGCCGCATGTACGCTACGGGCCCTACCTGGTTTGGCGCCATCTTCTCTTATTTTACGACCGATCGATGGCTGATTCTTTTTTAATTTATTTACAGTTCAATCTGCTGTATAATGTTAAAAAAAAAACAATGCCACCACTATTAGTATTTTCCATTCATGGGTTTCTCATTTTGTTTCATTTTCTTCCTCCAAACATCTCCCCTTCTCACATGGAAACTCACAAACCAGGTTATCTGATGTAATGAAAATGAGGCATGAATTATTAAAATTAAATTAAAATCAAATACAAACGTCATGACCAACTGCCCTACTTGCCTGTGTTAGCTGTTATGTTACTTGTATATATATTCTAACAACTTAATCGTTAAATAATAGGTTACATTTAAATATAAAATACATCTAAAAGCCTTATCAATCATCAAACTATTTCTTTATTGTAGTGATGATATGTGAAGTTTTGTTTTTTAACTCATATATCATAAGAAAGGTGTATAAATCAAATGTTAAACGTAATTAGTTGATACTTCTGGAATTTATCTACTAAACTAATAATACATATTTAACTTATTTGCCGTTAAAAAAAAATAAAATACATATTTAACTTACGAACATGAAAAAAAATGATGGCATAAAAGAAATTAGTTAGCATGAAAATATGCTACAAACCAACTGGATTGAGATAAATAATAACCCGTTAAATAGATCAATCTCAAAGAAAAAGGCTTTTTTCATTCATACCAATATTTAAATAGCCTAACAAACAACGTGAAGGAAAGCTACTAACTATTTGGACTTTATACATAGTTAACTAACTAATTAATACTAAAGATAAGCACAACTCTTGCATGGTTGACGGAAATAGGCACGTATCAAGATATGATGTAAGCATTTAATACAATCCAAGCTTGGCTTTTAACCTTGTTAAAGATAATATAACAAAATTAGTTATCATGTAAAGAATCATTACTTTGTATACTTTTATCAATATTTATATTCGCATTAAGTTTGTTAGGTAAAAAGCAGATGTCTACAATTAAATTCGCCACACTATCACTTTTTTTTAGTTCGTTGTAAAACTAAAGGATTGAAAGTTGAATTGATTTGATCATTTTAGAGCACCTACAATAATATGTCTTGAAAACATAGTTATGCAAGCTTCTTTCTATTTTGTCCTTGTTTTGCCCCTTCTATAGATTAAATCGTTTAAAAACACATAATCTCTCTCCTCCCCTTCTCATTTAACTAGTTTTAAACGTTCCGTTTTGCCCCTTTAATAGATAAAATCGCTTAAAAACACGTAATCTCTCTCCTTCCCTTCTCACTTAACGAGGTTTAAACATTATTGTCCATCATCCTTCTATCGTCTCTCCTCACATGCTCCTATTAAACTTTTCATTCTTTCAAATACTGCCATAACAGTGTAAGTTTATACACATTTGACACCTTTGTTCATTCTTTCAAACTCTTTTGCTCTTTACCATACAAACCAAATATGTACCGCTCAAACAACTCCGGTAGCGGTACCAATATACGTTTTACATGTTTCCGGGTATAAACTTTGTTGAAAATAGAATTGTATTTGCAATAGTATATCTTTCCCTCTTTTTTTTTTTGGTTCCAAACATACCACTACATGACATGTCAATATCCTTTTTGTATAGTGATTATAGCAATTGTTGGTATCATAACAAAGTGAACCGATATTGAATTGGGGTTTCGCAATCTCTCCTAAAACACCGAAATCCAGACGGTTAAAAAAAATATTGAGAAAAACAAAAGAGTTGCAAGTTACAAGGGTGATGTGTAAACAATACCAACATCACTTTCTGTTTCCTTGAAACTATAATATAATATAATATAATAAAATAAAGGAAGTGATTTGCATCTTCAGAAATCAATTTCATTTTCTTACTAACAATAATAATGCGTTTAGGTTCAAGATCTGATGGTCAACCGGGTTCCAAGAAAAGGAAGAAGAACCAGTACCGTCAACGCCCCTGGGGCAAGTGGGCTGCTGAAATTCGCGATCCAAGAAAAGGAGCTCGTGTTTGGCTCGGTACTTTCCACACCCCTGAATAAGCTGCCAGGGCTTATGATGCTGCAGCCACCAGGATCCGTGGTCCCAAAGCCAAGCTCAACTTCAAACCATCACAAACTGACCCTGCTTTTGTCCCAGATGCCAAAAAACCTAAAACAGAGTCTCTGAATTATTTGGTGCCAGTTTTTGAGAAAACTGACAATGATATGTTCTTCGAGATGCCGGTTATCCAAGGTAACTGGGATGCTGCTTCTATAGATGCTTTTCTCAATGGAGATCAGGATGCTGGTGGTAATGTTATGGATCTTTGGACCTTTGATGATCTTCCTGTCACCATGAATGGAGTTTTTTAATCAAGTCCTCTTAATGTAAATAAGGCTTTACATTGTCAGTAAATTATTCCCTTTTCAGTAGCTTATGTGCTTTGACTGGTGTCTAATTTTGAATTATGTAATGGTATGTGTTTTGTAACTGTGCTCGGCTTCGTTTCGATTTTGAGTGCAACTCTTTTTTGTTATTAGTTTGTGTTCATGTAGTTATGTTAGTATTGTACTCAATATGCAATTCCCAATTAAGGAATATTAGAATGTATAGCTGCAGAAGCAAGGCAAATCTTTTAAAAATCCCCTTTACTTTTGCCTTGTTCTTCTTCCCGCAGATGATGGGTTGTCATCGAGCTCTCTGTTTTCAGTTTTCTTGCAAGAAATGTTGTTTGTTTTTCCTTATTATCATCATCTTCTTTGTTTTGGTTTTTGCTTCTCTTTCTTTGATCATATTCTTCGTATTCAAGCCTCGTAGACCAATCTTTTCGTTTCAAACAACGAATATAGCTTCATACAAGTTTGATGTTTCAGATTCCTCAACTGTGTTTCTCTCTTTAGTTGCGTATGTTACACTCATTTCACACAATCCGAACAGAGTTGGTATAAGGTATGATTTCTCAAGGCTCAAGATACTCAACGATGGAGTAGCTATAGGAATGTTGAGAATCCCGGAGTTTTATCAGCCTGCTAGAAGCCATAATGTAAGCATCCGAATCGATATCTTGTTTCAACGCCTTGACATAAGTACAATAATGTCTGGGGCCAAAACTAGAACTTTTCCCATCAAAGTATTAGGTGATATTGGAGTTCACCTATGGGTATTACATATCAAATTGCCAAAGATCAAGGTTGGTTTTTGTTTCTTTAAGTCTTCAGTTCTTGTTTATTCACACAATACACTATTTATTAAACGGATTTTGTGACCGGGTATTCTTTTAGGTGAATTTGGATTGTGATGTAGCAGTTGATTGGAGATATTTAATATCCGCCGATGAAATCTTAAGCTTGAAAGCAGTTAAGAACGGTATTGTATGAAAAAGGCTTAACCTTTGAACATTTGTTTTCTATTTGACATAAGAATCATTCAAGATTTTCGTCAATTGAAACTTTGCAGGCACACTTTGATGCCAACTCACAGGCTTTGTCCAAGAAATGTTCCATGGGTTTTTACTTGTAATAGACAAGCCAAAGAGACCTTCTAGTAATCGCCTTGGTCTCAGCAAATTATTAAAGAAGTTTATATTAGATTAATCCATATTTGTTACAAAGTATATATGATGCAGCTATCCTATCAATCACTTGGACCATCGAGAACTTGATTCCTTAGCGAGAGATTTATTTACAACTTTAGTTAAAAAGATGTAGCATTTGTATTCAGATTTTGATTATGGAGGGGTGTACTGTTTTATATCCATGTAATTAGAAAGCTTAATGCCATGCGCCCATGCAGTGTCTGATTATACCACTGCAAAGTCTTGAACCATATTGATAAAACTATCAAAATACCAGAATTAATGTCCACCTTGTTAGACCTCATTCCACAGAGCTAATATTCTACTTTGTACCCTCCATAACATCTAGAGACGGTTTCAGATAAAACTCGTAAAATATTTTGAAGAATCAAGGATCAAAAGCAAAAAAAGGATTTGTTTTCTAAGACATTTGGTGTGCGAATAGAGATCCTGTCCTGATATGCTTCTCTTAGTAACCAGTACCACTTTTTATTTTCCAGCATCAGCAATCTCTAATGCTGCTGATGATAAACCTGTAAAATGATATAAAGCGGCACAAACTAATGCTGATGGTAAACCTGTAAAATGATATAAAGCGCACAAAACATCGACAATGGGCCGCACATGTGTTTTTTAAGCTTAGTCCAATACGGATAATTGGATAACATACTTCAAAGGAAGTAACAACTGCGTAACTAATTTGAACTACAATCTGCACTTGGTGGTCAAAGAAATTGAGTAAAGATTTGGCATGACAAACTCCAACCTCCTAAGCAATGAAATGGATGCAAGATCACCGATACCTATTGATTAAAGCAAATTGACTTGGTTGCCATTGTATATATACATTACATGGATATAAAACAATACACACCTCCATTACAAATGCCACATATTAGGTTCATGTTTCTAACTAAAGTTGTATGTAAATCTCTCGCTAGAAGGAATCAAGTTCTCAATGTTCCACGTGATAGGATAGCTGCATCATGAAAAATGAAAATAGTCAGTTTACAAAATAGACCCAAAAAAAACCAAAGGTTAGAATACTAAAAGTCAGCACCGATGGCATGTGAGATGCACTACACACAGTTTATCAATCAATTTATCTTGTGTACGAAGCACCGCAAGTAGTAGTGTAACCAACAATCAACACACAGAAGGGGTGGCATGCCTACCTCTTTTAGTGGCGATGGAAGACGCTTGGCATAATGCTTGAAGTTTGGTCATCCTCTTAAAGTATCTGGTAATTGAAGAGAATAAAAGAAAACATGTTGATAAATAATCCAAAAGTGCAGCTATGAATAATGAGGAAGAGTGATAAAAAAAACCCCTAAATCAAAATCTAGCAAACCTTCTAGGGAGAAGGTGTGCATCAGCAGTTAAACTTTGGTGCCCTGCCACATTTGCAAAACCATCCATCAAACACTCATGTAGTCAGCCGCAAATTCTTCATCGTTCTTTCCCAACATGTCTTTTAAGCTGCACTCACAATTCCTACCCTTGATCACCCAAAACCTTGGCTTTATCTTCTTCTCCAGTGAGTAGCTAAAATATCTCGGATACTCCACCACCTCTTCTAGTGGCTTTTGCATTGTGTTTGCTAGAAACTCGTATTTCGGCCTTAAAACCTCATCAATACTGTACCCTAGCAATGGAGAGAACCTGCCCACCATAAATGCAATTTCCCTCTTCGATAGTCCAATCTTCAACAAGTACGCCATTCTGCAACATCAACTTATCATCATCATCATCATCATCATCGTCACTCTTGTAATATTCATTATGATAAAAGGAAATGCTTACCTTGGATGTAAGGATTTATTGACGTCACAGACAAATAGCTCTGGGTACTTTCTGATTACACGAGGAAGATGCTTCTGAGAAACACCCAGTTCAGAAAGGAATTCAACCTTCTTCTTGAGTGTCTTATCAATGTTCGCCATGAAAATTTCAGGACATCGCCCGAGCACCCTTCCAACACTTTCTTCTTCAAGTCCCAAACCTTTTAAATATGAAACCACCTGTTGGATCAACCAGTTAAAATTTGGTACCAATACACATAACAAAATGAATAACCTACCTGGAAAAATTCTTGCGGTTTCTGCATAAGTAGTTGAGGACTAGTGGCAAGAACTTTGTTTAGCATCTTTTCTGTAACACCTATTACTTGCAATTCATCAATCATCAGCTTCAGTTTTGCAACTGAACATCCTAAAATAAGCGGCCAGCTTCTTACTGCATGACAAATGCTAACTTCTGCCACCTATCACAATTTACCAGGCAACATGATTATTGATTACAGATTTGCAAAAAAACTAAATTTTAAAAGACGAAAAATATTTCCCTTGAAATTATTTTTTACGCCTTTTTGAAAGACTTCTGAAAGGAAAACAGAAGTCAAGTGTGCCTGTATGTGTAATGACTCAAAATTTAATTGGTATGATACGACAAATCTACACTGCCAAAATTTAATATATGTAACACATTTAATTCAATTCTTATTGCCTATTCTTGAGCATGTTGCACGTGACAGACCCGAGGTATGTTATGATTGATTTTAGAAAAGAAGAAATACAAAGAAGAAGACTTTGTCTCAAATCATCGAAACCCAATTCTTATTCATCGACTTGTTTAAGTACAATCGAAATGCTATTAACCCCTTTCGGCCTTTCATTTCTATTATTAACATAATAACATATAATCCCCTATACTCTTTTTTATCATAACAATACCCCCCCTCTAAACATCCTTGACCTCTAGTATCAACATTGGAAACAATGTTGGCATTTGTCCACCCATTTACAAGTGGTATCTGGGAAGTATTCTTCTAGTGCCTCAAAAGCTACATGGCAGCCTTATTGTGCCTCAAAACCGCCTAACGCTACAAATGGAACTCAAACCACCCACAGAAAACACTGGAAGAAGGACCGATTGCGAAACTGAAAATATTTGGATAAGGCAAAAAATGCAGGGCGTGAGGCATGAGCCTCACATACTTGAGGCATTACCCTGTGTACAAGCAAATAAGCCATATGTACAATCAAATGCTAAATATGTCTCATTTTTTTTACATCTTGGGCTTTTTTTATCATGTAAAACTTTCATAATCTCTTCATCCCTTTGGTTGTTTCTACATATTACCCGTCCACGAACCCCAATGTTGACCAACTTTGACCCAGATGTCATGAAGCGCCGCCTCAAGGCCCTGAGGCGTTTTCCTGATCGCCTTGAGTGCCTCACACCTCAGGCGCTCCAGAGGCGCTATTTTTTGAATCAAGCTACCTACACGTGGGCCATTACTGGTATGTTTGTTTTTTTGTTCAAATCTCTGTTGTCAAGGCTCACCCAGAGGCGCGCCTAGGCCTGCTTATCAGGCCCAGCACAGCCTTCTCACTTCGCTTCAATTTTCAAAAGCCCCACTTTCAGGCCTTCTCGTCTGAACAGGTTCGAAACAGTTATACCAACCCTAAACAAGCCTGAAATCAACCTAATCTACCCCTAAAGAAGCCTAAAACATGTCTAAAACCCCTAAAAATTGTATTTTCACACTATACGCCTCGCCTATAAGAACCCTGGCTTTTTAAGCGCCTTGCAATAAGGCCTACGCCTAAGGCTCACCCTTTATGCCTTGAATGCACCTTACGCCTTCGACGACTATGGTTCAAGTTGAAGCCATGTATTAACTTAGCTTTGATGACGTGTGCGTGTCCCATGGTGAGAAAATAAGCGGATCAAGAAAAGGGACTCCCAAGTAAAATACAAAAGCAGTATCTTAAGAATAAAACGACGGGAGTCATTATTAAAGATAAGAAGACTCAGACCAAACTGCTTCTGTTGCATTAACAAACTGTATAATAAACAAATGATTTGCAAACTACATATTCGCGGATGGTTTATTAATTATAGAGTTTGAAAATTTTGGCTGAAAAACTGTGGTGTACATGATATACCAAATCTGGCTATAGGTTTACTCACAGTACTAATCTAATTATATGCAGCAAGAGCAAAATAAATGTCCAAGTAAATATGTGAATATGTATGAACAGCATAAGAAGCAAGATGCATATAAATGTAACAAATAAAGTTACGTATGCAAGAATATAGAAGTACATATGTATATTCATTCATACATGTATCATTGAAGGCATGAATACTGAAAAACACTAAATGTTACAAGTTTCCGTAAAAGGAAGGATCCCAAAGAACGTCTACCCCAAGACCAGAAGCAAACCCCGGCTTAAAAGTATGACCTTGGTTTTAAATTGCGTGATGCGCTCCGGTGCGTTTGGTCCAAAAATCTGATGCGCGATGCGTGATGCGCGATGCGAGCGCATCATGTATGGATGCGCTCTTCATAAAAAATACTAAAAATATATTTGTTACATAATAGCTTATAAAACGATACTTAAAAGTAAAACAAATGAAGTAATAAGAAGATAAGAGTTGTGCTTTTTGGTTCAAATCAAGCATCCTAAGATATTAATTATGGCAAAAACCCAACCAATTTCATAAAATCTGGTAAAAAAACACAAGAAACAATGTTGCACGCATCAGAGCGCATTATGCGACGGGCGCATTATGCGAAATTGGCGCATTATTCTCGCATCGTGTAAAACACAACACATCAGATGTGGCGATGCGCTCTCATCAGCGCATCGGGCGCATCACGCATAATGCGCGCATTTTAAAACCAAGAGTATGACTGACCAATGACCCATATTAGTGGGTCACCCAAGTAATCTACATAAAAGTTCCACCTATTCATAAAAAAAGAAAGATGTAACTTTATTCAACAATTCTAATCTAGTGCACAATTATCATACTAATTTTAGCTCACCATGCAATGAAGTATAAAATTACATACCTTATCTGCATATAAGAAAGCAATGATTTCCTCATAATTTTTTTGGATGCTTATAGAAAGAATCCACGGATATTTCAGCAGCATCTTACTGAACTCTGCATCCTCTCCACAAACCTTAATAATGGTACTGATAAGTGGCTTCATCCACAACATAAAATACTGGAATAGTACAATCTTAACAACAAATTTTAAACAATTTTATGATTATAAACTGTTTCCTGGGGTTATACAAAAGGAAACAACATTACAGAGATTAAATGGATGAAGAATCACATTTGAAAGAGTTCTCCCAAGTGTTAATGCGTTGAAGGTTTTATAAGATGCTTCTTGGTTGAAACAGGAAAAAATGCGTTTTGATCAAAAAAAGAGCATGTGAGGCTTATAAAACTTCAGCTGACTGACAGTCTCATGATGTCTTGGAACAAGTACGTGTAAGGCACCATATTCACAAGAGACGAGGGTAAGCAAGCAGAAAGAGTTGATTTAATATTCTTACTGTTATTATAATTGATGAAAGAAAGGTGTTGACCGGAAAAAACACCATGTAGAACTTTGTCACAGTGACTAAATGCACTAAAAGTAGACAGTGGATCAAAGAACATGCAACCCACAACAAAAAACATCGTCAAGACATTGTGATATTCACCATGGAGAGTCATAGGTATAAATATAATGTGAACTTAGAAGAGACTAGGTGTTGCATGGAAAGGTAAGTTTGTGACAATAAGGAAGCGTATTGTATATATCATCATACCTTTGTAAAAACTTGCTTTCTTGGTTTAATGTCTTTCTCAATGTCATAGAAAAGTATTGGAGGGTACAACAAAAGAACGTTTCTTATGCAACCCTTAGGGACTCCAATATGTTCAAGGAAATCTACCACTGGCTTCATATTGGACTCTACAGACAGCAAAAGAAGCCTAGGAAATGATTCTATTAGGTAGCGGAATGACCCGTCTCCGGAACCCAGCAAACCTAGGCCTCCACGCCTCGCTTGAATCTACATGAAAGATAAAACAACAAAGCAATGAAGTGGAAAGGCAAACGCATATGATCAGCAAGATCTATAAGTAAAACACAGGAGTGTCACCTTCTCAAGAAATGATAAGGTGTGCTGCAAATCATCATCAATGGATACTGATAAATGCATCATCATTTGGCGAGCACTCCTTGCAATTGGCACTTTTCCATCCACATCAGTATATAAAATCTCTTTCACGTACTTGACCTACAAGTAAATGCCAAACAATAAATCACTTTACTAGAGGCAAGGAAAATAACATTAATGTGGCTGTTAACAAACATCTTATGGTTATTCTTTACTATTTAAGCCAACATTTAGTTAGCCATAACTAAAAGCTGATCGATAAAAACAGAATCATGCAAGTGATTATTAACCACAGCCCAGAGGGGCTATGTTTAGAAAAACTCCTGAACTTTTTGTTCAGCTTTAATGAGAAGGTTATACAGTTCAATCTCATAGATAGCCGTGTGACTTAGGCAGTCATACAGCAGTAACAGCTGATAAGCAGTGCAGATTTAAGAATGTTGATATGTTGCCAACGGTAAGGACGAGAGACTGCTTGGTTCCATGATTTGCAGACTCTTGGGACAACTGTGAGCAGTGGCGGACCCAGGATTACTTTTATTGGGCGCGATTAGGGTGATTAACGGAACTTTAAAGGGGGGTGAGGGAGATTTTCGCCTACAATTTTTCCCATTCAAGATACTAACTTTTTAGGTGAATTCTTTTCAATTGTGGTACCATTTTCTCAAACTTAGGGATTTCTTGTTTATAATCTAACTAACTTTGACAGTGTGTGTGTTGAAAACTACTGCGGTTGACCTTAACTAGTAAACCCTAAACCTTTCATTCATATTTTCAATCAAAGCCACATAACTGAAATCCAGATGGAACCCAACAAACTAATTAACCTTGTTCTTAAATCCTAAACTTCTGATTACTAAGATTTTGGTTTGTTATCTTTTGGTCACTAAAAGCCTTAAAAAGTTACAACAGGTAAACGGGCAAGAAGGCTACCCGGCAAATGTTAGTAAAGAAACAATATAAGTAAGCTAAGAAGAATGATATGATACCTTGTGGAGGAGTTTAGGAGCAGTGTGAGGGGAGAGATAACGAGCAATATGCATAGCGGAAGGCAGCGGAAGACCCACCATGCTCTCCAACAGAGGAACCAAGCCCTTGTCCCCTTTCTGTTTTCCCATCTCAAACACTTTCTTCTTGTAACTTGAAGAACTGCTGCTGTTGGATTGGAAGAGATCGTCCAGGTCACGGACGCTATCCATCAACATCTCCACATATTTGGGTGATTTGACAGCGATTTCTATAGCTTCCTCCTGTGAAACTCCGTTTTCCCGTAGAATATCAGACACAGCCTCTATTGCAGCTTGCTTTTCATCTTCGTCAGCAGTAGAAGAAGAAGAAGAAGAAGAAGAAGAAGAAGAAGAAAGACACAGCGGGTAGCGGCATGGTGATGAATGGTGAACAAGGCGGCGTGTGTTGTTAGGGGGGCAAAGTGAAGGGAAATGAAGTGGGGAGATAGGAAAGAAAGGACGACGGGCGTAAGTTGTTGGGGGCTGAGATAGGAAAGAAACCGGCGTATCTGCTGCTGCTATTGCCAACGCCATCGCCTTAACCCCTTCCACCTAAACCCTCCCTCTGTTGCCACCCCCAAAAAAAAAAAAAAAAGTTTTTAATGGAACCGGTGGGTGAAATAGCACCCTCCCCCGTCTTTTATCCGTCACCAAGGAAATAATTTTAGACGTTTGCTAGGAAATAATTTTTAGTTGACGCCTAAAATTTATCCATCTAATTTTGAAGGAAATGGAGAAAACATAAAAAAAAGAAAGGGAGGGAGGGAATCATTTCTTTTCTCTTCTTTCCTTAACACTATGTTTACTTAAAGAGATAAAAGAAAGGAAATAAAAGCATCTTTGTGTTTCTCAGTTTCATTTAAAGAAAGGATAGTATATGAAAACTATATTAAATTTTTTAGTTTTTCTTTTCTTCTGATTTGGAAGGAATAAATGAAAGACATCTTTTCCTGTCTTCTCTTTACTTTCTTTTCTTTCCCTCAAGTGAGCTTACACAGAAGTCAACTCGACAACATATTTAAAAAAAATATGTGTTATTTTTAGACAACAAAACCAATCACCCCACTAAAAGGTTTGGTTAAGTCTCGATGAAAAAAATTATCTCAACCTCGCTCCCATGGCATAGACATACAAATAGGCTAAAGGTGGGTTGAACCATTAAACTAAACTCTGCTTACAAACGTGAACCTAAAATATCTCATGAGTAAAATCCCTAATAAGGGTTAAAATGGCAGTTCATGCTCTTGGGAGGTATCAAACAAATGACACAATACCAAAAAATATAATAGAATGATGGGAAAAGACACAGTAAATCATAAAAAAAAAAAAAAAAAGACAATAACAAATATATAAAAAAACACAGTACTATATGAAAAGACACGCAAAACTATATAAAGAAAATTTTAAAGCGAAAATAGTAGAATTCGAGGACGAAAGGGTTAGAATGCTAGAATGTCATATTTTGTGTTTTTGATGGTTTACCGTTTACAAAGAACCCTACCTAATTTGTGTAAGGGTTGATGGTAAAGGCGGTTTGGGGCGTCGTCTCTCCATTAACAACCACGTATAACTCAAACTAACCATTCTTCTTCTTCTTCTTCTTCACTAGTCCACATCCTTGTTACCATCTCCTGCTCCATCACAAAGGTACTCTTTCTTATTGTATCTTTCCCCCCTTTAATACGATTTCCGTTTAATTAAGCGGTGATAAGTTTCGATTCACTTCAGTTTCAAGGGTTTTTTATTTCTCCATGAAATTCCCAATCTTGTTTTGTATGCCCACCAAGTGTTTGTTTATGTGCCCTTTCTAATAAACAAAACTTTTAGTGGTTTCCAATCGGGATGATGTATAGTCTTGCTTTTTGAAATGTTATCTGTTCATTATTCAGATAGTGCGACATCTTCTGTTATTATGTTCACTTCTAAAATTTCAAGACTTGGAGCTCAGGCGTTCAAGGGCTTATCAAAAGGTTTGTTTTTTGCTGATTTTGTAACTGTATTGAGCTTACATTACATGGTTTAAATATTGACCCATAAGTTCTTGGCTTATTAACGTTTTCTTGGAATAAATTCTGGTTACACTGTTAAACTATATCATGTTCTGCTTTTAAGATGGTTTTGTATACTAATATTTCTTTAACATGATCCTTCCTTATTGAAAAGTCGTTCTTAATGTCGAGTCGAAAGAAACCCTCTTTTGTGGGACGATTTTCCGTTCCAGCTTTGTGATAAAAAAAATTGACTTCATTTTTCTTGTACAAGGGCATCCTGGTTTGAGTGAACGCCTCAAAACATTAGTCCACATATTGACATTGTATGTTTAACCCTTGCACTGGAGTTAACTGTTTGCAACTTTGTTTGAGGTCAAACATTGGCTTACTGGACTTGGTCTGGATCATATGTATACTGATGCGTATCTAATGTGATATAATATGATCTTTCACATTAAGTGTTGTTTGATAACCTTGAGCTTCACATCTTTCCCTTGCCTGTTTGAAATGACCTATATTAGCTTTGCCAGATTATTTTTTTGCTTATAAAAGTGTTAAACTACATAAATACAATCACTTCATTGATGATGTTTTCACTGGTTCTGATTCATTTTCTTTGTCAAATTGCAGCTTCACTAACAATTGGATCAAAAACGTCATTTTTCCCTATAGTTCAAAAAGACTATTTGGAGCCCGCGGTTAGTTTACGATCACTTTATTCATGAAGCTTGTATGCGGTTTTTTTTTCAGAGGCAATGAATTCTTCAGGATGGAAAATAATAATACCGCAAACTATTTTCTTTTTAACACTAGCTTTACTTGTGAAAGATGTAAGGATATGATAGGAAAAGGATATCAAAAGCTTGAAATTGAAATAAACATCCTGATTCGAGATATAGGCTAAATCTCCGATTACAATATGTAAAACCTAAATTGATAAAGAAAACATCGACAAAAGCCTAAAACTAGAATATCAATCAATCATACCCAGTATAATCCCACTCATAGCCTAGCTATCGGTAGGGTCTGGGGAGGGTGGGATGCAGGCTAGCCTTACCTCTATCACGGGGGATAGAGAGACTGCTTCCAGTGAGACCCCCAGCTCCACAATCATATCCAGGCAAAAGAGTCAAACAAAAAACAGAAAAAAGACATATGGCCACATAAAATTAATCTAGGCAAAAGAGTCAGAATTAAAACAGAAAAAGACATATAACTACATGTATAGTACTAAACATATAAGGTACCAAAAAAAGAAGAAAACATATAATAGGAACAGATAGCACTTCAAATAGGCACACATGTCAGCTGTAATATTCCTAGGCCACCAAAATGGACTAAAGAAGCTAAGCTCCTAAAACGAGAAACTGATACAAAACTGTGTCATCCTCTTAAAAGTCCTTAACCTTAATCTTGCGTCTCCACGAACCCCTATCCTCGACCATGTCCTCATAGAGGTGTAAGTCTAACAAAAGCCTAAAACTAGAATAAAGGATATAAATAAACATAAATATTAAATAGCGTTAACTGCCCCTAAACTTCAGCTACCCGTTTACCCACAACTGCCCTCTTTCGAAAACTGCTTTGACCCAACTTCCCTTGACCCGGCCTTAATACCCACCCGTATAGAATTCGGGTTTGTATCGGGATACCACATATTTGTGGGGACAGAGGATTAAATCCGTTTGGTAATTATATAATTGATAACCAATCTAGACCAAAATCAATACATCTTTAACCTGTCATAACCTACTTTAATATAGTATCTATAGAATTAAATTGACCAAAATTTAGTGGCAATTGGGTTTAGTGGTTGCAGTTTGGTTTTTCAGCCAAAATGTCATGACTAAATATGAAATTATTCTCTATAAAATGATAGTCCTGGATGCAGTTCGGTTGTTGATGAAAACTGATGGTGTCTTTTGTTTACTTGCTGTTTGCCTTTTTTTGGTAACAACATTAAATGTTCTGTCTCTACTGTAATATGCATAATGTTTTCAGAGTTGTAAATTATTCTCTACTACAGCCATCGGAAATACACAAGAAAATGAAGAAAGCCAAAAGTGAGTATATGTTCTCTTAAGAACCCTGATCATGTGTTTATTTTCTTCTTCTGTTGCATTTTGTAAGTACAATCTGGGACATACAGAAACTCAGTGTCAGATTAAAGAGTACATGTTAATTGGTCTATGAGCATCTAGTTACAATCGGTTTGCAGGATCTCTGTGACCTTCTTTGACAAAGATGGAGAGCAGGAAATTAAGGTTCCCGTTGGAATGTCAATGTTGGAAGCTGCCCATGAGAATGACATAGAGCTTGAAGGTTGTTTCACTTTATGCACACACGTTATTCTTTTGTCCAACTTTATGTCACATTAGTGCTATTTGGTCTCCACAATAGCTTAATTTAGCAACTCCTTTTTGATTCATAGTTTTGTGGCTTAACATTTGAAATTTGTTTACAGGAGCTTGTGAAGGTTCACTTGCTTGTTCCACGTGTCATGTGATTCTCATGGTATGCTACTACACTTTTGTGTTGAGGAAAAACCGACATACTTCTCATTTTGTACGAAAAAGTCCCTCAATCGAATTTCACATATTAAAGTCCTTGAACTTGTAAAATTCATACAAATTGTAAATTTAATGATTACTTACATAGTCATGTATGTAGTGACTGTGTAAGTAACCAACATTTACCATTAATTTCACAGGTTTGTATATATCGAACATATTAAGGGACTTTAATATGTCAAGATTCGGTTGAGAATGTATGTTTTTTTACTGGTATTAACCCTTCTTTAAGACGGCAGTACCTTTGTTTTTAGAGCAATAATAACACATGTATGATTGCTGTTGGTCAGGATGTGGAACAGTATAATAAGCTGGAAGACCCTACAGACGAAGAGAATGATATGCTAGATCTTGCTTTTGGACTGACTGAAACGTAAACTTCTACATGATTTTTTTTTTACGATTATATCATACTTTCATATAAATTAAGGTGTGTTTTATGTTGCGCAGGTCTCGCCTTGGTTGTCAAGTAATTGCAAAACCTGAACTTGATGGCCTTCGTCTTGCACTTCCTGCTGCTACTAGAAATTTTGCTGTTGATGGATACAAACCAAAACCACACTAACCCTATTTATTTTGGATCAAAACTAGAGAACCAATTTTTGTAGCATGTATTTGCATTTGAGTGGATGCTTCAAGGCTTGATATCCTATTTGTCCATTTATCTAATCATTGGTTTTACAAAGCGCGAGGCGATAGGGTCCTCGAGGTCGCCTTGTGTCGTCTGATGTTTGGGAGCGCGCACCAAGATCTAATCTTGCAAATAATTAATGGCTTGGGGTTTATAATGTATGATTGTTGTAGTTTCTAGAATTAAGATTGTAGCCATTACTTTGTTCAGGGTGGTTATTGCTATTAAAAAATAATGTGGCTTGGTATGGTCATATAGAATCAAAGTGTTATGATAAGTTAGGATGTAAAAGCAATGGGGTGTTTGTGGAGCCACGGATGGCTGGTGTGACGGTGATGGATGCGTCAGCGCACGGACACCACATTGCACGGCATTGTCCTTGGCTTGTTCATGGGATAGTGGTGGTGATGGACACGTACAAATGTGTATGCTAGCTTTTTTTGATCATTTCTTTTAGATTTTGGAGTATTAAATAGATAAATACTTATATAAATTGTGTTGAAAATAGATTTATTGAATAAAAACTAATATAAATATTATATATATTTTTAACTTATATAACATATAACGGTTACAAATTTTTATATATTTCTCCACACTTCTATTTTCCCTAAAAACCTACTATCAATTCAACTCTCTGCTTCAGTTTTCCTCCAAGTCTTTAAAAATTTTTTTTTCTTTTAATCATCACAAAGAAAAATTGGATCAAGAAGTACTCAAAGGGGAAGTAGAAAGCTGCCGATGGGTATGGATTTTGATCTCAATACCTAGAACTAGAACCGATTAATACCGTGAACCGGTTCTAATCTATACTTGGAACCGAGTTTTTATAAATAACCGATATAGGTTTTGTCTATACATGATACATACTATAATTACGAGTAAACTCATTTTACAAGTTATCAACTTCAATGCCTTTATGTTTTGAACTTGTTACTTTGTTGTAAATACTCATTGTATGCTTTAAACTAAATTTGTTTTTTTTTTCAAGTTAACATTTTCATACAACTAGTTTGATTACCCTGCGCGTTGCTGCGGCTTCAAAACGTAAAGTAACTCGAAGTTATACCGTCTAATGAAAACGTATTATATTCGACCAGACTTGTTTTCAAACAAAATTTCTATTAAATGCAGACCAGCTTGAATTTTAACCAATACCTAGATAAAAGAACACGTAAAATTCGATTATAAAATTTTTAAATGTTGAAAATTGAAAGCTAAAAGTAAAAAACACATTAAAAGGCAAAAAAAGAACAAAAAAATTGTTCAAAAGTTCCTGTAAATGCCACTTCTCATTGAGTCATTGTATCAATGCCAGTTCAATGACACAAATAAAAACAAAAACTTAATAAAGCAAAAAACACTAAAGTAAAGAAAAGAACTATTCATACTATTCATAAGCATGAAAATTTAATATATATACAATGCATATTTAATAATGTTAAACAAAAAAAACCCTGAATATAGGGATTAAACCCCCGAAAATTGGGTCTTTTAGTTTAATACCTAGTTTTTTTCAAGAGCCAGAAATGAACCCTATCTGAACCAAGATACATAGGGTATGGTTTTTGTCCAATAATGATTCCGGTTATGACCCTTCTATAAAAAAAACCCGGAACTGGTTATTAAAAAAATACTAAATACCTGGTTTATGCACCTTTAAGTAGATATAATGAAGGAATTCAATAATCAATTGGATAAGTTGCTTGAAATATAATAAAAACAGGAAGATACGGTTGTCCTTTTTCTTGTATAGAAGCCAAATTTTGAGGAACAAAGTTCAGCAGTTATGAAAATGTATAGTAGTGTGCAATGGTATAATTTTTGTAATGTTTAAATTTCAATTTTACACGTTTTCTCCCTATTATAAAAGATTTAATACATTTTAATATACTATTTGTTTTTTATTTTGGTATTTAAACATTAATTTATTATATTTATTCGTTATATGATATAAAAAGCTAAATAGTATATTATAATAAATCAAGTGGTTATGAGAAATTAATGTAAACATTGGTGATGATGTGAAAAGATAAAGATATATGTTATTGAATGAATGCATTGCTTGAGAAAATTTTGAAAACACTGGAAACAAGGAAAACAAAACAACCAAAAACAATAAATAAATAAATAAATAAATAAATGCATGTACTCCTCAATTGCCAAACCCTTAGTGGATCGGATCTGGTTGTGATTTTAAAGAAAAATAACATGTAGTACCAGTTTTGAATTTGATAATCGCTATTCAACATAACCCAATCAACCAATTTTTTGGAATATACACCATGACATATAGCATCATAAATATGAAATTATCTTTTTTTTGTTGGTCCCATTCAAACATCAGAAATATGTAGTGCTTTCTAATATAATCAGAACATACATACATACATACATACATACATACATACATACATACATACATACATACATACATACATCTGTTTTTTTTTTAAGTAGTTCATTCATTAAAGCATGATTGCTTTTATTACGAGCTTGAATGGCTATCATTTCAAATCCAGTTTCGGGCTCGATTCAAGAGTAATGTAACTATGCATGTATATCTACACAAGAAAGGATGCCGTAGCAAAGTTACTGATCCTTGTACGGGGCAAATAAGATGGATGAATTGTGTCCTCCAAAGCCAAAAGAGTTGGATAGCGCCACCTTTACATCGAACCTTTCCTTTTTTGCACCCACCAGCACGTTTTTATCCTAATTCAACAACAAATTTTGCTTCATTAAAAACACATCCATGCAAATGGGATGTCTACCTTAGGAAAACCAAAATTATTTATGTAGAAACATACCACGCCGACATCTGGATTTTCAAGATTGATGTTTGGGTGAAGCCATCCCATTTGTATAGCCTACATATCATTATTCAATCCGAGTTTCCTTAGTTACTTATAATCATTCATTTAACTTGTACATGCTGAATTTATTATACCAATTACCTTAACAGTAGCTACTGCTTCAACAGCACCAGCAGCTCCAAGCAGGTGACCTACCATGGATTTCGTGGAGTTTATCTTCAACTGCAACAACTCACAATAAAGCCATTCAAGTGCGGGATTGCTTGTTTATTATGTTATGAAACAGTAGTGAGCTGATTTAATAGACTTTACCTGAGAATTGTCTCCAAAACAACGAATGATAGCTTCATATTCTTTTAGATCACCTGACGGTGTAGATGTAGCATGGGCATTTATGTAATTTACATCTTCTCTAGCAACCCCAGATTGAGCCAAAGCCTTTTCTATGCACAAAGCTATTCCCGTCCCTAATTACAATAGTAAATTATACGCAAATTCCAGAAAATGAGGAAAAAATCATGGGAAACCAGAAATTTATTCAAATTTTTCAAAGAAAATGAAAATCCAGTTTTCTACTTCATAAATGCAATATGGACACATCTAAACATTGTTTTCCAGAATTTCGACAAATAAAATTTCTATCTATTCTAGCCCACCAATGCATCTGTCTACCACCATAATTACTGTATATATATATATTTTTTCTAATCATCACTTGAAAACGTTTCCCAAATTTTCATTCGCATTTAAAAAATAAATAAATGTTCTAGAAAGCTAGAGATAGAAAAGTGAAGAATTTTCTGTAAACTTACCATCAGGATGCGGCTCAGTCATGTGATACGCATCACAAGTGAAACTTCCCCCCATGAATTCAGCATAAACCTTTGCACCTCTCGCCTGCCAACCATTTTTCATTCAGGTTGCATAATCATTATGGATAATCCACTAATAAATATATGTGTAAAATTGAGATGTACCTTAGCATGTTCTAACTCTTCTAGAAGGAGAACACCAGCACCTTCTCCCATTACAAATCCATCACGGCTCTGCTCGACCAAAATAACATTATAAACAAAAAAATATATATATAAAAAAATTGTTTATTTGAAAGAACTATGTATGTTTAAACCGTACCACATCCCAAGGGCGTGACGCTTTGGTTGGATCATCGTTCCTTTGTGAAAGACTATTGCAAGCAACAAACCCACCAAGCCCTAGGAAAAATAGTCATTTTAAGATGATAATTAATGAAAAAATGAATCAGTTGTTCCATTTATTTAAGCGCAGACTGCAAAAAAAATTGTAATGCGCTATTCATTTTTCACGGATATATGAAGCATGCTTTGTTCCAACCACTTAATGCATCATTGTTACCATTTTTTTTTAATCAAAATATACAACCCAGTAGCCATTCAGTGCAACAAGTTGCATACTTTGCTAAGAAACGGAATGTTGCATGAGATGCTAAAAAAGATTGTATGTTGTGTATATCAGTAAAAAATGAATAGCTGGATGCATTGTTTTGCAAATTGTCCTTTTTTTTATACCTATAGGAATGATGGCTGAATCAGAACCACCAGAAAGCATCATATCCTGCAAGTTTTCGCCCAATTAGTCCAAACCAAGAGTCTGCAGGTGGATTATAGAGAATGGTACAAATGAACAACGATGCTTACAGTTTCACCTCTGATAATATGATTAGCTGCATTGAGTATACAATAATTACTCGTAGCACAAGCTGTGGAAATCGAATAATTTGGTCCCATCCAACCCTACATACCACCAAAAAAAACATCAGCATAAGTACACAAATTTCATAAAACAACTTGTAACAAACTAATTAATTACCAAATCCATTGCAAGAATTGCAGAACCCATATTTGTGGTTGCAAACGGGACACAAAACGGATTCATCTTCTTGTACGAAACCCTCAACGCCTCAATCGCATCTTGAAATATCTGGATAAAAAAATTATCTTCAAACACCACTAAAAATTATTCAAGATATTATTGTATTAAAAAGGTAAAACTAACCTTCATGCCACCAAGTGCAGATCCAATTATGACACCGCATTTCGTTATGTCTAATTCTTTCATGACCTCATCTGTAACACCACCATCTTCTAGCGCCTTCTTGCCAGCAGTTAGCAAGTAAAGCATAAACTTGTCTACCCGTTTCGAAAGCTTCGGTGCTATCCATCCATCAGCTGAGAACGACTTAATTTCCCCTGCAATTTTCTGAAAGCAACTCAAATTAGACCAATAATAATCATTAAAACTGCTTATTGTTGTTGGATAACCAATTTATTCAAAACAACTTATAAATAATCAATTATATCCCAAACAGCCTATTCCTGTATCCAACTGTAACAAGCAGTTTTAATAACAATAAATAAATATTGCAACAATATGATATAATATTTACAGTAGGATAGTGTTGGCAGTCGAATGACTCGATTTCACTTATGCCACTGACACCATCCAGTAAATTATCATAGAAAACATCTACAACATCACCAACTGGGGATACCACACCCAGCCCAGTCACCACCACTCTCCGTTTCTTCGTCACCGGTTTCTTCTTCGTTGTCGGTTCTTTCGCAGGCTGCACAGCAATCGCCATGGCTTTACCTAAACAATCCAATCCAATCCAATGGGCATAATCAAAATCAAATCTTTTTAAACCCCAAATCAAAAAAACACCCAAATTTAAAATTATAATAAATTAACAATACCTGTTTGTTTAACCCTACGATTTTCATAACCAAAAATAGACAAAGAAGAAGACAAGGGCTTGGATTTATAATACTCCTCACAAGGCTCCAACAGATTCATAATACCCGACCCGTATATCGACGACATCAACCCACCGGCACCGGAGAAATGATTGCATTTCGTCATCGCCTGTAGTTTTCTTCTAGCGGAACGGCTGAGCCGTTTTGACGGCGACGGCAGCGCCGCCGCCGAGGGTTTGAGATGGGTGTCGCCGGAAAAGGACATGCAGGCGGCCACTAGCCATGTCGCAACCGCAGAAGCCACCATCCTGTGAGATTAATTCGATAGCATTGAAGAAGTGAATCAAAACAAAAGAGGGTTGAAAAAATATATATAGATATATATATATATATATAAATGAGGAATTATTATTAGAAGAGTTGTTGTTGCTAAAACATAAGCATAATAAAATTATTATTATCCAAAAACATGAGTACTTGAAATGGGTGGTTGTTAAGCTCAGCAAGATATGTATGTAATCTTGTTGATAGAGACTACTTGCTCGATACGCCTCAGATTTGTGAAGAAAAACATTCACATCTTCTTTTCTTTCCCTAATTTTCCAGAATTATTAATGAAAAAATTAAAAAACTTACTAATAACTTCTTGTTGATTTGCAGAGTAAAACCCAGAGACGGTCCCAAACGAATCAAAGCACAGCTAATTTAGTGGTTGTGAAAGAAAGAAAGAAAGAAAGAAAGAAGAAGAAGATATTCTGAGTATAAATCAAATGCTTCATAAAATAACTTATATTTTTGTACTATATGTTAGTCTTAAACGAACATTTGTTTGTCTTTTTTCTTCTGCTTAATTTATAATTCACTCTACCATTAACATTTTCAAATAATCACCACTAATACATATTTTATTATTATTTATTTTCTAATATTAATTAATTAATGCATGCGTCTATTTTATTTAAATAAATCAATAGAAAATACATTTGACACCCTTGTATACAGGTGTAAAATAAAAGTTTAGGATCGGAGTCGGAAAAAAAGAAAAAATAAAAAACTAAAACCGGTTAATTTAATCGGTTTTTAAATTTTCTTTGAAAACCGGTTTCAACTCAAACTTAATCAACAGTTAGTATACTAGTATGATCCTTGAACAAAAAAAAAACCGGTTTTTGACCCAAATTGGTTTTTAAACGAACCGAATTGATTAGTACCAGTTATGGTTCCCACCATGTATAAACGGTTAAAAAACCAAACCGGTTATTTTAAAAAACAAGTTTGTTTTTTTTCTCCATAATAATACCAGTTCAAACCGAACCATTTTGCAAATGAAAAAAAAGAGTAAACTGTCAAAATGGTCCATAAGGTTTGGTCGTTTTTGCCACTTTAGTCCAAAACTCAAACCTGTTGAATCTGGGTCCTTGTGGTTTCAGTTTTGTTATTTTCATTCAAAAACAAAATCTGATCAGATTTTTCAATAAGCATCCATCTTTTTTGTCTTTTTCCTCTTTTTTAATGAAGGGTAAAATGGTTAATTTTTTTAAATTTGTTATAATAGAACGTTAAAAGACCATTTCGCCCGTCATTAAAAGCGAGGAAAAAGATAAAAAAAACTGGATGTTAACTGAAAATCTGACCAGATTTTAATTTTAGATAAAAATGACAACAAAATTAAAACAACAATAACCCAGATTCAAAAGGTTTGATTTTTGAAATAAAGTGGAAAAAATAATCAAACCTTCGAGACCATTTCAACACTTTACTAAAAAAAGATTTGTACACCTCTATCTACCCTGGTACCTTATTAAACAGGTGTATTATATTTCTTTATTATTATTATTCCATAATAGCTAGCAATTGAAGCGCAAGAAGGTTCTAACCTTTAAACCCATTTATGTCGAGCTGTTGATTAAGTAAAAGGACCCGATAAACACTTCTAGGATTTCCATGTGGAAGGATAGAAAACAAAAGAGAAATATGTGGTAATTAAGGAACCAAAAAGACGGCCGGTGTATAGTATTAGACTAGTGGGTATGGTGAGGCTCATCCTTGAGAGGATGGACCGTCACGTAGGATGTCACATAAGTGAGTGTGAGGATGGGGTTAAAGAGGATGAACATAGGGAGTGGGGGATGAACCTCTTTATATATATGTATGTATAGATGTGTGAGAGAGGAAGAGGCACGGCATGGGCGGCGGATTCCAGCCGGTGTGCCGAAGCCGGGCCTAGGGGGCGGTGTGGGGGTGCGGTGCCGCGCCTGGCCGGGCCTAAGCCGACCACCATACCTGTGGTACTAAGACTAGCGGGTATGGAGGTCGGCTTAGGCCCGACCGACCACTAAAATATGATAATGCATATATAAGAGAGTGAATATTTTTAAGGAATTTTTTAATTTCCAAATGTGTAAAACATTACATGAGATACCTTGTATAAGGACGTCCTAAATTTGGTAGGTTAGCGAAATTTTCAAAATTACAAACGAAAAAAATAAATACAATACTTAAATTAAAGGCATAAATTGACGTGTGAATCGATTCAACCAAAGATTCACATGTTTTTAGGCTAAAAATATAAAATGTTGAAAATTGACGAAATTGGGAGAAAATGTTGACTAATGAAATCGGAGCCTTAAATCAATGAAATTAGGCTATTTTTAACCTTAGCCCAAGTTATGTATGTTTGAAGTTTAAGTTTTTTCTATTCTATTTCCTCTTGTCAAACTAGTCCATATAATAGTCTTTAGTTTTTGAACTCGCTCTTCATTATTTAACTAGAAATCTCTTGAGAGAGAAGATGCCATGTCTCTCCTTTTTTTTGAACGGTGTACGGTTAGAATGTCGCTAACCAGATTAGTATTAAAATTCCTTGTCTGGATTTGAACTCAAAACCAAGAAAAGCAAAATTTCCCACCTCTCATTTGACCACTACACGAAAAGATCATCAATGTGTCTCCTAAATGTTATGTCGTGTCTCCTAAAGCCGGAGGGTATGGGGGCGCCACCCTTGCCACCTCAGCCTCTATGGCGGCTGGGTGGTGGCGCCACCCCACACCATCGAATTCAAAGTGGGGAGCTATAGGTGGGGCTTCACCATGGTAACGAGGAAGTGGGGCACTGCAGATGGGGCCCACATCATTTCATCCAATAAATTTTTTTCTTTTTTTTATTTTGTTTAATAGGCCGTTATCCCACACCCTGCAAGTTAAAAGAAGGCGTGATAAAGCCCTCTGACTGATGTAGATCTGACGTGACGTAATAAAAACCCTAGGAGCTTTATCCCACACTCCATAACCTAAATGTTATGTATATCGTATACGCATTTTATGCATCCTCTTTTACTATTAGTTACATCAAGTGACAAATGAAGTAATGGTAACCAAATATATTTTACTAAGATAATTAATGATCATGTTATCGAACCTTCTGATATAAAACACTGGTATGGTCACAAAAGAAACACATAATTTGTTTGCATTAAATCATAAGTATAAATTATTACCTATATATTACCTATATATTCAAATTCAAACCATAGTAATAGTCTTAACACCATACAAAAAAGCCATGTGACAAGTTTTTTTTTCTCTTTTTGTGTTTCATTTTGAATTTTTTTTGAACAACTTATTTGGATCATTGACATACCACTGAAGTATCATCGTGTCACCAGCGAAATCACATGATCATATTTATCTCCACTAGGTTATAATGTCTATACACCAATTCAGAAGTAAACCTAATAAATCTAGGAAAACCCTCTTGTATTAATCGAACCCCAAGACCTTATGGTCCTTAAGTTTTATCCTACTCTCAAGATGACACAGGCATGTTTCAACTCTTTTTGTTGATTTTATTTAACTTTTAATGATTTCTTTTTTTAGTTTCAAATGAAGGGATGACCTCAGTGCCAACTGATATCAAATCGGTACTGGTACCAAAAATACCGGTTACGGCACCAGTATATGAAGGTAAAAACCGGTACCAGGAACGCCAAAGTCGGTACCGAATTGGTACTTAGGATCTTCCGGTTCGGGAAATTCGGTATCGGTACCCAGTACTATTTGCTAGGGATGAGCAAATGGTACCCGGTAGCGGTACCGAATTTACCGAACCGGGTACATTTTCGGTACTGATTCGGTACCGACTTTTGACATTTTCGGTATCGATTTGGTACGGTACCGGTTCGGCACCGGTGTTTACCGGTTTTTTACCCTCGAATACCGGTACCGAACCGTTCCGAACCGGGTATATTCGGTACCGGTACCCACTTTTGAGGATTTTCGGTGCCGGTACTTTCGGTTCCAGTACCGGTTCGGTACCGGACGGTACCGAGCTCATCCCTATTACTTGCTCATCTCTTACCACGAGTTTTATACGAACAACATCATTACCATACAACTTTTTTTGTTGATTTTCTTTCAGTTATTTTTTAGTGTTTTTTTACAATTTCTTTTCATTCTTGTCAACGGTTCAGTGTGCAACGCGCTCTTAGTGATTTCAAAACACATGTAAACACATATTAAATACCAAAAGAAGATCGTCGCAACATGGCGAGGGTTTTTATAACTAGTTTACATTAATAATCTAATGTCATATGAATTACTTTTCAACAAAAATAATAATTAACATGAAAGATATTATTTATATGCACCATTTCACAAATGATGATAATATATTAATTATTATCATCCGATTGTTACGAATATACCCAAAAATTTCTATACGAAAACTACATATTCTCCGAGCGAAAAGTTCGGGGGGTCGGCCGCCCCATCCCGCCCCAACTATCCTACGCCCTGCCTTAAAATGCACAAAAGTAATCCTGAAGTCCTTAGTAATTGAATATCAGAATAATATAATATTATAATCAGGTGCGTAGCCATAATTCTTTTCATACGATTTCAGAAATTTCAAGAGACGGACGATTGATTGTCCATCACTAGGTATCGGCCTTTTCTGTTCGGATTAAGGCACGTAATAAAAATAGCAAAACTCAAATTAAAATGCAAAGAGTAAATTATAAAAAATGCCCTTTATGTTTACACTAAATTGCAAAGCGTGTCATTTGTCTTCAAAAAGTACTAAAAACATACTTGATATTTGTAAAACTTTGCAAGTTGTGTCCTTTAGCCTTAACTCATTATTTTTTATGGTTAAATCTGACATAATGGACCCCACATAAGTGTATTTTGGTTATTTTACTCTAATTACTAAAATAAACAACTAAAAAATAATAAATAAAAGAATTTTGTTTACATATAGAGTAAACTGCCATTTTGGTCCCTGAGGTTTGGGCAGTTTTGCCATTTTAGTCCAAATCTCAAAGCTTTTTTCATCTGGGACCATGTGGTTTCAGTTTTATTGCCATTTTGGTCCAAAAGTGAAATCGGGTCATATTTTTTTAAATTAAATCCTGCTATTTTGTCCTTTTCCTCAGGGATAAAATGGTCAATTTGAAACACCCACACACTTTCTCTCCCACCCTTACCACACCTCCCCACACCAGCACCACCACTGCACCACCCCCATATCAATTCCTCCATCAAAATCCATATCAAATCCTCCGTCAAAATCACTAGATTAACACAAGAATACTCAAATTAAAGTTCAAACCCAAATCAAATAAACAAATAAAACCCCCCATCAACTTCATCACGTGTTGGTCCCATATTTGTAAAAAGGTTTCTTTAATTTCAATATGGCAAGTGATTTCAACAATAGTGAAAATATTGTGCGGAACTAGAAATCAAACTTTCAGAGAACAAAAGACACCAAGTACAGAATTTTCATGTTTATATCACTTTGAATAAACAAAAAGGTTGTTTTACAATGTGATTATTTGCTATTGGAAAACGAATTCTACGATGAAAGATGTGAGAGTGATGTAGGATGTATTAAATGCTATGCACACTCTTACGTCCTTCATCATTGGTGCTCCTATTTATAGAAGTCTTGGGGTGAATAAACTAATATTTATTCTTCCACTTGCGTCTGTATAGATAATTGCCCTTGAGTGTTTGTTCAATGAATTCTGCATGGGTCAACTTGTAACGTTCAAAAATGGCAGAGGCAAGTAGATATGCAAGTTGATATGATCAGAAATCTGATCATGTTGACTCATCAGAATTCTGATGTTTGTTCTACCAGAATTTCTGGTCATTACTGCTTATATCAGAAACTGATGATTCTTCATCAGAAATACTATGTCTTCCATCAGAAATGCTTCCTTTGATGATGCTTTTCTTCGTGCGGATCTTGGTCTTCAGATTTCTTCTATTTCAGATGACTTTCTTTCTGCATAACTGTATTTTTCTTTAATACTTACAGTTTTAGGTTCCTAATAATTTCCCCCTAAGTATTGTAAGAAAAATAACAATCCAAATAGGAAAACATACTGAAAATGTTCTTAGCAATACAACTGGAAATAAAATAGTGTTTTCAACAGAATTTAAGTAAACTAGGTTTTAGTGATCTTCAATGCACTTTTGTAGAGATCTCTTTCTTCAGCTTCTTCTTGTGATCTATCATCTTGTTGCAGGTTCTTATCATTTCTTTGTACCATTCTTTTGCAGTTTTCCATTCTGTTATAAGTTCATCAATTTCCTTTCTCTGTTTTTCTTTGTTCAAACCTTTGGCTTCAAGTTGTGCTTGCTTGATGTTCATACATTCTTGAATATACTTGAGAGTTTGGTTTGAATACTTATAAAATTCATGAACTCTGAATAGAGCTTTCTGTTCTAATTGATCCCTGAATGTTACTGAGAGTGTGGGTTCTTCAAGAATCATACCTGTTCTAGTTCCTTTTTCAAGATGAGCAGGTATGGAAGTATCAGGTGGTGAAACTTGTACTTTGTTGTTTGTAAGATGATCAAATGTGATGCATAGATCAAAATCAGCAAGTGCTGCGATGGTGTACATCTTAATTGCCACTTTTTGTATGTTATTCAGCCCTCTTCTGAGTTCTTGTGTTTTTCCTTTTTCTTGATCAAGTAGTTGTTTGATTCTTGCAATATCCAATGGATGGAGTCCTTGTAGATCACTATCTAGTACATGTTCTTCACTTGAGTCCTTCCTTACCCAATGATCACTTTCACTCTTTGTCTTGATGCTTATAAACCTTGTGATAGGATTGTTCAATGGTTTGTGGAGACATCTTCCTCTACTGGTTATTGCTTCTCTGATGTTTCTGCTTATTGGAGTAAGTGGTCTTTCATGCTTGTCTGATGCGTCATCCCAATAGTAGTGTGGTAGATTGAATTCTGGAAACATCATTGAATCTTGATCTATTTCCTGTATGAAGCATTCAATCAGTTCTTCATCTGGACCTTTTCTAACACTAGGTTTTGGCTTCTTTGATGATGTGGCTAAGCTTTCCCATTTTCTTTTTGTTAATTCATTTAGATTTTGACTGAAGATGGTTTCTCCTGATAATGCAGGTCTTTGTAGGAGACTTGATGATTCTCTTAACTTCTGTATCTGAGGAGGAATTGCGTAAACCTCTTGATTACTTCTTCTTTTGATAGTTCTGGTGGCGGTCCCATGATGGTAAGAAGTGGTTTGTCTTTGAGACCTTCAACAAAGATTTTTTCTGGTGGAACTTCTTGTGCTTCATTTCTTTCTGATTGGTGTTCCTGAGTGTTGTCAGGTGTGTATGCTGATTCTAAGGTAACATGAGGAATTGTCTTGCTGGAGCTAGCAATCCTTGCCATGTCTTGTTGGATCTTTATCACAACATTCTCTATTTTCTTCATATTTTTCTTTTCTTCTTCACGCACCAAACTGAAGTCCTTTTGAGCTTCACCTTTAAAAGATTTCCATTCATCTTCAAGCTTGTTTAGAGCATCCACCATGCTGTTGTTTGTTGACTTGAGTAGCTCAAATTCTTCTTTTAAGGAACCAGAGGATGATGATTCTCTGTTTTCAACAAATTTCTTGATTCCATTTACTTCATTGACCAGTTTGTTGATTTCTGCCTCCATCTTACTGCTATCTTTCCTTTGTGGTCTCTCCAAAATCTTTGCATTGTTCACTGATTGATTTCTGATCTCTTCAACTTTTTCTGATATTGCTTTGATATCAGATCTTTGTTCTCCCAGTTCTTTCAGTATATGATCTAGTTTTTCTTCTGTTGAAGACTTGGTGCATGCTTTGACAACATTTTCCAAAATTTGGGAATCCATGTCTTCTTGTGAGATTGGTTTCTGATGAGTGGGTAAGAGTGTTAGAACAACAGATGTTCCTTCTAACTGACCAGCAGAGGACATACCTTCTGGAGTTGTTAAAGGGTCAAGTTGAGCACTCAACTTAGCTTGAATTCCTTTACCAGTTGTTTGAAACAAATTCAAATCTGGATTTTCCTCACTTCCTTGAAACATTGTAGTGAATGGTTCTCGGTGAGTTGTTGAGAAATGCATCTTTCTCATGTCCAGGTTTCCTTGATCAACTAAGTGATCTCCACCTGTTGTTGTACCAACTTCCTCCTCATTATATGATTCAGAAAATGGACCAACAGAACTGCTAACTACCGTATTTTGCAGTTTTCTAGCTTTTAATCTATAGTCACCACATACAGAATTACCAGAATCTGAATCTTTTTTAGTTTCAGCAGTGTAAACAGAATGATGAGTTTGTTCACCTGTAAAAGTAGGGCATTGTTCAATCTGGTGAAGATTTTCTAATGTAATTCTGATGGATTATTCATCAGAATTCTCTGTATCTTCTATCTCTTGAGCTGTTGACTCATCATCTTCATCAACTGGTGAGCTGCTATCATGGGCTTCTGGTTGGTTCATCTTTTCTTGTCTGATAAGCTCATACCTCTGTTATATGGTGAATTTTCTGACAGCATGCTGATAAGGTATTCTGACAGTTGTGGATAATCTCTGATTGCTTTCCAAGCTCCTTTGGCATTCCAAGGCTTCATGACAGATGTTTTCCAAACATTTTATGATGCAGGTAGTTCCATTTCTACTTCTTCAAACCTTTGTGCAATCAGAATTGACTAGAATATGGGAAAGGGTAGGTGGGATGGGCTTCTTTTGTTGTGTGCAATCACAGATTTTCTCATCAAGCGAAATAATTCTGTAGCATAATCAATTTGAAAACCAGTGATGAGTCCATACATGATTGTGAGAGCACTCTGGTTGGTTTGATCTGTTCCCCCTATCTTTGATGTTAAGCACTTGGTCAATACTTCCATCATTACTTACCACAAGGCAGGTAATTCCTTTCTTTTGAAATCTGCGATCTTGGAAATCTTCCTCCTATAGTTCAAGAGTATAGTTACTTGTTCCAGCAGTTGCTCCTTTGCTGGAATTTTCATGTACTCATTGAATACTGGTAGTTCCAAACATTCTCTAATTTTGCTTGGGTTTACTTAAATAGTCAAGTTCCCCCCCAAACATGTGCTGAGACCTCTGTTTCGCCGGAGTCTTCCAAGGTGTTTACTACTTGCTAAATAATTTCTTTTGGTACTTCTCTGGTTTTGGTTAAAGCTTGTGCAATTGGGTTTCTGGTCAGAAATTCGATCATAACTTGGCAGTTTTCTTTCATACTCTTCAATCATTGAGTTCATTTGTAGGTTGTTTTCTTTGTTGGGTAAGTAATATCGAGCATCAATGAATGGAACAGTGTGTTCTACTGGTTGGATGTTGAGGTTTACGTTTTGAACAACTATGTCGATTGAGTTTTGTGATGGTTGAGTGGTTTTTTTGTTTTGTTTTGAATGAAGAAGAGGATTTTAGGGTTTATATGGTGATCGTGGACATAGCTGGAGAGGTGGTTTTAATAATTAATCAATTGTGATTAATTATAAAGGCATGTCGTGGGTGGTTGGTTGGATAATGTTCACTAAATGCAAGTGACCATTTTCCCTTTTTGATGTCCTTACTATTCTTCAGCCCTTATCAAATATAAGGAATTTTGATTGGTGTGTACTAACGGTCAATTTGTACCTTTTCCTCCTCAGTTTTGATATGGTCCACTTATAATCCCTTTTGCTTCTTTACCTCTTTTCAACCTCTTTTGACACCTTTCAGATTTTTTATGGATTTATCAGAATTTCTGATAAAGCTTTTGAGAATGATGAAAATATCAGAAACTTGGTTTTCATTTCTGATTGAGTTAAATGCTTGGTTGGTCCCTGTAGTTTGCAAATATTGCAGACTTGGTCCTAGTGGTTTAATAATTACCCACTTGATCCCAGTGGTTGTAATTTTTACACTCGGGTGATCCTTATCAATAACCCGTGTTAAATTTCTTAGGTAAATGAGTGTGAAATGACTAAATTACCCCTAACCAATTAAAAAAATACAAAAATATAAAGATGGGTGGCCCCCCTCATCTTCTTCCTCTCTCCCTCTCTCTCTAAAATCCATCACCACCTACACCTTAAACCCACCACCTCCAGTTCCACCGTAAAGGCGTAAACCCCACAACCACCACCTCCACCTCCACCGTCACCTTCAATCATATAAAGAACCACCTTCAATCATTAAAAATTAACGCTTAACAATCTAACATTATATTGACATACATATCACTAATATAGACCACAAAAACTACTAAGAATCAACAATTGACAAAGCACACTGACCATTGATTTCACTTAATTTCTTGATTACGAACACAAGATAAATAGAAAAAATATACAGAGGTGAACAGATGAAGATACATACATTTGATAAAGTGGCGACCCAGGATCTTGAAGAAGGAATTGGTCTTGAAGGATTTGGTCAACCTGGTTTAATTCAAACCAATTATTTGCGTTGTTGGTGGTGGAGGTTGGGGTGGTGAGCTGAAGGTGACGGTGGAGGTGGTGGTTATGGTGGGTTGACGACGGTGGTGGTGGGTGTACGGTGGTGAAAAGTCTACGGTGGAGGTGGTTGTGATAGGTTGATGACGGTGGTGGTGGGTATTCGGTGTTGGATGGGAGACAGTGGTCGAGGTGGGTTGACGACGGTTGTGGTGGGTTACTGATGGTGGAGGTTTTATTGTCACCTGAAAATGGGTGGTTATGGTGGTCCAGGAAGATATCAGGAGGATTGAAGAAGAAGAAGTTGGGGTGGGGATTGGGGTGGAGGAGGGTAGGGATAGGAAATGGGACCCACATGAATTTATTAATAATTAATAATTATATATTTTAGTTTTCTTAATTGTTTAGGGGCAAGTATGTTATTTCACCTATACCTAACTGAAAAATCTAACTTATGTTAATGATAAGGACCACCCCCGAGTGCAAAAATTACAACTAATGGGACCAACTTTGTAATTATTGAACCACTAGGACCAAGTCTGCAATATTTGCAAACCACAGGGACCAACCAAGCATTTAACTCTTTCTGATTCTCATCAGAAGATATCAGAAATTTGGTTTTCGTTTTTGATTTTTATCAGAAATCATCAGTAGAGTTGTTTTTTTTGGGAATGAGACGGAATGAGTAGAGTTCTTTGAAGGATCTTACATTGCTTTGTCTCTGAAGCTTCCTTTTTAACACGTTGAAAAAGGTTTAATTTTCTATGTGAAATCCTTCCCCCCCCCCTTTTTAAAAAAAAACTTGATGGTGATGGTGGGATCATGTTTTCCCCCTTTTTAAAAAAAATCATTTTGTTTAACTCTTCCCTATTTAAAGTTTGCACTTTTCCTCTTTCCTCATTTTGATGAATCATAAGGAAAATATAACATACATATATATAAGAAAATATTTACAATCAACCTTAAAGAACATATTTAACATAAGTCCAAAGGTCGGTGAGGGTTCTAGTGTGGCGGTTGGAGGGTACTAGGCTTGGGTTCTGAATGTCTTCTTGAAGAACAACCTGGAGTCTTGGGTATCGATTTGGTATGCCTCCAAACCCTATTTGATGATTTATGATTTTCATCAAAAATCTTGGATATATGAGAAATGGTTTGTTTGTGTGCATGTTATTCATAAAATCTTTCATTAAATAACGACAATAGTTGTAAGGCAGTTCATGCACCACAGCTTGCACCACTTCCATGATTTTGTAGGAAAACTCATGGAAGCCTGAATGCTTTTGTGAGAAGCATACACAAATCTGATTCACCAGAAACTGCCAAGGTTTGATGAACCCGGATTTGCAGATCCCTCTAGATCTATTCCCTGTGAAATATCCCATCCTTACCAAGGTTCCGTCCAGCATATCCCTGCTGTAAGTAGTGTCTCCATGATCATCATTGATTTGTAGGGCCTCTTTGATCATGGATTCACTAAGAACAATGGAGAATCTATTGTTCATGATGGTGCTGCGGATGATGGGTATTTCTGACTCGGTTGTGGTGATTTCAGCATTCGTCCAGAACTCCTGTAAGATATCTGGATAGATCCAGGTATAAGCAGTGAGAGCATACCCCAGTGGGTTGTGAAGTACCAGGAGTTTGAGGATACGCCAGCAGTCTTCCCATGCATTCCCTTGAAGCCTCCCTCGAAGCCTCATGTTGTGAGTGGGACAGTATGCTAGTGGAAAGTGCTCTCGGTTGATTTGTGCCATGGTGAAAGTTGTGTGAGTGTTTTTAGGGTTTCTGATCAAGATTTGGATGAAAGTGATAGTTGTGTGGTCCAACTGGTAGTTATTTATAGCAGAGCGATAGTGTTTCCATAAATGATCTTACCTACTAGGTGATTCTTCTCTTTTATATCCCTTAACTATCCGAGATTTTGTCAGATCCAAATATATGGCAATGTGAGATATATTTTCGCTTCATTTAATTTTTAGGTGGCTATCTCCTGAGACTATCATAATTAAATGATAGGTGTCTTCAATTTTTCTTGTTAGTTAAGCCGAGTAAGCGTTGAGACTTTGGAAATATTGCATTAGCCATTAATTTTGCCCAGTTTTTCACCCAAGTGATGCATTCACCCTATCCTAAAATGATAAGCCTATATATTTACACACATATATATAAAGAAAAATAAGAGGAAAAAAATAATATACAATGTTCGATTTTCGGGAGTTTTTGAATCTATTTAAACTTTGTGCATTAGAAAAAAAATTATTTTTAAATTGTGTCAGAAAAAAAAATTGTTGTAGTGAAGTTTCATACTTTACTGACGGTTCATCAGGATGAATTCTGATCCAACTTGACTACTTTCTGATGAAGTTTCACTACTAATATTTTTTTGATCATTTTATGATGCTTTGTTTTTCTCTGTTGGTGACAATGTTTGTTTATCTTCTTCACTTATGTTCACCATTCCTAATTTACTGACTATGTAATTGTGTCTTTTCTCATCGAGAGGTTTAGTAAAAATGTCAGCAATTTGTTTTTCTGTTGGGACAAAATACATTTCTATGTTCCCTTTTTCTACATGATCTTTTATGAAATGGTACCTGACATGTAACACCTTGAAAATTTCGTCCAATAAAAATCTGACAAGTGTCCCGAAGATTTGTGGTTGCACGTGTAGCCGAGAGGGACCAACGACGCCGTCATGTTATTTTAATAACCTCTGAATGAGCATCGAGAAAAGTCGGGGGACCAAGTGGTAAATTTGCCAATTTTCCAATCTCTAAAGGTCCTTACGGACCGTAAGGTTAAGCAAAATATGGTTCCAGTAAGGCGGTTACGGACCGCAAGTCTCAATGGTTATGGTCCGTAACCATTCAAAATCTATGGGCGCCAGAGGTCCTTAGGGACCGCAAGACATGACCCTTACGGTCCGTAAGGGGTCGCCAGTGACAGAAACATGGCAGCCTGCTGTGCCTGCCACCTTGCTCACCATGCCACCCTTTCTCTTGGTTGTGCCATGACCAAAAACACTTGTCCTCATCTGGAATCATCCCCTAACACCTGTCTTGATCCTATGCATCCCCTATTGCTATAAATAGCAACCTTGGGTGAGCTCCCAACTTGCTCATTCATAAATCTTCTTCTCTCTTGCTCACTTGGAGGTTCCTGAGCTCATTGGGGACTTCCTCTGAGTCTCTTAGTCATCTTTGGTTCACTAGTAAGTGTTCCAACTCAGTTCTTTCCTTTTTAGTAGGCTTTAAGCCAATGTCAAAGCGTTGACGTAAAAACGCTTTGACTTTGAGCTAAGACCATTATGGTACAGCCAATGTTCATAACGAACATGGCTACGTGATCGTAATACGGTAGGTATTAATCCCCCAAGAGGGTACCTCCTGATTACCACGTTTGCTTGGTCAATTGACGGGTCAAAGTTATGTTAATAAAAAGTCAAACGGGTCAGTTTTGAAATAAAATCATAACTAACAATGTAGGTGTTATAAAACTTGTTTTGACACACTAACAACTTGGTAATAATCATGAGAACATGTAGGAACATGTTCGGCTCGTCAATCCCAGGTCTAAGGTCGGTTCGCAACCGAAAGTCGCACAAGTTGACTTCTACTTTGACTTTCAGTTCTGTCCCGATTTAGCAACATTAGCTTCTGTCCCTAAGTTGCATTATGACCATGTTATAATATACTATAACCCTCTGGAGTTATAGGACATGGTCATGTAGTAATCCGAGTCGTTATGCAAGTATCCGATAAATATTCATAAACTTTGCTAAAATGCCCTTCATACTCAAAAGCATTGATTTAATTAAACGAGCACATGAATGAATTTTGTATTGATTTATAAACATGACTAACTTATTTTGATGTCAATAATCTGGTCATAACCTGAGTTTTGTTTAATCATCGCAAATCATGCTTTTAAAGGACCAAATCACCCTTTTGGCGCATAAAACGATTTAAACATAAACTTGACATCAAAACTCAATACTTACTATGTAATATCATTATTAGAATTATTTGGGATGTTCATTCAGGTTGCAAACTAATTTTAAGCTATAGTTTGCATATTATGCCCTTAAATGACGATATTGCCCTTTCGGCACTTTAAATGGGTTTTAAACATTTAAATGAACCAAAAATTTATACCAACTGATGTAATATATATATATATGAACCTATTTTGGTCATACAAACCTGGTCACACCAACAGTTTTACTTAATTACCATTTAAATCGTCATTTAGCGACTTAATCACCATTTCGGCGCATAATATGGTTTAAAACCATATTAGAGCATCAATGCTTGATACCTACTGATTTCAAAACATATTTTCAACTTATTAACAGTAGGTACATGTCCCAAACTCAGACTCCCAAATAAGTTATCAAATTATATGTGAAATGACCAAAATACCCTTTCGGGACATAGTTTGGTCTTATCTATAAACCACACATATAATTGATATTCTACTGATATAACATCATAAAATAGGTACTTTTACAGAATGATTATGTTAATAACATCAGTCTACGTATAAGCTCGTTTATTACATTTTTAAATGACGAAATTGCCCTTTTAAGGCATAGTTTGCTTTTAAAACCATAACGTGTAACATTCGTCGAAAAAACGGGTTTCAAAACCCGCTTCGTTTATCAATCAAATATTCAGTTATAAGTTTCGTTGCGTATTTATGGTTCATATTAATTTCAAACAATACATAACTAATAAACATTTTTAGAATTTTAAACCATAATAATAAATAATAAAAATAAGTAAATAAAAAAATAAAATAGGGCAGCCGGGTTTAGAGATGGGCATAAAAACCGGTTCCGAACCCGAACCGGTAGAACTGAACTGGAACCGGTTCCAGTTCCTACCCGACATTAAGTAGAACCGGTTCCGGGTTCAAAATACCCCTTGGTTCCAACCTGGTTCCACAATTTTACCATTTGAATCGGGTCGTACCCGGTTCCTACCCGTACCCGGTTCCTACCCGTACCCGGTTTCACTAGTACCCGGTTCCACCAGTACCCGAGTACTGGTGGAAATAAAATCTTACTGGAACCGGTTCTGAGTAATTTTTTATTTTTTTTTGTAACCGGTTAATTTTTTTTTAATTATTGTAACCGATTAATTTGTTTTTTAATTTTAACCGATTATTGTTACTATTTTTATTTATCAATGTAACCAATAATAAAAATCAAACATAACAAACACAATAGAAAGAAACATTACACAAACTTTATTAAAACACCAAACCAAACGGGTTACATCAAACATTTGAAGAACCGGTGCCGGAACCTTCTCTCGTCTCATTTTTCTTTGCCTTCGTCACTGGGCAATGCCGCTCAGTGTGTTTCTTAAGGGTTGAGTTGGTTGCGGCCTTCATAAATTTTCCACAATCTTTGCATTTAGCCATCTCGTGGCTGTCAGACATTAAACATAGATCAAAATTCTTCCATATAGCTGGGTTTCTTTTCGTCTCTAAGACCATAACAACTTCGTTGTTGCATGCCATAGGTATTTTGCAAGAACTTAGAAGTTGATTGATTTTGTAAGTTGATGATGGTGAGTGTTAAGTTTAGAAATGGTAAGTAGAAAGGGTTTATATACAAAAAAAAAACGATTTTTTAATCAGGAACCGGTTTCCAAAGGTAACATTTATCAGGAACCGTTTCTGAACAGTAAATGGCAGGTTTGACTGTCAGGAACCGGTTCCCAATAGTAAAATGGCAGTTTTGACTGTCAGGAACCGGTTGTGAACAGTAAATGGTTGTCAGGAACCGGTTCTGAACAGTAAATGGCAGGTTTGACTGTCAGGAACCGGTTCCCAACACTATCAGAAACCGGTTCCGCATCATACCCGGTTCCACACCATACCCGGTTCCATAATACCCGTACCCGGTTCTACACGGTTCCATATTCTTGGGTGTGAACCCGGGTAGGAACTGGACCCGGTTCCACATCATACCCGGTTCCAATGACATCCAAGCAGAACCAGGTCCGGGTTGGAACCGGTTCCAGGTAATAATAAAACCCGATTATGCCCATCTCTGGCCGGGTTTCGAACCCGGGTCACCCACAAAGACAAACACACAACACACCACTCCGCCATGCACTGCTTTTGTGATAAACACTAAAACAAATAACATTTATAATAAAACCGAAAGTCAAACCAGTAATCAGCGCGCCCAGAACTAGCCATCACCGAAAAACCGGCACTCCGCGATTTTGGCTATATTTCTTTTGACAGAAACGCACAAATTGATTTCGACGTCGGTTATAACCGTTGCCGGCAATCAATTTCAGTCAAAAACCGACGGAAATCAGTGACCGGGAACTTGGACCTTAATTCAAACTCAAATCAGATGATCTTCCTTATAAATACCCATTCAATCATCTGGTAACCCTTTCGCTCAGAACCACACACTTTTTCGAAGCTTTAATTCTTCCAGAGCACGTCGCCGGAGTTCCTCTGCACCCGCCGGAACCACTGAACATAAAACCGCAGTTGTCTTCAGACGGTATAACTGTCTAAACCTCCCTGCTATCTCTTGATTTATATTTTAATTGTTCAAACCAATAATCGAAACTGTTAAAACAGTTCATACAGCCGGAAATCGCAAAATCAGAATCGTCGAACTTGCTGAAAATCTGAAGAAAACTCTCCGTCTTGGTATATCATATTCCTTATTTTTCCTATTCCATTTCAATCAAGTATAAATTGTTGGTCGATTAAGCAAAACTGTCGGCTTCACTGTTCTGAGTTCTTCTTAATGAAGAAGACGAAGTTGAGTTGTATAATAAAAATCATGTATTTAACCGGGTTAGACACACAGTCCAGCGGTGGACTGTGTGCAAATATAACACGCACGTCCCGGGTTCTAATCGCACATGTTACCGACTTTCAGAAATAAAACCAACATTTTTGAAACCTAATCAGATCAAGTCACAGTAAATACATAAGAAGAATATAATCCATTAGTTAAACAGATTAGACACAAAGCCCAACTGGTTAGGCTGTGCGCACTCGAACCGAACATCCCGAGTTCGACTCCGGGTCTCCGAAGCCGGTTCGGCCATATTAAATCATTTTTTATATAAACTAAATAAGGTTAAAGTTAATTAGTATATATATATAATTAAAACAGAGAATATTTCGGGTTAGACACGTAGCTCAGTTGGTAAAGCTGCGTGCACGTATACGAGAGGTCCCAAGTTCGAACCTCACTCAGCGCATAGAAAACACAGTCTGACCGGTCAGACCCGGTCAACGGTCAACATCAAAGATCGAATCCGAGCAGCTCAAAATGTTTCTGTAACAGAAAATGACATACGCGATGAGCTGTCGTGTGGAGCTGAACTAAAAATCGAAACCAAATGTGACGGTATTCTATACTATTTAAATCGCATATGGATTCCTGATCGCGATAATCTTCGTGATTTCCTCATGAATGAGGCGCACAAAACACGATACTCTGTACACCCATGAGCCGACAAGATGTATCAAGACCTACGATACACCTACTGGTGGCCTGGCATGAAAAAGGATATCGCTGTTTTTGTTTCCAAGTGCCTTACCTGTTCTAAACTAAAAGCTGAACATCAAAGACCTTCAGGACTTCTAGTCCAACCCGAAATATCTGTATGGAAGTGGGAAAACATAACCATGGATTTCATTACCGGGTTACCTCGCACCTCCAGTGGGTATGACACCATATGGGTAATAATCGATCGTCTTACAAAGGCATCTCACTTCATCCCGATTCGCGAGGACTTCAAGAACGAGAAGTTATCTCGTATCTACATCAGCGAGATCGTAAGCCGTCATGGTGTACCATTAAGCATCATTTCAGACCGTGATGGTCGTTTCACTTCACGAACATGGCAAGCCGTGCAAACCGCCTTGGGTACTCGATTAGACCTCAGTACCGCTTTTCATCCTCAAACTGATGTCAATCTGAACGCACCATCCAAACCCTTGAAGACATGCTGCGAGCATGTGTCATAGACTTCAAAGGGAACTGGGACGCTCACCTACCATTAGTGGAATTTCCGTACAACAATAGCTATCATGCAAGTATCGGCATGGCTCCTTTCGAAGCTTTATATGGACGTAAGTGCCGATCTCTAGTATGTTGGCACGAAATTGGGGAAGCGCAAATCACCGGACCAGAATTAGTTCAAGAAACAACCGACAAGATCACTCAAATTCGAAACAATCTTCTAGCGGCTCAAAGTCGTCAAAAGAGTTATGCAGACAAACGACAAAAGCCCTTGGAGTTTGACATTGGTGATCAAGTACTTGTAAAAGTATCACCGTGGAAGGGAGTGGTTCGTTTTGGCCAGAAGGGAAAGCTAGCACCACGCTACGTAGGACCTTTCAAGATACTTGAAAGAGTAGGTCCTGTAACATACAAGCTTGACCTACCAGAAGAGCTCAACAGAATTCATCCCACATTCCACGTATCAAACTTGAAAAAGTGCCTCGCCGATGAAAACCTCCATATTCCTCTAGAAGACATTCAAGTCGATGAATCTATGCACTTCATTGAAAGACCAGTAGAAATCATGGACTTCGGAGAGAAGCGTTTAAGGCGAAGTCGTATTCCAATTGTCATGGTACGTTGGGAGTCAAAACGAGGACCCGAGTTTACTTGGGAACGTGAAGACTCAATGCGCCAAAAATACCCGCATCTTTTTCCAGTTACCACTACTACTTAAATTTCGGGACGAAATTTCTAAAAGTAGGGGATACTGTAACATTCGTCGAAAAAAGAGGTTTCAAAACCCGCTTCGTTTATCAATCAAATATTAAGTTATAAGTTTCGTTGCATATTTATGGTTCATATTAATTTCAAACAATACATAACTAATAAACATTTCTAGAATTTTAAACCATAATTAATAAATAATAAAAATAAGTAAATAAAAAAATAAAATAGGGCAGCCGGGTTTCGAACCCGGGTCACCCAAAAAGACAAACACGCAACACACCACTCCGCCATGCACTGCTTTTGTGATAAACACTAAAACAAATAACATTTATAATAAAACCGAAAGTCAAACCAGTAATCAGCGCGCCCAGAACTAGCCATCACCGGAAAAACTGGCGCTCCGCGATTTTGGCTATATTTCTTTTGACAGAAACGCACAAATTGATTTCGACGTCGGTTATAACCGTTGCCGGCAATCAATTTCAGTCAAAAACCGACGGAAATCAGTGAACGCGAACTTGGACCTTAATTCAAACTCAAATCAGATGATCTTCCTTATAAATACCCACTCAATCATCTGGTAACCCTTTCGCTCAGAACCCCACACTTTTTCGAAGCTTTAATTCTTCTAGAGCACGTCGCCGGAGTTCCTCTGCCCTCGCCGGAATATCGCCGGAATCACTGAACATAAAACCGCAGTTGTCTTCAGACGGTATAACTGTCTAAACCTCCCTGCTATCTCTTTATTTATACTTTAATTGTTCAAACCAATAATCGAAACTGTTAAAACAGTTCATACAGCCGGAAATCGCAAAATCAGAACCGATGAACTTGCCGGAAATCTGAAGAAAACTCTCCGTCTTGGTATATCATATTCCTTATTTTTCCTATTCCATTTCAATCAAGTATAAATTGTTGGTCGATTAAGCAAAACTGTCGGCTTCACTGTTCTGAGTTCTTCTTAATGAAGAAGACGAAGTTGAGTTGTATATTAATGTAATAAAAATCATGTATTTAACCGGGTTAGACACACAGTCCAGCGGTGGACTGTGTGCAAATATAACACGCACGTCCCGGGTTCGAATCACACATGTTACCGACTTTCAGAAATAAAACCAACATTTTTGAAACCTAATCAGATCAAGTCACAGTAAATACATAAGAAGAATATAATCCATTAGTTAAACAGATTAGACACACAACCCAACTGGTTGGGCTGTGCGCACTCGAACCGAACGTCCCGAGTTCGACTCCGGGTCTCCGAAGGCGGTTCGGCCATATTAAATCATTTTTTATATAAACTAAATAAGGTTAAAGTTAATTAGTATATATATAATTAAAACAGAGAATATTTCGGGTTAGACATGTAGTGTAACATCCGTCGAAAAACGGGTTTCCAAAACCTGCTTCGTTTATTAATCGAATAACCAGTCAAAATTTTTCATTTTCCACATTTATTGCTCAAATTAATTTTAAACGATACATAATTAATAAATATATTAGAATTAAAAAACTCTAATTGATAAATAAGAAAAATAAGAGAATAAAAAAATAATTAAGGCTGCCAGGTTTCGAACCCGGGTCAGCCGGTTCAACAAACAACCATTTCACCACTCCGCCACTTGCCTCCTTTGTGAATAATACTGAAACAAATAATACTTAACTTAAAACTCGAATTCAAAAATCGGACTTCAGCGCGGCAGAACTCGCGATCGCCGGAAAATCCGGCAATCCGCGAGTTTAGCCAATTTCCTTTTGACTATAACGTTATAACCGACGTCGACATCGGTTATAACCGACGTCCAACAGTAAATTGCGGTCGTAACCGCCGGAGAAACCTTGACCACGAATCAAGACCAAATTCATACTAAATTTATCCTGATTCTTCCTTATAAATACCCACCCAAACCTCTGGTAATCTTTTCGCTCAAAATCGCACAAACTCTCGAAGCTTTAGCACTCGCCGGAGATATTTTACAGTCGCCGGACCTTCACCGGAAAACCGAGACTTACTTCAAATCGGTAAATGTCTCGACCTTTTTGTTTGTAACCCATTATTAGACTTATATTAACTTCAATCCTCCAACCAGAATCTGTCCCAGACTACGCTGCCGGGAAATCCCTCACTCGCCGGAATTCCACTGAAACATCAAAGTCCCGCTGTGAATCAGTACAATCATCTAAACCCCCTATTATTCCTTGTTTAGTAACTTAATTTCACAACTCGATGATCAAAACTGCTAACTTATTCACTCAGACGGAAGTCACAAATCAGAGCCGACGACTCTTGCCGGAATTCTGAAGAAAACATTCTGATCGGTACATTCGATTCCATAACCCTCTCTATCCATTTTAATTCAATCAATTATATGATAGATAACCGATTTAAACAAGAACAGCCGGTCACCTTTGTTTTGTGTCTTTACAAATGAAGAAGACGAAGTCGAAATGAGTAAGATTAATTAAAACTGAATATTTAACCGGGTTAGACACACAGTCCAGCGATGGACTGTGTGCAATCATAAACGCACGTCACGAGTTCGAATCTTACAACGTACCGACTTTCAGAATTAAAACCAATCTTTTTAAAACTGAATCAGAACGAGTCACAGCATGTTTATAAGAGTAATATAAACCGTAATTTAAATAGATTAGACACACAGCCCAACTGGTTGGGCTGTGCGCATTCGAACCGAAGGACCCGAGTTCGACTCCGGGTCCCTGCAAGCGGTTCGGCCATTTTAAATCATTTTGATATTAACCCAATATAAATAACAATTAATTAGTATATATCTATATATAATTAAAACAGAGAATATTTCGGGTTAGACACGTAGCTCAGTTGGTAGAGTTGCGTGCACGCGTACGAGAGGTCCCGGGTTCGAACCTCACTCAGTGCACACTTAACCACAGTCCGACCGGTCAACGGTCTGGTCAACAGTAAAAAAAAAGTCAAAATTTTTATTTCTTTTTATTTATTTATTTAATTTAAAAATCAATTAAAAATACTTAAAAATAATATTTTTAAAGTTAGAAAACGTCCTTAAACTCACAAAAATAAATCTAAAAATCCTATTAAGATTATGAACTAAAATCTATTTATTTACCGAACCACTTCGTTATTATTTAGGTTAGTTTTCCTCGTCGATCAAATCCCAAAACTCGTGCGCATCCAACGTCATCAAAAGAACGCACCCAATATAAGTGAATCTCTATAATTCCCCGTTTTAATCACGTTTTGGGGTATATCATGTGTCGTACAATTCTGTATTTATATAAATATAAACACTTGTGTATTCATCATATCTGTGATCTAATGTGTATAAAATGTGTACAAATTGTTGTGTGAATTATGTTTAGTTTGGATTTATCATTTTCAGTGCAAGCATTTCATTAGGCCCATCAGCTCCCCGTGGGATACGGGTTGAGTACAGGTGCCTCATTCGATCGGCTCCGTTTGATTGAGCCTTGATCTCACATACATCATCATTTATGTCATACGATCGGCTCCGTTTGATTGAGCCTTGATCTCACAGTCATCATCATTCATATCATATACTCATCCAATGTGGTTTGTGTTCTGTTATATACATACGTTTGCTCACATGTGATTATTGCACAACTTTTCAATATTTAATACAACAAGAAATCAACAAAAATGTTTTAACAAGGTTCACTCGCCAACTTTTGTTGACCCAAAAATTTCCCCATTTTACACATGATACAGGTGATCCAGTTGAGGCAAGAAACGCATAGGAAGGCCTAGAAGGATAAATCAGTTTAATGCTTGGATTGTTTTACTTAGTTTCATTTCCTTGTAATTGTATGGATTTGATTTGAACATTTAAGTTGTAATTTGAATTTAATAAATATGAAACATTTTAGTAAACATCATGAGCTTTGGTGATAACCCAATTATGCCCCAACTCTTATTCCGCTGCGGGTCGGGGTGTGACAGATTGGTATCAGAGCCATGACTATAGAGATATCGGATAGGTTATTAGACCCTTAGAGCCTATACTATAGTTGATTAGAATTTTAAAATTGTTTATGTGTTACATACAAAATTCATGATGTTTATATGCTTTATGTTTATTGTTACATTCAATGTTATGCAAGCATGTTCATAAGTACATATTATTATACAATGCTCATCATGAATCATATCCTCATAACATATCATATCCATGAGAGCACACACCTCATAATTCCTATGATTTTTGCAACGATTTTTGTATTTTTCAAATCACATCAAAGTGAGTTCCCATGACGGGCATGTAGTAACTGGAAGGGTACGAGTACCGGTAGTCGGAACGTCCTGTCTAGGCTTGGCATTCGTATAAATCCAAAATAAAGGACCAGTTTGCCTACCTGGGGACTAACGATGAGATTACGAAGGACCTATTAGGCCAAAGCATTCTATACCAAACGTCGTGTGAACTAACCCCACTTTGAGTTGTCATTGTGTCTATACCTGGACACCCTCCTACCATACATCTCGCAATCATATTTCATGGTTTTCATTCGGGTGATGTGAGTGTTAAACCGCCAACACCAATGTGAATCCTACTAAGCCAATAGTCATGGGGGCCCACATGACTATACAGGCGATGGTATGGGGACATTGGAGGCCCAGACATGAGCAAACCCAATACATCCTATGGATGTAGTTGCATTATTGATGATTATGTTATTTTTATTCTTTTAACGACACATGACACCTAAAAACTTCTTAAACTCACAATCTTCCTATGTATGTTCCTGTAGATGTCGGCTAGGCAACTACGTGGAGGAAGAAAGTCAGGAAGATCAAACGAACGCTTGGCCACCCAAATTGCAAAACAAATGGCCGCAGTGCTTCCTGACATCGTAATTCAAGTCCAACAAGCTCTCACCGCGAATCCCATCAACCCTCCCAATCAAGAAGACCAGAACGTCGACAACCCTCCCTCCAAAAAGTGCTCCTACAAACACTTCAAGTCTTGCGATCCCCCAAAATATGAAGGGACCGAAGGTGTCACTGCTCTTCTCCACTGGTTTGAAGAAATGGAGAACACCTTCCTCAATTGCGATTGTACCGAGGATCGCAAGGTACGTTACGCAACTGGGAGACTGTTTGGGGTAGCCCTTACCTGGTGGAACACAGAAAAGGGTAAGAGAGGAATCGAAGATGCCATGGCCTTAACATGGGAGGAGTTAAGGGAAATCATGACGAGACGCTTCTGTCCAAGAAGCGAGATCAAAAAGTTAGAAGATGAATTCCACTCGTTAAAACAAAAGGAAGGAGATCATACTTCCTACAACAAAAGATTTCTCGAGCTGAACCAAATGATTCCCAACTTGTTCACCCCAGTGTACCGCTTAGTTGAACACTATATTAGAGGCCTCCCCTCGAAAATCCAAGATTCGGTTCTAAGCACTTCGCCTGCAACACTTGAAGCCGCTATGGAACTAGCTACCGAGCTTACCGAGAATCGCATCCGAAACGGCAAATTCAAGGATGAGAAAAAGAAAGCCCCCATTGAGGCCCAAACTTCAAACCATTCCATCTCCTCTTCAAAGTTTGCTGGTAAGAGGAAACGAAACAGCAGAAATTTTGCCGTCACACACACAAACTCTCCTATCACTGCCGCACCAATCACCCAAGTTGCTCCCTCAGCTGCACCATATAAAAAGCCAT